>BLSH010376479.1:82656-111441 GCA_018402905.1 Glandirana rugosa
CCCCCCCCCCCCCCCCCCTTATACTTACCGAAGCCTCATCTTGATCGAACAATGTGCCTGAGAACAGCAACTTTCTCTCTCCTCACTGGAGATCGAGGCAGCAGTGGGAGCCATTGGCTTCTGTCAATTGACAGTAAGAAGAATTGGAGGTGGGACCAAGGCATGCTATGTGTGCTCATTGACACACACCGCATGGCTTGGGAGCAAGCTTGGAGAAGTGACCCAATAGCAAGTGGCTTGCTATGAGGGTCCTCAGGGGGAAAGGAGCCAGGAGCGCCAGCAGGGAACCCCAGGAGAGGTGGATAAGTGTTTCTCTGTGCAAAACCATTGCACAGAACAGATAAGTATTACATCTTTGTTATATTATTTTAATACCTTTAGGATCATTTTAATTTTGTTGAACAAATCTGAAATAATTTACTTACTTTTAGTTTTTCTGTTTCTGAAAATAGTTTCTGTATCTACATAATTCTTTAACTATATTTGTTTGATGTTTGATTTGCTACAGAATGTAAACTATAATGTCAAGGGCCTTCATACTTCTTGTTCCCTGTTCTGTATTGTTAACAGGGTATGTGCATCAATGGTATGCCTTTCTTAAATTATTACAAAATATGATAATTCCATATTTCTTTACCATCTGTTGAAAACCTTAGTGAGAAAAACAATATGTGCTTTAAATGAAAAGATAACCATTTGAATAGTGTTCGCTGGAAATGACATTGTTAGCTTAGAAGGCAATAAGCTTTGCTTTATTGAAAGGATAAAGCCATCTGCATCTTACGCAATGCAAGGCGTTATAAGTATTGAGAAGATATTGAAACAAAACATTCTATTAACACATACATGAAACCCAATAGGACCGCTAGTTACCTTTTGATACTGTGCTCAGTGAAAGAATTCAAAAACACTTGTTGATGTTAAAGAACAAAAGTAGCATTTGCTGTAAAATGCGGAAGAATAGAATGTTATGTACTTTGTATCCGTGCAGAATTATGTTTGGCGCTGCAATTATCAAGCCACCAGGAATCCTTTGTGAGACTCCCCAGGTCGGAGCAGCTAATTAACCTTCTACATATAATCTAGGGACGCTATCATCAGTAATCAGGGACTGAAGGAATAAAGATACCTTCCATGTGTCATGAGAAATAGAACTTGATATATCCTTTCTTCTTAATTAACAAGGTCATGACTCAATTCTAGCTAATATTGGGTGCATTTGTAGTATGTAGATTCATTAGACAGCTTTTCCAGATATTACTTTGAAATGTAGTATGGGTTCGACTGTAATCCTCCTCTGTTTTTATGATTGGTAGTGCTAAAGGGAACCTGTGATATAAATATAGATGCTGTAACCGCTGATTTATTTGAAAGGTTCAACCTCTTGGGCGTCTTTCCATGATGTTGGCTTTGTTAAAGTGGTAGTAAATCCACTTTTTTATCTTTTACCTACAGGTAAGCCTGTAATGCAGCTTACCTGTAGGTACAATGAATATCTTCTAAACTTGCACTGTTTGGGAGATATTCAGAGTGCATGCAGCCGGTGATGTCACCGGGGCATACGCACTCTGAAGGTCCGGAATACTGTCCTGGACCTTCAGAGCTCGTGTTGTAAACGCACCCCTGGACACTGAACCTGGAAGGAAGACCGGGTGAGGATGGAAGACCTCTCAGCGTTGACAGCACAACGCTGGAGGGCTTCATTTTAAGATAAATCTCTAATAATGTTCTAGTATGCAATATTTACTAGCACATTTTGACATTGCCTTACAGGGATTTTTTTTTTTTTTTTTTACTTTAACTGTGGTTTAATACTGCTTTAAAGGAGATCCTTGGTCACAGCCTACACTTTTCATTTTATACCTTCAGCATTGTAACAGCAAAACAAATAATAGTTACATTTGCCAATCCAGCTTATTTGAAAAATCCCCTTTCATGTTATGAAAGCTGCCTGACTGGTGGTCATCTCTTTCATCAACTTCGTATTCTTTGCAAGCTTGCAGCTTTCAATGTCTAAGGACTGCATAGCCCATGGTACCTTGCTGCCTGCCAGGGGTGATTCCTGTATTGACATGCCAACCTGGAGCTCCTCCTTTTAGCACTTCTGTAGTCCAAAAAACAGGCTCTATGAATTCTGTGACACAGCAGTGCCTACTCAGAGGGCATAGTAAATATGTGTCAGAATTCAAGGAAGTAAATGTGCAGAATTCTTCACAAAGCGAAGTTTAGAAACGTCAAGATCGTTCAGATAAATGGGAGTAGGCTATTAATACCGTATTTGAAATACAATATGTAATTCAAAATATGATTTTACATTTTGACCATAGATATGCTAAAGACAAGGGGGGCACACTTGCTGTAGGGGCTCTTTCTCAAAGTGGGGCTATTTCTATAAGTGGGAACACTTCGGACTCTGCACTAATCATCTGAATGTGTCATCTGAAAAATATTCTTCTCTGTCCCTCCACAGGTACGTCTGTCTTGCTGACTGCTCCACCCAAAAACTGAGAACATTGCTGTGTACTTTTGCTTATGTCTTTTAATAATAGTACGTCTGTCTTGCTGACTGCTCCACCCAAAAACTAAAAACACTGCTGTGTACTTTTGCTTATGTCTTTTAATAATAGTACGTCTGTCTTGCTGACTGCTCCACCCAAAAACTGAAAACACTGCTGTGTACTATTGCTTATGTCTTTTAATAATGGTACATCTGTCTTTCTGACTGCTCCACCCAAAAACTGAAAACACTGCTGTGTAATTTTGCTTATGTCTTTTAATAATGGTACGTCTGTCTTGCTAACTGCTCCACCCAAAAACTGAAAACACTGCTGTGTACTTTTGCTTATGTCTTTTAATAATGGTATGTTGTTTCGCTTAAGCATCTGTAGACCTGTCCATGTTGCAATGTTTATTTCTCCCTTGTCTTACCCAACAACTATGGTCTGTTATCTCTAGTGCTCTTGTTGTTGTTTTTCTGAAGTGAATTTTGCTATCTTAAGCCTGCTATTTTTTAATACCTCTTGATTGCTAATTGGAGTGCACCCACCCCCATTCCCTTCAGTATAAATCTAACTGTCTCCAGGGAAAGGCACACTTTCCAAGGGGGGCACACTTGCTGTGGGGGCTCTTTCTCAAAGTGGGGCTATTTCTATAAGTGGGAACACTTCGGACTCTGCACTTCAGCGAATGCACAAAGCAAATGAACACAAGAAAATACTTTGAAAATCACTACATAGGCAACAGGTGACTTTGTTTATCCCTTCAGATCATTCTCCCCTTTTAACATGCACTCTCTACCTCTCCTTCTGACAGCTTTGTCCTCTATCCTTAAGCTAACTCTCCTTCACCCCTCTTCTCCACCCCACAGCTTATATATATCACCCTCACTTCTTCCCTCTCCTTATTACTGCACCCACCAACTCCTGCTTATTCTAAATCCACACACACAAAAAATCTCCACGACACTGGGGCATATCCCTTCATATAAATCGCATTCCCACATTACCTCCCTCACCCTTCTGCTTCTCCTAACCTCTGGAGATATATCCCCAAATCCTGGGCCTCCATCACTTAACTGTACTCAACTCAACTCACCCATCACCCCACACCCCCTGGCAGCAGCCGAAATCTACACAATTAAGTGCCCAATTCTCTTCTCCCCAAGACCAAACTCCCTTTCTCTTGTGCCCTTTGGAATTCCCGCTCTGTCTGTAACAAACTCACTTCTCTCCACGACCTTTTTATTGCTAACTCATTTAATCTACTTGCCATTACCGAAACCTGGCTTTATGAATCCGACACTGCGTCCTCTGCTGCTCTATCCCATGGTGGTCTTCTCTGGACACACTCCCTAGGATCCAGTGGACGTAAGGGAGGTGGTGTTGGTATCCTTCTAGCCCCTCATAGCACCTTTCAGGTACTTCACCCACCTCCTCTGTCACTCTCCTCTTTTGAAGCACATTGCATTCGTCTTTTCTCTCCAGTGTCTCTAAAGATTGCTGTGATCTACCGGCCTCCTGGACCGGTATCAACCTTTCTTGATGACTTCTCTGCCTGGCTACCCGACTTTCTCTCTTCTGAAATCCCCACAATCACTCTTGGTGACTTCAACATCCCTATTAATACTAACACTCCTGCTACTTCCAAACTTCTCAGTCTAACCTCCTCCTTTGACCTGATGCAATGGTTACATGGCCCTACTCACTCTGAAAGCAATACCCTTGACTTAGTTTTCTCCCACCTATGTACTCCATGCAACCTCTCCAGCTATCCATTCTTTCTCTCAGATCACTACCTTATTAGGTTACATGGCCCTACTCACTCTGAAAGCAATACCCTTGACTTAGTTTTCTCCCACCTATGTACTCCATGCAACCTCTCCAGCTATCCATTCTTTCTCTCAGATCACTACCTTATTAGCTTCACTCTCTCCCTCTCCTCCACCTCCTCTCCCTCCAACTGCCTAAAAGTTACCCGCAGAAACCTACGTCATCTCAACCCTTCTATTCTCTACTCTGCTACTGATGACCTATATGACAAAATCTCACCCCTATCCTGCACCGAAACAGCCACTTCTGTCTACAACACTTCACTTCTAGCCTCAATGGACTCACTGGCCCCCCTCACTACCCACAGAATCAGGCCCTGACCCCTTCAACCTTGGCAAACAGATGATACTAGAAGTCTGAAAAAACACAGCCGTGCTCAGGAGCGCCTGTGGTGTAAGACTAAGTCTCAGAAAGACTTCAACCAATACAAAACTGCCCTCCAAAAATACAATTCCAGCCTCCACGCGGCCAAGCAGACCTATTTTATCACCCTCATTAGAAACGTATCCCGTCCCCGTCAACTCTTCTCTACGTTTAACTCTCTACTTTGCCCTCCACTGCCTCCACCCACCAACTCACTCACTGCCCAAGAGATCGCCAATCACTTCAAACTGAAGATTGATACAATTCGCGAGGAGATCTCTGCTGTTCAGATACCTTCCATGCTTTACACTTCATGCCCACAGGTTCAATCATTACTTCCCTCTCTCAACCCCACCACTATAGACGAGGTTGCTAAACTACTTGCCAATGTTCATCTCATCACCTGCCCTCTGGATCCTATTCCCTCGCAAATGCTACGTTCACCCTCTGGCTCTATTCTACACTCTCTAACCTACATCTTCAATCTCTCCCTCTCTTCTGGCATCTTTCCCAACTCTCTAAAACATGCACTAGTTAGCCCCATACTTAAAAAGCCCTCCCTGGACCCATTCAATCTTGACAACTTCCGCCCATCTCCTTGCTCCCCTTTTTATCCAAACTCCTTGAACGTCTGGTCTACAACCGACTTTGCGACCGCCTTGCTGATAATGGCCTTCTTGACCCCCTTCAGTCTGGTTTTCGTCCTCAACACTCCACAGAAACTGCTCTCCTAAAACTAACAAACGATCTACTTACGGCCAAAACCAATGGACACTTTTCTGTACTCCTACTCCTGGACCTCTCTGCTGCCTTTGATACTGTTGACCACCCCCTCCTCCTCAAAAAACTCCACACTTTTGGTCTCCGTGATTGTACTCTTCGCTGGTTCTCCTCCTACTTATCCAACCGCTCCTTTAGTGTTACTTACAATTCAACTTCCTCCTCTCCTATTCCTTTCTCTGCTGGGGTCCCCCAAGGTTCTGTCCTTGGACCGCTCCTATTCTCAATCTACACCTCCTCCCTGGGTCAGTTGATAGCCTTCTATGGCTTCCAATACCACCTCTATGCCGACGACACCCAAATTTATTTCTCTACCCCTCAGACCACTACTGCCGTCTCCTCACATATCACTAATTTACTAACAGATATATCAGCCTGGATGTCACACCACTTCCTCAAACCCAATCTATCCAAAACCAAACTTATAATTTTTCCTCCCCCATATGCCCCTTCCCCTGATCTCTCTGTCAAAATCAATGGCAGAACTATAAGCCCATCCCCGCATGCCAAGGTCCTAGGAGTAGTTCTGGACTCTGAACTCTCCTTTAGGCCCCACATCCAATCACTGTCCAAATCTTGCCACCTCAACCTCCGCAACATCTCTAAAATACACCCCTTTCTAACCAATGACACAACAAAGCTCGTAATCCACTCCCTGGCCATCTCTCGTCTCAACTACTGCAACTCCCTTCTCATTGGCTTACCTCTACATAGGCTATCCCCCCTCCAATCCATCATGAATAGTGCTGCCAGACTTATCCACCTTACCAATCGCTCTGTTTCTGCTACTCCTCTCTGTCAATCCCTCCACTGGCTTCCACTCACCCAACGAATTAAATTCAAAATACTAACAACTACTTACAAACCCATCTACAACTTAGCCCCCAGCTACATCACTAACCTGGTCTCTAAATACCAACCTATTCGTTCTCTCCGTTCCTTTCAAGATCTCCTGCTCTCTAGCTCCCTCATCACCTCCTCCCATGCTCGCCTCCAGGACTTTTCCAGAGCCTCTCCAATCCTATGGAACGCCTTACCTCAAACTGTCCGATTATCTCCTACTCTATTATCTTTTAGAAGATCCCTAAAAACCCTCCTCTTCAGAGAAGCCTATCCTATCCACACCGAACAACTGCATTCTCATTTTCTCCACCAGCTCATCCCCCACAGTTATTACCTTGTCCCTCTTGACCCACCCTTATAGATTGTAAGCTCTAGTGAGCAGGGCCCTCGGATTCTTACTGTATTGATTTGTATTGTAATTGTACTGTCTGCCCCCATGTTGTAAAGCGCTGTGCAAACTGTTGGCGCTATATAAATCCTGTATAATAATAATAAAGAATAAGTTTACCTTTAAAAAAAAAAAAAATAACAAATGCACATATTTTGGCAGAAAAAAAAAAGTGCATTTATTATTTTTTTCTGATGAGTAGATAATCAGTACTGTGAATGAATGACGCAAATGTGGGAAGCCTCCCGGCCGTCGCCTGGAGGGAAGCGCAGCGGGTGACCAATTTCGGGGGAGGGGGGGCTTGTGATGTGGGTGACCTGACGTAGTGTGGGTGGGGGGAATAGAAGAAAATAGAAAATATACCACCGGCTGCCACTGACCTGGAGCATGTTACACAATATACCCTGAATGTGGGTGGGTGTAATGTGTAACTTTGCAGAACAAGAATTGTGGTTTTTCAGAATTTGCGGGTATGTTCAAAGTCAGTGGTGTCATTTTGTGAAACTGGGCAGTGATACTATCATGATTATTCACAACGTTGTGCTACTATCTGTCTCCTTCCTTTATGGTGCATCCACATGTCATTCATGTCTATGTAATAACACACATTTTAAAGTAAAAAATAAAAAAAGAATAATTACAACTATTTAAAGGACATTTTTTTCCCATTTATTACAGCTTTTGGTGGTATTTTTAAAGGGGTTGTAAACTCTCCTGGTTTTTCACTTTAATGAATTCTATACATTAAAGGTGAAAAACCTTTTTAGTGCAGCCGCCCCCCTTTACTTACCTGAGCCCCGATCCGATCCCACACCAGGGACGAGCCTTGTCCCTCTAGCTGCCGGCTCTGGTCCTCATTCGATGGATTGATAGCAGGGGAGTCATTGGCTCCCACTGCTGTCAATCAAGTCCAGTGACATAGGAGTCGGGGGGTGGGGCCAAGTCCCGCCGTATGCGTGAATACATACAACAGCAGGACTCAAGAGCCCACCGGGGAAAGCGCTGATGGGTCACTCGATGTGGAGGAGGAGCCAAGATCGCCACCGAGGGACCCCAGAAGAGAAGGATCGGGGCCACTCTGTGCAAAACCGCTGCAAAGAGGAGGTGAGCATAACATGTTTGTTATTTTTTTTTAAAACGGGAACCTTTAGTATCACTTTAAGCTTACCTGTACCCTAAACTAAAAGTCACAGTGCCCTGCCTCTCCCCCCCCCCCCCCCACAAGTGGCATACACATTTTTTAAATTGCTTCCTATCCTTAGGATGTGCCTGTATATTTTCGGATGGGAGCAGTGATATCTGGGTCATGGTTTTTTACAGCTGATGAATCCCTAAAATGTAAAAGTGATCTGATCTGCTATACAGCTGCCCAATCACTTTTACAGGCAAGGGAAGGAAACCCCCTGTTGACACCCGCCGCCTATGCATGCCCTTTCTGTCTCACCGGGGAGCCCAGTAGCGATGCAACTGGTCCCATCAGCTGCCCTAGACAGAGCAAGAGTAACTTCCATTATTCCTCCCCCTCTGTAACATCATAATCCGAAAGCAATGAGGATTCTGTAATTTCTACTTTTGGTTTACAAGCTGTTACCAGCTTGTTAAACAATCTGCCACTCACCCTGTGACTTCAGCTTGTTTCCCAGATCCTCTTCTGTCTTTAGCCATCTGTACTCTGCACATTCAAGTGGTCTCTGCATTGTCAGCCAGGCGTACCTGGGGGGCCTTGACTTGCTTCCAAATTGCTGCAAGTCTATCCCTATCATCAAGGGGCCTGGTGAAAAAGCAGGCTGGGGTTTAGACTCTATGCCCTGGGGAACCCCGAGCTGGCTTTCTACAAGGGCTCAGTACCATAGAAACCTGACGTCCTACCATGGATACCCTGCCTGTTCAAAGACTTACATATGTTAAACTCACGAACAGGAAGTTTGCCAGTTCACTTCAACCAATGTTAAAATGTTTGTGTCTTTCCTCAATCAAAGTAGCTCTAGGCCACACCTCCAAATTAATTTCACTAACTTGACTCCAATTGTGAAAAACTACTGACTCAATTAGCTTTTAGTGAAAATATCCAAATTAGGCCCAGAGTGTCAATATTTTGTGTGGTCACCATTATTTTCCTGCACTGCCTTAACCCTCTTGGGTATGGAGTTCACCAGAGCTTCGCAGGTTGCCACTGGAGTCCTCTTCCACTCCTCCATGACGACATCACGGAGCTGGTGGATGTTAGAGACCTTTCACTCCTCCACCTTCCATTTGAGGATGCCCCATAGATGCTCAATAGGGTTTAGGTCTGGAGACATGCTTGGCCATGTTGGAAAAGCAACAGCAATGTTACTTTATACTGTGAACTGTAAATATGCATTATACCTGTCTATACCAGCAGTGGACTCTGTAGTATTATAGAGTATAGTACATGTATTCTATGATATAAGGTAATCAGAGGAAGTACCATCCACATTGTGCTATATGCACTAGTTTGTGTTCTATTTCTGTTCCATGATAAAGATATCCCCCATGAAAGTAAAGCTATCCTCTGCATACAACAGATTTCTAGCGCATGATTTCAATACTCTGACAACAGGCCAGTCCATCACCTTTACCCACTTCTTCAGCAAGGCAGTAGTCATCTTGGAGGTGTGTTTGGAGTCGTTATCATGTCGGAATACTGCCCTGTGACCCAGTCTCCGAAGGAAGGTGATCATGCTCTGCTTCAGTATGTCACAGTACATGTTGGCATTCATGGTTCCTTCAATGAACTGTAGCTCCCCACTGCCGACAGCACTCATGCAGCCAGACCATGACACTCCCACCACCATGCATGAATGTAGGCAAGACACACTTGTCTTTGTATTCCTCACCTGGTTGCCACCACACACACTTGACACTATGTGAACCAAATAAGTTTATCTTGGTCTCATCAAAACACAGGGCATGGTTCCAGTAATCCTTGCCCTTAGTCTACTTGTCTTCAGCAAACTGTTTGTGGGCTTTCTTGTGCATCATCTTTAGAAGAGGCTTCCTTCTGGGACGACAGCCATGCAGACCAATTTGATGCAGTATGCGGCGTATGGTCTGATCACTGACAGGCTAACTCCCCACCCCTTCAACCTCTGCAGCAATGACGGTAGCACTCATATGTCTATTTCCCAAAGATAACCTCTGAATATGAGGCTGAGCACGTGCACTCAACTTCTTTGTTCGACCATGGCGAGGCCTGTTCTAAGTGGAACCTGTCCTATTAAACTGCTGTATGGTCTTGGCCACCATGCTGCAGCTCACTTTCAGGGTCTTGGCAATCTTCTTATAGCCTAGGCCATCTTTATGTAGAGCAACAATTCTTTTTTTCAGATCCTCAGAGAGTCCTTTGCCATGAGGTGCCATGTTGAACTTCCAGTGACCAGTATGAGAGAGTGAGAGCGATAACACCAAATTTGACACACCTGAGCCCCATGCACACCTGAGACCTTGTAACACTAATGAGTCACATGACACTGGCAGGGAAAATGGCTAATTGGGCCCAATTTGGACATTTTCACTTAGGGGTGTACTCACTTTTGTTGCCAGCGGTTTAGACATTAATGGCTGTGTGTTTTGAGTTATTTTGAGGAGACAGCAAATTTACACTTTTATACAAGCTGTACGCTCACTACTTTACATTGTAGCAACGTGTCATTTCTTCAGTGTTGTCACATGAAAAGATATAACATTTTCACAGAAATGTGAGGGGTGTACTCAATTTTGCGAGATACTGTATATATGTTGTGGGGGATTACCTAAATGGGGATCACCTTCCCTGGGAAGAAAGGTAGTCCAAAAGGCAGGTTTTCTTAAAAGCTGACTTGTAGCCAGTTTTATTTTAAAAGGTTCCATGAAAATTGAACAAACAAAACAGAAAATAAATCCTTGCCATCCAGGCTCTTACTAAACATTTCCAGTTTTCCTAACTGAGTGATGCAGGGCTTCTCCCAGTCACCCACAAAAAAAAAACAATGAAAACCTTTTTGTTTCAGTCATAAAGCAAACTTCAGTTCATCAGCTCTCTCAGGCTTGATGGCTCTTGAGTCCCAGGCTAGAGCAAATCTTTGCTCTATTCCTGCTTATTTATACCACCTGTTGGTGGACACAAGTGTACCACAAAATCTGGTCCGGAACCAACCCTTCTAAGGTGGCTGGTAACACCTGGACCAGATTTTTCCTTAGTTCACTGAAAATGAACCCATGCGAGGTGAAACATAACACCCATCAATCACCCCGTCTTTCATAATACCACATATCCCACCCCCCTTTGCTCAAGCCCCTGCGGCTGAGCAACTGTCTTAACCAGACAATTGACACGGGAAAGGCCACCTGTATTATGCTGGAGTTTCCCAGCTCTATGTTCCACTGTGTACTTGAATGCTTGCAGAGCAAGGAACCACCTTGTCACATGACTATTTTTCTGTTTGTTATTACCGTTATTATCAGTGACTAGTTTGAATGGTCTCCCCAACAGGTAATATTTCAGGGCCTCTAAGGCCCATTTGATAGCTAAACATTCCTTCTCAACAATGGCATGGTTTCTCTCATGTCTGCTAAGCTTCCTGCTCAGGTAGACGACTGGGTGCTCCTCACTGTCTCTGATTTGGGACAGTACCACACCCAGTCCCACATCAGAGGCATCTGTCTGTATTACAAACTCCTTTGTGAAATTTGGGGTCACGAGCACCGGTTGTGAACAAAGAGCTTGCTTCAACATTTGAAATGCATTTTCTGCCTCAGGATTCCACTTAATAATGACTGACGCTCTACCCTTCGTCAGGTCTGTCAGTGGGGCTGCAATAGTGACGAAATTGGGTATAAATCGCCTGTAGTACCCTGTGATCTCCCGAAATGCATGAACTTGTTTTTTATTTATAGGTTGGGGCCATTTTTAACTGCCTCAATCTTATTTATCTGAGACTTAATCAGCCCTCGATCAATAATGTAGCCAAGGTATATGGCCTCCTCCAAGACTATTACAAACTTTTTGGGGTTGGCAGTGAGTCCTGTTTTCCTAAGGGAATCTACTACTGCTTGCACCCTGGGCAAATGAGATTCCCAATTTGGGCTGTGGATGATTACATTGTCCAAATAGGTGGCTGTGTATTGGCAATGTGGTCTCAATGTCTTGTCCATCATTCTCTGGAATGAGGCAAGAGCCCCATGCAAATCAAAGGCATCCTCTTATATTGGAATGACCCCTCAGGAGTAGAAAAGGCAGTCTTCTCTTTTTCAGACTCCGTTAGGGGTATCTGCCAATAACGTTTAGTCAGGTCTAATGTAGTTATGTACCTGCCACTTCCCAATCTGTCAACAAGCTCGTCGACCCGAGCTATTGTGTACGCATTGAATTTGGACACGCTATTCAACTTCCTGAAATCATTACAAAACCTACACTATGTGACTTGACCAGTCACTGTGGGACTCCTCTATCACGTCCAACTCTAACATGTTCTTTATTTCATTTGCAACTGCTTCGCGCCTAGCCTCAGGTATTCTATAGGGCTTTACATTTATGTGGACACCTGGTTTCCATAATGATCTCATGCTGTATAACTGTGGTCAGTACAGGTAGGTGAGAGAAAAAGTCTATATTCTTCCTCACAAACTCTTTAACGTCCTTTTGTTGGGCAACTGACAAGGTTTCAGTTATGGGTACCTCAGATGTCACGGGGGCCATGTCCTTTTGGGAAGTTGGTACTGCCAGTAAAGTCTCTCCTAGTCCTTCCAAGGTTTCAAGAGATCAACATGCTATATCTGCTCTGGTTTCCTTTCCCCTGACTGGTAAACTTTGTAATTTACTTCCCCTACTCTTTCCATAATTTCAAAGGGACCCTGCCACTTTCCAAGGAATTTACTCTTGACTGTGGGGACTGGCACCTGCACTCTATCCCCCGGGTTGAAGATCCGGGTCTTGGCACCCCAATTATAAACCCTTCTCTGGGCCTTCTGGGCTTTCTCCATATCTTCCAGTACACGTGGCATGACAGCCTCGATTCTATCTTCCATCAGTGAGATATGTTCAATGACGCATCTGTAAGGCGTGGTCTCTCCCTCCCACATATCTTTTGCAACATCTAGCAATCCCCTGGGATGTCTACCATACAGTAGTTCAAAAAGGGAATAACCTGTAGATGCCTGAAGTACCTCTCGTATGGCAAACTGGAGGTATGGCAGCAACCAAATCCAAATTTCTTCCACCTTTGTCCACCCCCTTTTTTAACATGCTTTTGAGTGTTTTGTTAACCACTTCAGCCCCGGAAGGATTTCACACTTTAGGACCAGAGCACTTTTTGCGATTCGGCACTGCGTTGCTTTAACTGACAATTGCACGGTCGTGCAAAGTTGTACCCAAACAAAATTTGCGTCCTTTTTTTCCCACAAATAGAGCTTTCTTATGGTAGTATTTGATCACCGCTGCGTCATTTCTGATCGCTGCTATAAACAAAAGAAGAGTGACAATTTTGCAAAAAAAAAAAACAAATTTCTTACTTTTTGCTAAAATACAAATCCAAAAAAAATATAAAACAACATTTTTTTTCAACGGTTTTGGTCGATTTATATTCTTCCTCATATTTGTGATCAAAAAAATCGCAATCTGCCTTTATTGATTGGTTTGCGCAAAAGTTGCCGCGTTAACGGATGATGAGAATTAATTTCTGGGGTTTTTATTTTTTTTATTTTTTACTAGTAATGGCGGTAATTTGCGATTTTTAGTGGTACTGCGATATTGCAGCGGACATGTCGGACCATTTTGACACTTTTTTGGGACCATTGGCATTTATACAGCGATCAGTGCTATAAAAATGCACTGATTACTGTGTAAATGCCATTGTCAGTGAAGGGGTTAACCTGCAGGGGGCGCTCTAAGTTAACTGTGTTCCCTGGGCGTGTTCTAACTGTGTGTGGGCTGCCCTGGCAGGGGAAGGGGAGTGATCACAGCTTCCATATAGAGGAAGGCTGTGATCACAGTCCTTCCCCCCTCACAGAACGGAGATCCGTGTTTACATACACGGACCTCCGCTCTTTCACTGCGGGGGGGCATCGTGGGTAGCCGGCGGAGATCGAGTCCGCCGCACCCGCTCCCTGATCCCCCTGGAACACAGTGAGCGTGCGAGCGCGCCTCCGGCGGCGCGCGCGCGCTCACAGTGCTCTATCTGGCAGCCGCCGTTGTATGACGGCGGTTTGCCTAGCAGAGCCATCTTGTCGCCGTCAACCTGCGGTTGACGGTCAGCAAGTGGTTAAATCTCTCCACAAAACCATCAGTTTGGGGGTGGTAGACAGAGGTACAGAGATGGGAGATTTTGTACAACTTTTCAATTCTTTATTGACTCTGGACATAAATGGTGTGCCTTGATCTGTTAATACCTCTTTTGGAATACCCACATGACTAAATACAAGCTCTTTGGCAATAGCCTTAGCTGAGGTATTATGCAAGGGAATGGTTTCAGGATACAGTGTGGCATAGTCCAGTATTACCAGTATGTGCTGATGGCCCCGGCAGACTTTACTACTGGTCCCACCAGATCCATACCAATTCTTTCAAAAGGCACTTCAGTTATTGGTAACGGTACCAGTGGACTGCGAAAATAGGGCGATGATGCAGAATACTGACACTCTGGGCATGACTCACAATATTCTTTGACATCTGCATGTAACCCAGGCCAAAGAAATCTCTGGGTTATCCTCTCCTTAGTTTTCTCTATACCAGTGATTCTCAACCAGGGTTCCGTGAAACCCTAGGGATCCTCCATAAGTTGCTAGGGGTTCCTTGAGCAATGAGCAATTTCTGCCTCTCAGATAAGTTCCCACTGACACCATTGATCTTTTTAGCTATCTGTAAGAAGGTAATTCTTTCCAAAGACCACAAGTGTAAGGACCATTCTTCCCACTGACCATCACATTAATGTATCATGAGTAGAGTTGAGCGAACCCGGACTGTAAAGTTCAGGTCCGTACCGAACTTTGGGGTGTCCAGGACCCGGACCCGGACTTTTCAAAAAAAGTCCGGGTCCGGGGTTCTGGTAATTTTAATGAAAAATCTTAAAAATGCTGTAAAAAAGCCCAGGAAGGTCCTAGAGGTCTGCAAAAGGAAGGAAAATGTGGGTAAGGGTGGGACAAGTGCCCTACAAAGAAATGGGGAAAGGGAAATAACTTTAAATATTTTTTAAAAAATAAAAACATAAAAAATGCAAAAATGGAGATCATCTTCAAAATGGGTCTGAAAAGTATTAATTAACATTAGAGGCCATAGAACTGTTCTAAAATCATCTTCAAACTGTGTCAAAAAAGTATAAATAAGCTGGGAGTACCCATATCACTGTTATGCAAAATGTGTGTGTCACTTTAAATTAAACCGGGAATCAGTGCACATCTCTTCTGCACAATTATTTCAAGTCTGTGTGTCACTTTAAATCAAACCGTCAATCATTGCACATCTGTTATTCACACTTCTTTTTAAAGTCTGTGTCACTTTAAATGAAACCGTTAATCATTGCACATCTGCTACTCACAAACATCTGTTCTGCACCAGAATAGATGTTCTTCAAACATTACATCTGTTCTGCACACATCTGAAAATAGTTTAGAACACTTTACCTAAAACCGGGGAGGAACCATACACCTGTTCTTCAAACATCTGGAATCTGTGTGTGAAAATACAGCATAGAGAAGAGCATGCATATGGTTTCGCTCTTCACACACAGTTTGCAGATGTTTTCAGAACAGTGATATCATATCAGTGATATAATATCACTATTCTGAAAACATCTGCAAACTGTGTGTGAATAGCGAAACCATATGCCTGCTCTTCTCTATGCTGTATTTTTTAACCACAATATCCAGATATTTGAAGAGCAGGTGTATGGTTCCTCACCCGGTTTTAGGTAAAGTGTTCTAAACTATTTTAAGATGTGTGCAGAACAGATGTAATGTGTGAAGAACATCTGTTCTGGTGCAGAACAGATGTGTGTGAATAGCAGATGTGCAATGATTGACGGTTTCATTTAAAGTGACACAGACTTTAAAAAGAAGTGTGAATAACAGATGTGAAATGATTGACGGTTTCATTTAAAGTGATACACAGACTTTAAAAAGAAGTGTGAATAGCAGATGTGCAATGATTGACGGTTTAATTTAAAGTGACACAGACTTTAAAAAGAAGTGTGAATAACAGATGTGCAATGATTGACGGTTTGATTTAAAGTGACACACAGACTTGAAATAATTGTGTAGAAGAGATGTGCACTGATTCCCGGATTAATTTAAAGTGACACACACATTTTGCATAACAGTGATATGGGTACTCCCGGCTTATTTATACTTTTTTGACACAGTTTGAAGATGATTTTAGAACAGTTCTATGGCCTCTAATGTTAATTAATACTTTTCAGACCCATTTTGAAGATGATCTCCATTTTGGCATTTTTGATGTTTTTATTTTTTTTTAAATATTTAAAGTTTTTCCCTGTCCCCATTTATTTGTAGGTCACTTGTCCCACCCTTACCCACATTTCCTTCCTTTTGCAGACCTCTAGGACCTTCCAGGACTATTTTACAGCATTTTTGTGCCTAAAAGTCCGGGTCTCCATTGATTTCAATGGGGTTCGGGGTCCGGGACAAAGTTCGGGTTCTGTCCGGACCCGAACCCGGACTTTGTCCCGAAGTTCGGCCGAACCAGCAGAACCCGGACTTCTAGAAGTTCGCTCAACTCTAATCAAGAGTTGTAGATTTCTCACTTTTAGCAGGGGTTCCCCGAGACCGGAGAACTATTTCAAGGGTTCCTCCGTGTTGAAAAGGTTGAGAAAGGCTGCTCTATACCCAGATGCCCACCCATTATATGACCATGGGCCAATCTAATACTATCCGGCGACAGAGGTTGGGAATTGCTCTACCTCCTCCTCCCCTTGCTTTACCACCTGATACAGCAAGTTATTTTTAAGAGCCATGTAGGGAAAAGACACCCCTACAATGGGTTAAACAGATTGCCATCAGTCATTTTAATGTTTTCTCTGGCTAATGAGAATGGAGTCTCTTAATTGTTCTGTACAAAAGTCATCTTTCCTGACTTCTAAGTCAGGCACCACATTCTGTCCACTCTCACTATTAGAGTCAGAGATAATTTCTTGTTCATTATCCTCAAGCTGGGTCTTGGATTGTAGCTCCTCCTGCTCTCCAGCCATTAAAGGAAAAGGACCTACACTTCCATTGGACAAACCAACCGTTGCAATCAAAAGAGTCTGGTGTACGTTCCAGTGTTTCCTCAGCAGGGGGAGCTCTGTCCTCCCGACTCCTTTTGTTTTCCCATAAATTCCAAAAGTGTGGAAAATCTCTCCCCAATAGGACTTCATGAAGTAGTGAGGGTACCACCCCCACTGAATTTGTTACGGTGCCCCAAGGAGTATCAAACTACACCACAGCAGTCTGGTAGTCACGTGTGTCACCATGTATACAAATCACCCCAATAGGGCTAGGGTGTAACTTTGCAGGATTTACAAAATTACCTTTGACTAATGTCAAACAACTAACAGAATCTAGCAGAGCAGTGACTGGCTTTGCCACGCATTGACCAGGATTCGATCCTAGGACCTGGTGTTCTTAGGGCTGGTTTCTTGCTGCCTGTGCCTCAGGGAAACTTCTAATCTCTCCCCAGTGGCCAGCTATAGGTAGTCTCCTCATTTAGTACCCTATAAATCCTCACTTCCCCTTCCTGTCTCTGGCCTAGTATAGGTTTCAGCTACTGATAGTTATCATACCAGATTGTTTGCTTGTTGCTAACCTTTCTTGTTCTCGACTATGCCTTTGGATTGCCTTCTTGTACTATGTTGACTGATTGTTGCAGAACTTTGCCTGTCCCTGATGCCGTCTCTGGTAAACCCCTTGAATCTCCGCCTGGATTTGCTTCCGGACCAACTTTGGATCACCATTGGCTCCCAACTATACTCTCTACTAACCGTGGGTCATTTATTTATTTGTTGTTCCTTGATTGGGTCTGTTTGCACTTACCATAGTGGTCCAAGAATTCTGGCTGCAGGATCGTAACTGTCCTCCATATGATACTGGGATAACAAGACTACCGGTCATGAAACCGGAGTGATGGTTGGGGTTCCTGGCAGATCTAACAGTATACTAGGCCCAGATGGACCTCCACGAGTTGGTGCAGGCAGTCTTTTCTCAGGGACAACGGCTGGGAGAACAGGCTAACCGTGTGCAGTCATCGGAGAACAAACTAGATGCTATTACGGCTATTTTGGCCTCTTTAGTTTTTGCATATGGGTCCAGTCCTGCTGCACCTAGTGACCTAGGGGCTGGGGCTAAGGAACCTGTGTCTATACCACTGGATCCTCCCACTCCTAAAATTCCTCTCCCTGAGAAATATGATGGTAACCCTGTGGATTGCAGGAGATTTATCAACCATTGTCGGTAACATTTTAAAAAACAGCCTTCAATGTTTGCCTCTGCTCAAGCCAAGGTGACATTTATAATTTCCTGGCTCAAGGGCAGAGCATTGTTCTGGGTGTCACCTCTTCTTGAAAAGGAGTCTCCTGCGCTCACTGACTATCCCACCTTCATGAAGATGTTTGAAAAAATGTTTGACGTTCCTGGCAGGGTGTCTGCATCCGAGTCCAGTATTCTTGACTTACGTCAGGGTAAACGCAGCATAGCGTTCTATGCCATAGAATTCCATACACTAGCGTCTGAGACCACCTGCGACAGTAGCACCCTTAAGGCTGCATTCCGCACAGGGTTAGTGGAATGCATTAAGGACGAATTAACGTACCGTGAGATCCCAGCAGGTCTGGAGGAGTTTATCAACTTGTGTATCCTAGTAGACACCCGCTTCTCTTATCAGTTAGAGAGAGGGCGCCAAGGACTACATAATCCCCCAGACTTTGTACTAAATCGCCCCCCTCGGCAATCTCTCGTCACTACCATTCCTTCCCATGTCGGGTCTGAGGAAGAACCCATGGACATAGGGGCGGTGCGGTTGTCGGACAGTGAATGTACCGAACGCAGGACCTTAGGCCTCTGTTTATATTGTGGGAAGCTGGGTCATATGCTGTGTTTCTGTCCTTTTCGGCCGGGAAACTTCCGGGCTTAATGGGTGAGCGAGGAGTCCCATTAGGCCATGCTGTGTTGAACCCTTCTCAGGAGAGACTTCTTTTCCCTATCTCTTTGTTCTGGAATGACCAGTGCTTTTCCACAGTAGCCTTTATAGATTCTAGCGCTGGTGGTGTGTTTTTAGGTGCAGCTCTGGTTAAGAGACTCCAGATCCCAATAGTTTCTAAAACTCTACCGCTCTGTGTGACTACTCTTGGTGGATCCCCTCTGGGTGATGCTCTTATTACCCATGAGTCCAAACCCCTCTCTGCATCAAGAGGTTTTTTCTTTTGACATTATCCTGTCCCCAAAACACCCGAGATTCTCAGGTTCCCTTGGTTATGTAAACATAACCCATCCATTGACTGGTCCTCTAGTCAAATTCCAGCTTGGAGCACCTCCTGTCTTGTCCACTGTCTCCAAAAGGTGGTACGCAATAAAGTGTCCATCCATGAGGTGTCTACTAACCCTGAATTAAGGCCTACGCTGATTTTTCTGATGTATTTTCTGAAAAAGAAGCGGAGGGTCTTCCTCCGCACTGCCCTTATGACTGTGCAATTGAATTGCTTCCCGGTACTCGTCTACCTAGGGGGTGAACCTATCCCCTTAATCTGGCTGAGACTAAGGCAATGGAGGAGTACATTGAAGACTGTCTGAAGAAGGTTTTCATTCGGCCTTCTACCTCCCCCATGGGGGCAGGGTTCTTTTTTGTGGAGAAAAAAGATGGAGGACTCAGACCCTACATAGACTTCAGAGCTCTTAACTGAATTACTGTAAAGAATCAGTATCCTCTCCCTCTGATTACTGAACTGTTTGATCATGTCCAAGGATCTAAGATCTTTACCAAACTGGACCTTCATTCAGCATACAATGTTATTCGAATTAAAGCAGGAGACAAATTCAAGACATCTTTTTCTAATAGAAGGGGGCATTATGAATGTCTTGTGATGCCATTCGGTCTGTGCAGTGCCTCCGCCATATTCCAGGAATTTGTGAATGACATTTTCAGAGATCTACTCAACTCTTTTATTGTCGTCTACTTAGATGACATATTCATTCACTCTAAAGATTTGAAGCTTCATCGTTGCCATGTACGCACTGTTCTCCAACGTTTAAGAGATCACCGGTTATATGCTAAACTTTCCAAGTGCTCCATTGAACAATCAGAAATCCTTTTCCATGGGTATATAATTTTGTCTGAAGGATTTCAGATGGATCCCAAGAAACTTGATGCCATCTTACAATGGCCCAGACCTTCCACGTTAAAAGAAATCCAGTGGGGGGCGTGGCCAAGCGCGCACCAAGATGGCCGCATAGTGAAGGAGCTCCGGGCACAGACAATCCTCCAGGGACCTTCACAGCGACCCGACCAGCAAACAAGGGACCAGACTCGAACAGCCCACTAGTCAGGAAGATGACTAAATGATTGAACACCCGCTCCGGCCCGCAGAAGCTGACGGACTTCTATCCGTCCTCGGCAGCCGCACACGTGCAGCAAGATGGCGGTGGTTGCCTTCATGCAGACTCCGATGATAGCGCCGCTGTAGGCTCTGCAAAGCAGCAAGAAGGGAGAGGAACCCACCTTACCTAAACAAGGTGAGCAGACCCCACCAGACAGCCCTACCACCTGCAGCCCCTCCAAAACTAAAAAAAGCAGACAGGACGGGGAAGAGGGGCTCCCAGCACAAGACGTGGGCCTAGGCCTAGGCCCTGAGTGCAGTCCATCCATGCCAGCCTTGGAGGATATTCCTTCATCCCAGCACCCGGCCTCTATGGGGGACATAAAAGACATGTTACTCTCCCTTCGCAATACGTTACACTCAGACATGGCACATATGATTGCAGGAATGTCACGATCGGTAAACAATCTGACTATCAGAGTAGCCCAAGCGAAAGAAAAAATTGCAGATGTATGCTACGTGCACAATGACCTAATTGACTCCTTCAACTACCACGACTCTGAAATCCAGAGAATCAACGCTAAACTCACCGATCTAAAAGATCGTTCGAGAAGAAATAATATTAAATTTAGGGGGATCCCTGAAGAAATTACAGATGCCACCCTGACGGGCTTCATACAACAGTTGATGGCGGAATTAATTCCTGGAATCAGTCAAAGAGATCTCATGATTGATAGAGCGCACCGTCTCCCCAAACCATCATTTCTTCCCGACAATGTTCCAAGGGATACCCTAGCCAGAATACATTTCTACACAACCAAAGAGAGGGTGATGAAAGCTGCCAAGAGCAATCCCAAACTATCCGAGAGCTTCAAGGGAATTGCCCTCTATACTGATCTATCAGCAGCCACAATTCGCACTAGAAGGCAGTTCCTCACACTGACAAAAGCTCTTCGCAACCACAACATCCCTTACCAGTGGGGGCGTCCAACAAAACTGCTGATTACCAAACAGCATAAAACATACACAATCTTTTCCCTGGAAAAGGGCATTAAACTCCTCAAAGAATGGAAAATCCTTCCACCAGACGCCCTAGAAGGAGACAAACGCCCGCCTGCAAGAGTAGACATGGACTGGTCCTAAATATATTACAAGCCGCCAATCTTATTACTCGGGAACACGTTATACTGTCCAGCCCAAGTTTTCTAGCACACCACTCGTCCTGGCTCATGGACAACCCAACTTTGCTAAGTTTAAACGTTATTGCACACCTTTCCCCCCGCCAACTAGTAACAAGATGTTACACATTGTTACTGGTATTTTTCACCAGTTTCTTTTTTACCCTTTCCCCAAACGTCAAGACCTCTTTACAGTTACACCTTCCATTACACAAGATTACGCACAGGACCTTTGTTGTTTCAGAACTCCTACTCCAACTTACTTATGCATCACACCAAAGTCAAACCACTAATGATTGCTACAATGGATCACTCAATACCAAACCAGCTTGCATGTACCGCATGCCACGAATGGCCAGCATCTCAATAATCAGCTGGATGGAATTCCCACATGGCTCTTGACATTATCTCATATAATGTGAGAGGACTCAACAGCCCCTACAAGTGAAGCACCTTAAATAAAAGAACTCCAAACATTAAGAGGGGACGTTCTTTTCTTGCAAGAGACACACTTTGCAAAAAATCGGATACCCCATCTGTACTTGAAGAACTTCTCTACCATCTACACAGCTTGCTCTGACAAAAAAAGGCAGGAGTCCTAATTGCAATCGCTTCCTCTCTTAACTTTCAAATGCTTTCGGTACAGGAGGACACCAACGGCCGCTATATTATTCTGATATGTAAGATTAATGAAACTGTGTATACCCTTGTAAATGTTTATACTCCAAATGTCAGACAAATCCACTATCTCACCAAATTGCTAAATTGCAGGGTTTTCTGCTTGTTGGAGGAGACTTCAACGCAGTAGGAGACCCAGCAATAGATTCTTCTTCCAAATCTCATAGGAAAATTTGCAACCTCAACAAATTTTTACATGAACATGGTTTGTTTGACGTTTGGAGGACCCACCATACCAGTGAGAAAGACTATAGCTACTTTTCTGCTGTACATCATACATATACTCGAATAGACCTCTTCTTAACTGATCAATGGGCCCTCCCGCACATCACAGCTTCCAAAATAGGGACAATATCTTGGTCAGACCACGCCCCACTTACCATATCATTAGCCCCTTCACCTAATCTTTGCTCTCCTGTAGTATGGAGAATGAACACATATTTACTAACAACAGAGGAAACTGACAAAGCTCTAGACGAAGCCCATAAAGTGTTCTTTTCAACAAACGACACACCTGACACAGACAGATTTACATTGTGGAACGCACATAAAGACTACATGAGAGGCATACTCATTAAACTTAGTGCCAGAGCAAAAAGACAACGCAACCTAAAATTCAAACAAATAACCCAAAAATTTCACGACCTAGAAGAGACCAACAAAAAGATCCCTACCAGCCAATTATCATTGGAACTTCTCCAACTAAGAATCTCACTAAGAGATCTACTAATATACCAATATGAGAAACAGGCCAAAACAATGAAAGCACAGTTCTACGCTCTCAACAACAAAGCAGGAGCTTTCCTGGCAAAGCGAGTCAAAGGAATGCACATTAAAGTGGATGTAAACCCACCACCCACCCAGTATAAACTAATGACACAGTATTAATGTATATATACATGCAAGCCTCCTGCATCTATTCCTACCTTTCAAATGTCCTTCCTGTTAGCACTAGCAGCTCTGTAAAACTCTGAAATCAGAGGGTGTCTGTGTTTGCTGGAGTTTGGTGGGTGGAGTTGTGATGTCACCAGCCTCCCCACCCATCTCTATACTGAGACATTGAGGAGGGAGGGAGGGGGGAGTGTAAAACTTTCTCTGCTGTGTGAAGGAGATAAGCAAATTGCTTGTCACTCACAGAGCAAGGGGCGGAACAACTGTGTATTTCCCTGTTAGTCGGACTTTCTCTTCCTGAAAAAAGATAAGCTCATTACTCACAGTTTGATTAACTCTTTGTGGCAAGACTAGGCACAGATGACATGACATGCTATACTCTACCAGGCAGAATTATTATTTTTTTTTTTTTCGGGTTTACATCCACTTTAAGCACCCCTACATATGCTCCAAGGCAACACAGGGAACAGAGTTACAGCTCCTAAAGATATAGCAGAAGTATTTAGGATGTACTACACCAGTTTATATGACCTAAGAGATGACCCACATATACCCCAACCTACCCCAGACCAAATCCAAGCCTTCCTAGTTTAACCCCAGACCAACTATCAACAATTTCCCAACCCTTCACAGTGACTGAAATCAAAAACGTAATACTACGGCTACCCAAATCTAAATAACAAGGTATAGATGGCTTCCCCAATGAATATTACCAAAAATATGTAGATACCCTGACCCCTCACCTAGTCAATATATTTAATATGGCAATGACCAGAGGACAATTTCCCAAAGAAATGCTACAAGCAATAATAACTACTATACCCAAACCTGACAAAGACACCTTGGTTCCGAGCAATTTTAGACCAATATCCCTCTTAAATTCTGATATTAAAATCTATGCCAAAGCACTAGCCCTGAGACTCATAGATATACTACCGAACTTAATACACCCTGATCAGGTGGGATTTATCAAAGGCCGCCAAGCCCCGGACACCACAAGAAGGATCCTAACGATCCTGAAATATGCAGAGCTGCAGAAAACACCCACAGTACTACTGGCACTAGACACGGAAAAGGCGTTTGATCGAGTGCACTGGGGGTTCCTAGAAGCAGTTCTTAGAAAGTTTGGCTTTTCAGGCCAAATCCTCCAAGCTATCCTTGCTCTCTATTCTGCCCCGTCAGCAAAAGTGCTGACTATATAGACCCTATCTAGAGAATTTAGGATTACCAATGGCACGAGACAAGGGGGCCCTTTATCTCCGTTAATCTTCGCTTTACTAATGGAACCCCTGGCACACTTGATCCGCTTGTCCCCAACAATAAAGGGAATCCAAATTGGCCAAGCTCACAACAAAATCGGATTGTTTGCGAACGACGTAATCCTGATAGCCACAAATCCACTTAGAACACTTTCGAAATTAAAATCATTGCTTTTCCAATTCTCAGAGGTCTCATACTATAAACTCAATGAAAATAAATCCCAACTCTTAGGCATCAACATACCCACTGCATTAAAACAGAAAATATTGTCCCGCTACCCCTTTACATGGTCAGACACTTATATCAAATATCTAGGTATCAACATCCCCGCAACATCGAAAGACTTATATAAACACAACTTCCAAAATTTTTTAGACAAGCCCCCCAAAGAACTGGCTAACCTTGCCAAAACAGAACTCCTAGTCACAGGAATGATACAACTCTTTAAAATGATTACCCTCCCCAAGCTTCTATATATGTTCCGTATCATCCCCACCCCCATCCATCAACACTTTTTCAGTAAAACTAGAACCCTTCTTACTAAATACATTTGGAAAAATAAGAAACCTAGATGCGCATATTCAATATTAAAGAAACACTGGAGTATGGGAGGTTCCTCACTACCCGACATCTATAAGTACTAATTGGCAGCACTCTTAGATCATACAAATATTGGTGGAACCCTAACCCACAAAAGCTCTGGTCTATAATGGAGCATTATTTGCTACAAGTCAGACACCCAAAGATTCACATCATGCAGGCCCTTTTACACAAACAGCTTACTAAATCAAAGTAATATACAGATGTTATAGCGCTCAGCCAATCAAGTAGGAACAATCAATTGGGAAACAGTGAGTTTCTAGACACATATAATCAACCCTGAGAGCGTTCATGCAAGTCAGGAATGACTGAAGATGATTGGATAGGCTCAGAGTCCGCAGATAAATTTTGAGTAAATTCTGTAAATCAGTTCCATAAAACAAGGATAAGATATTCTCCAGTCTTGTTAGGATGGAGGCTTACCAGATTTCAGATATAGTAGAGCGTTGGACCATTCACCAGGTGCCAAGGTATGTATTGAAGAGTAGATGATATATCCTGCGTTCCACCAGGGATTCTCTTATGGTTCCTGTGAGGGTGGCTCCTATGGGAACTGGATCTCCGGATGGGTGTCCTCCACTGTGTAAGGAACGTCACACATTCCGTTCGAAAACGTGGGTCTTACTTGAAAGACGGAGGTATCCCCAAGATCCAAGCGTTCGTCCGCGGTGGTGGTGGGTGAAGAGGGGTGGACCAATGGACCCCAATTGAGTGGATTCGGAAGAGATAAAAGAAAACTCGAAATAGTGTAAAAACCTCTTGGCATGAGGTGCGTTTATTACAAATGAGGTTAAAAAACCTATCAATCAGGCATAAGGTAAAAAGTTTCTTAAAAGTCTTTTTCAAACACAAAAACGCAGCAAATCAGGGCAGCAGGTTCCCGACATGTTTCGTATAAAAGATACGTCATCCCAGATGGGGATTAGGTGGTGGTGCCAGAACCAATCACCCTGATCTGGGGAGTGCTGGGCCAGCTCTTAGTCCCAGGTTCTCCAATTTAATGGCAGGTCTGTAAAAGTGATTAAGCAAGACCTTAATTGGGGAATGGTCGGGTGTGTGCTATAAAAAAAAAAAAAAAAGGAAACGAGGGAAGGTGCTCAGAAAAGACACCATTCAAACCCCCCATTCATAAAATGCATAGCCCACATTGGCAGCATGGGCCAAAACAATTGACCATTTTATCTCAAGGGTGTACCTTACCTATAAAGCACATAGACCGGGGACTAGCGGCTGCGGGGCTTCCATACCTCCGTCCTGTTCCGTGTCCCCGGTCCGATTAAAGACAGGTCCTGGTGGAGGTGTGACGGAGCCAGCTGGGCTCTCCAGTGTCACTTCCGCCCCGAGTGTCGAGTGTTTTTTGCCTCCGACAGGCTGACTCGTCACCCGGGAGGAGACGGTGTTAGGCGCCGCCCCCAGCCGTGGTCATGGCGACCATGCCGGGGTGCCGCGCATGCGCCGCCCCTCGACACTCAGGGCAGAAGTGACACTGGAGAGCTCAGCTGGCTCCGTCACCTCCGCCGGGACCCTTTTTTTTTTTTATAGCACACACCCGACCATTCCCCAATTAAAGTCTTGCTTAATCTGTCCTTATATAAAAACACAGCCATTAATATCTAAACCACTGGCAACAAAAATGAGTAGCGGGAAGACCAACTTTTCTTAAAAGTCGGACGGGTTGCCAGGTTTATTGTGGTAAAAGATTGCAGGTTTTTAAAACAAACATAAATATCAAAACAAAACCTTGCCATCTGGCGCTAAACTGTTACAGACAGGATACCTCTCTATATGATGTCGGGCTGGTCCCTGATATCTTCGAACAAACAAACAAAAGCAAACCTTTACCTTGTTGCAGTATTTTAGAGCAACCAAACACATGCTCTTAGCTCTCTCAGTCTAATTTAACCACTTCACCCCCGGAAGGATTTCCTACTGTAGGACCAGAGCACTTTTTGCGATTCGGCACTGCATCGCTTTAACTGACAATTGCGCGGTCGTGCTACGTTGTACCCAAATTAAATTTGAGTCCTTTTTTTTCCCCACAATTAGAACTTTCTTTTGGTGGTATTTGATCACCTCTGCATCATTTCTGATCACCGCTATAAACAAAAAAGAGCGACAATTTTGCAAAAAAACAAAACAATATTTCTTACTTTTTGCTAAAATACAAATCCAAAAAAATATATATAAAAAAACAAATTTATTCATTGGTTTTAGCCTATTTATATTTTTCCTCATATTTTTGGTATAAAAAAAAAATCGCAATCGGCGTTTATTGATTGGTTTGCGCAAAAGTTGCCACATTTACAAACCATGGGAATTAATTTATGGCGTTTTTATGTTTTTTTGTTTTTTTTTACTAGTAATGGCAGCGATCTGTGCTTTTTATCGGGACTTTGATATTGGGGCGGACATGTCGGACATTTTTGACACTTTTTTGGGACCAATGACATTTATACAGCGATCAGAATTTTAAATATCCACTGATTATTGTAAAAATGTCATTGGCAGTGAAGGAGTTAACCTGCAGGGGGCAGGGAAGAGGTTAACTGTGTTCCCTAAGGCGTGTTCTAACTGCGAGGGGGCTGGGGTGCCAGGGGCATAAGAGATCTAACTGATCCCAGTGACGGATCAGTAGCTCTCTTATATGCCACCTGTCAGAATGGGGAACTGCCGTGTTTACATTGGTGGTTCCCCGTTCTATGCCTCTGGCAGCTCATCGCGGCCGGCGGACATCGGGTCTGCCCGAGCCGTGGGCACACTCCTCCAGAGTGCGCCGGGCATGAGAGCGCGCCGCCGGCTCTAGCCCCCTAGCTGTGCATGCGCGAATCGCCGCCTGTTTGTGGTGATTCGCAAGACACGTCCACACTGTCGCCGTAAATAGACAGTGTGTGGTCGGGAACTGGTTAATGAGTCCCAGAGTGAGCTCCTGTCAGAACTCTTTCTGGTCGTTATATGCAGCTGGAGAGGGGTTTAAGTGGACCAGAAAGTTCGGGCCGAAACCAGCTCTGCCACGGTGGCCGGCAAAACCCGGGTCGGACTCCTGCTAATTGCTTCAGAATGATCACATGTGAGGCGGCAAGTATCGCCCGTCCATTGTGACGCCTCATATATATATATATATATATATATATATATATATATATATATTACATTCTGACAAGGTTATGGTATTTAAAGAAGAAATAAGCCCTCCAATGTAACTGTTTCACAAAACAGTTATATCAAAGGCATGCCTCAACTGATCACTGCTATGGTTACTAGTTGGCCTACATCAGCTCTCGGCTGAATTGTCAAGCCATCAGCTAGCTGGTGTCATAGCTGATCACATGTGCTAAGATGTCACCTTTCTTGGCTGTAAAGGGTTGGGGGGGGGGGGGTTAGTTCCGCTTTAGGTCACGCAATATAAATGTGAAATAAAAATTTGCTGTTTCTGACATTTTTTTAAACAACTTACAGTGAGGTAGAATACCCTGCTAATTTTTGCTTCATATCCCATTTAAATAGCATGTACTCAAATAGTACATGTAACAGTGAAAAGCTATTTTATAATCAAAATTAGCCTGCTGATTTCCCAGAAAAAATCTCTTCAACCTCCCTATGTCACCGTCATCATCCAAAGCCGCACACAGCTCTTATTCTGTGCTGCCAAGCTGGCTACCCCTCACTTGAGCTTTTGTAAAGCAATATAAACACAGAGCATCGAGGTTAACAAGCCATGGCGGAGAAATGTGTACTCAGCATTAAGCCCGCAATGGCCACACTCATCAGGAAGTGAGGCCTCTAATCATGGAGAGAGCTTTGTTTGAGATGAAATATTGCAGGCATAACATTCCCAGCATTTCATTCCCCAGCCAACTGAATGGCTTGGGATTAAATCTTCAGCAGCTTCGTAAAACCCCATTGCTTTTTGTTGGGAGGCTTTTGAGAAAATTTCACAGCATCTTGGCGTGTGTCATAAC
>BLSH010376526.1:4937-21317 GCA_018402905.1 Glandirana rugosa
GTGTACTTGTTACTCGACATTTACACACAGGATTACATGTAAGGGTCAAATACATGGGAGTTCATTTATTTTGGCACTGAGGTGTGCTGGGAATGTACATTAGGACACACATTTACAGCTCATTGTTCATGTGAAAAAAGACTGCAAACAGAAAGATAGGTTATTTTATTGCAGAAGAGACACAGCAATTCTTTTCTAGTGTACCCTGCCTCATATCTGGCATATGTAAGGTGCCATGAATGAAGCCAGGTGCTGGGATGGTGTAACTTTGTTGGGCGTGCACAGGAATTATATCACCCGTGATCACCCAATAACCAAAGAGAAGAGATGCCATATCTGAACAAAGGGGCTGAGAAGATGGGGTCTGTCAACAGAGCAGTGATGGAAAGCTTTGATCTATCAGCAATGGAGAATGTAAAATACAAGGGAGCCTGCTATAATGTGCATGTACTGCATGTTGAGCACATTATTGCAAGAGATGTCCAGCCTAGGCCATGCTACAGTTTTATGTAAATAAAATCTCCCTGTAATAATTTTCAACTTTTCCTGTCCACCTGTGATTTCAGGATAGCCAGGATAGCTAGACCCCGCCCTTCCTTTTTGGTCACTCCCACTTTTCATAAGCCCCACCCCTTATATATTCCACCCCTTGTGTCAGGAGTATACACCCCAGCATCACCAGATAGGGTATACAGCATCACAGATAGTTATACAGAGTCACCTTATAGCAGTATACAGAGTCACCATATAGCAGTATACAGAGCCCCAGATAGCAGTATACAGAGCCACCATATAGGGCTTACAGAACACCAGATAGGGCTTACAGAACACCAGACAGGGCATACAGAGCACCAGACAGGGCATACAGAGCACCAGACAGGGCATACAGAGCACCAGACAGGGCATACAGAGCACCAGACAGGGCATACAGAGCACCAGATAGGGCATACAGAGCACCAGATAGGGCATACAGGGCACCAGATAGGGCATACAGGGCACCAGCTACGACATACAGAACACCAGATAGGACATACAGAGTATCAGATAGGGCATACAGAGCACCAGATAGAACGTACAGAGCACCAGATAGGGCATACAGGGAACCAGATAGGGCATACAGGGAACAAGATAGGGCATACAGGGAACAAGACAGGGCATACAGGGAACCAGACAGGGCATACAGAGCACCAAATAGGGCATACAGAGCACCAGATAGGGCATACAGAGCACCAGATAGAACATACAGAGCACCAGATAGGGCATACAGGGAACCAGATAGGGCATACAGGGAACAAGATAGGGCATACCGGGCACCAGATAGGGCATACAGAGCACCAGATAGGGCATACAGGGCACCAGATAGGGCATACAGGGCACCAGATAGGACATACAGGGCACCAGATAGGACATACAGGGCACCAGATAGGACATACAGGGCACCAGATAGGACATACAGGGCACCAGATAGGGTATACAGGGCGCCAGATAGGGCATACAGGGCACCAGATAGGGCATACAGAGCACCAGATAGGGCATACAGGGCACCAAATAGGACATACAGAACACCAGATAGGACATACAGAGCACCAGATAGGACATGCAGAGTATCAGATACGGCATACAGGGCACCAGATAGGGCATACAGAGTACCAGATAGGACATACAGGGCACCAGATAGGGTATACAGTGCACCAGATAGGGCATACAGAGCACCAGATAGGGCATACAGGGCACCAGATAGGGCATACAGAGCACCAGATAGGGCATACAGGGCATCAGATAGGGCATACAGGGCACCAGATAGGGCATACAGAGCACCAGATAGGACATACAGGGCACCAGATAGGGGCTTTTGGCGGCACCCCCCATCCCCCCACCCGAAATTGGGACTTACCCCATCTAATAGCAGGCACATGCAGAGATCGGCTTGCGGTCAGCATGCTGGATGGTGAGCAGCTTGGGACCGAAACCTGGCGGAGTGCTGCGCCTGTGTGAGAAATCACATAGCCAGCATGTCCACCACATTCCCCCCCGCTCACAGCAGCCAATGACAGAGAGTCATTGGCTCTGATAGCTCAGGGGGCAGCCAATCAGGCTATGTGTGTGTGCCTGTTCAGTGAACACATATAGACTTTAATGGCTAACCAATCGGCTCACTACTTGCTGTCAGCTGATAGCAAGGAGCCGAGGAAAAAAGAAAAGTCAATGTACCAGCGCACCTCCTGCAGGGGGCAGGCTGACTTTTTTTTTTACTTGTCGGCGGTAGGGAGGAGGCGCCCAAGCGTCCCTTATGCACCAGCCGCCGCTGTTCAGAGTCCCTGAGAGATAGAAGAGACAGGTAGCTTAAAGTTTGGTTGTAAAAGGAATTAAAAACAAAATAAAAAAATAAAAACTAAACTTACCTTATGCCCCCCTGATCCTCCTCTTCTTGGGTCCCCTGCTGGCACTCCTGGCTACTCTTCTCTTGCTGGTGCCCCCAATAGGAAAACGCTTCTGAGCTCTGCAGCTGCATCCACTGACATAGACAGCCGGTCTCGGACCCGCCCCCCCATCACTGGAGTTGATTGACAGGAGCCGGAGCCAATGACTTTCACTGCTATCAATCAGCCCAATGAGGAGAGAGACAGCGACGAGAGCCGCTGTTCTCATGCACGTTGCTGGATCGGATTGGGCTCAGGTAAGGATAAGGGAGTGGGGGCCTGGGGGGATCCTGCAGCAAAGAAGTTTTTTTTTAACCTTATGCATAGAATGCAATAAAGTAAAAAAACATTGCTACTTTAGAATCACTTTAACCCTCCAGTAAAAGCCGGACACTCAAATATCAGCTTTGAGTGGACCAAATCTTTATTAAATTACACAGATATTGGTGTTCATTGACTAAATAATAGTTTTTTCAAAAACTTTTTACTTGGCAAAATTCAAGTAAAGCTGTGTTAAACCATTCAATAAAGTGCAAAATCCTGTTTTTTAAATTTCTCTTGCACATGATTGGGCATTCAGAGTGAGCACAACATATTCACTAACCAAAGTGTACATTTTCTCAGAATTTAATTGAAAAAAGTGAAATCTTAAATAGCGAAATGTGTAAAGTTAATGAGTAAGAATACAAATGTGTGTTATGTTACCTGGCGGGTTATTTGCCATTAAATTTTCATTTTGATTTTCCAGATTATCTTCATGGTAATTATTTTGACCTTTTGTATTAAAAAAGAAAACAATAGGTTATTAAATTGAACAAATTAACATTTTTTTGGATTTTAATAATAAACAATCTAAAGCAAAAGCACATTTCGGTTTCTGTGTAATGTTATTTATGTATACATTGATAAAAAAATGAAGCCTCTGTAAGAAAAAAAGCTTACCTGACAGTACAGTGATGCCAGCATAGGCATGTGAACAGGGTGTGCCAGTTGTGCCTGGGCACGCCCTAATCACCCTGTGCAGTGAATATTCCCCCTGCTGTCTGACTGCAGGGAAAGGGACTGGGGAATCTCTGTCCTCGGTCCCTTTCTCTGTCTCAGAGGTGAGACATCAGGTGTCTGTTTAGGCTACTGATATTTCACTAAAGCCCCCCAATGGGACTCCTAAAAAATAGTAAAAAAAAAAAAAAATATTATTGTAAAAAAAAAAAAAATAGTAAAAATATCATTTTAAAAAATGGTAAAAAATAAAAAAATAATACAAATAAACTACTGACACCAATCTCTGTTTTACTGGCACTGACCACTGCTTGAGATATGGGGTGCACACCCTAATGTAATAATCTGCGCAAACCTATGGATGCCAGTAAACAAATTGAAACTATATGAAGAGCCATATGGCAGAAAAACACTTTTTTATGTCTTATATTTTTTGGCTGTGAGATCTACTCCTACATGAAACCCAATTTGTGAGTTTTTTTCTATAGGGAAGTTCTAACAGAGCCCAGTAGCTACCAAGTGGTCATCCAGTGGGATGCTTAACCAGAGATGATGGTCGCAGCAGACAGTGATGGGCAGTGATGGCTCGGATCAGCATTGGAGAAGGGCAATACAAAGGTGAGCCTGCCATAATGTGCATGACCTTAGGGATGACTACCCTAGTCCAATTCTGCTTTCATAGTGGTACAATTGCTAGGGCTGAGCTCTGCCACATGGGAGTTGGAGAAATGTAAAACTCAAAATCTTTAAAGAAGTGTAGGGAGGTGCTATGGCAGTGTATCAGGTAGAAGGAGTGAGAAAAGATATGCAAATGCTGCTCTTTGAAAGGTTTGTACGTCAGTAATTTCAGTTATAAGCGGAGCCTATAATAAGGGGTTAGGTCACCTCCTGGCTTCTCATGGTATTTGCTGCTCCAACAAAGATCTCTCTGTAATAATTCCCAAATGTTCCTGCCCACCTGGGGTTTCAAGATAGAGGGTGGGAGCCCCTCATGATGAGCAGGTGGGAGCCCCTCATGGTAAGCAGCTGTACAGACCTAGCATTTCAGTGCAGCGCTTGTACCAAAAGAGTCCCCAAGATATAGAAGAGACAGGTAGCGTAACTCTCCAGCAACTGACAAACACTCAAATATCAACTTTGGGTGGACCAACTCTTTAAATAACATAGCTATTGGTGTTAATTAACTAAATACTGTACATATAGTAGGTAAAGTAATGCTGTGTTCCAGAGGCGGCTCCCTAATTAGGCAAATTAGGCGGTCGCCTAAGGCCTCACACTCAAAGGGGCCTCGCAACCACCTAATTTGACACTGACACCAGCACCGAGATAGAGAGTACTGACACCAGCAGTTTAAAGCTCTTAATATATGCAATTTATAAAGTTCATTTTTTTATCGCTTGAATTATTTTTCCCATTATGGGTGTGAGTGGGGCCTCATGTCTAGGTTTTGCCTAAGGCCTCACAAAGCCAAAAGCCGCCTCTGCTGTGTTAACTTCAACCATAAAATATCATGCAGGGAAAAATCCTTTTTCACATGATTGATTTTTAGTGAACACAACACATTCACTAACCTAAGTAAACATTTTCTACGACTCTAAGGCACCATGCACACTGGGTGTTTCGTTTCGGTGCATGGAGCTCTGGTGTTCAGCTGTGGGCAGAGTCCTAGGTGTCAGCCACTATGAGAGGCTGACAGCTGTTGTGGCTAGATGGGGAACCTAGCAATACAAACATTTAGAGCAGTATGTGCCCAGGGAGCAATGGGAATTCATCCCTGGGCGTATATTGCCCTAAATGTTTATACCACTAGGGGCACCATCCAGCCCCATCCAGTCCCACTGCCAGTAGCCCGTCAAGCTCTATAGGAGGCTGAAAGCTGCTTTGGCTGGATGGGGCTGATGGTAGACATGTGCAGAATGGAAAAATCTATTTCCTTTCAATTCATTATTTAAATAATTTAGTTTAGTTAAATTTGTTTAATTCATTTTTGGAATTTGTTTTGTTTATTCGTTTTCAAATTAGATTCAAATTCAATTTGACGAAATTTGGAAAATTTGAATCAGCATTTGCATTCAAATTGGTATTCGAATTCCATTTTATTCTATTAAAAATGTTAATTTTGGAAGATGGTTATATTTTATTCAATTTTTTTTATTTTTTATTTTATTGTCTTATTTTCTATTCTATTCTTTTCTTTTCTATTCAAATTGAATCTGTTGTATTCAAATTAGAAATTCAAACTTCGGAAGATGGTTATATTCTATTTTATTCAATTCTACTCTTTTCTATTCCTTTTCTTTCCTATTCTATTCTTTTATTTTCTATTCCATTATGTTCTGTTTTACTCTATTCTTTTCTATTCTATTCCATTCATTTATTTATTTATTTAATTTTCTACTATATGCTTTTCCGTTCTGTTCTATTCTTTTATTTCTTATTATATTCTATTTCACTGTATTCTTTTATATCCTACACCAGGGATATGCAATTAGCGGACCTCCAGATGTTGCAGAACTACAAGTCCCATGAGGCATAGCAAGACTCTATCAGTCACATGCATGACAACCAGAGGCTGAGGCATGATGGGACTTCTAGTTCTGCAACAGCTGGAGGTCCGCTAATTGCATATCCCTGTCCTACAACCTTATTTTCTATTCTATTCTATTCTACTCTAATATGTTCTGTTTCACTCCTTTCTATTCTATTCTGTGTTCTCTACCCTATTCCTTTATTTTCTATTCTATTCTATTTTTAACAAAAAACTAGAAAATGTATATAGGCCATTTTCTTTGCCGCCAAGATAGTAAGGTCCTGAGAAAGCGATTATGCGAAATGCGCTGACCTCTTGGAAAATTTAGCAAAGACTTGTTTTGTTTTTTAATATATGTATATTGTATATTGTTCCATGTCACATGAATGCATGGCTTTAACAATCATTTTTTTTGTAAGATTTTGTAATAAACATTGTTATTTTATTATAACTAATGTAGCCGTCCTTCTCTTGGTACCAGTAAAGTCCAATATTTATCAGTTTTTTGTTTTATATTTCTATTGCGTGAGGTACTTCTAATATAGCTCTAGTTCTTTCTTGAATTTATTCTATTATTATTTTCAATTTCTTTTAAAATTTGATTTGAATTTGATTTAAATTTGAATTTTCGGGCAAATTTTGTTTCATTATCTCAGATTTGTTAAAATTCATTGCGAATGTAATTCAGAAATTCAGATTCATCCGAATTCCCGAATAACGATTGTCTGAATTTACATTTGGAACAAATGGAACTGCAACGGAGCTGATGGTGCCCCTAGCATTACAAACATTTAAGGCAGTATGAGCCCAAGAACGCCTGTGCCTTCTGCCTTCAGCTAAATACCTTCGCTTCTTGCAGCGGAGCTAAATGCCCAATGTGCTTTGGGCCGAACAATAACATTCACCGTATATTGTTATATAGCAAAAGGATTGAAGTAAAGAAAAAAATTACAAATATGCATAACATTACCTTGTTGGTTACTTGGCATTAATTTTTCCTCTTGATATTCTTGATTTTTAACTTTATTGTGATTATTTTTACCTTTTGCATTAAAAAGAGGAAAACAGGTTAACTGAGCAAATTATCTTTTTTTTATAATTGTAAACAATCCAGACTAAGGCCCCTTTCACACAATAAGCTTGCTGGGATCCGCCTGTCCGTTTTTCAGGCGGATCCGAGTGGGCCACCCATAGACCTCTATGGGCAGGTGGATGTCAGAGGAGATGTGTCTGCTGACACCCATCTGCCATCCGATCCGTCAAGATCTGCTAAAATAGACGTATGGGCGATACGTTCGCCATCCGTCTGTCGGGTCACATCGAATGGGATCAGATTAAAACGGACAGGCGGTCCATTTTCATCCGATCGTCCAATAGGAGACAGCAGGGCTCTGACACGTCCATCTTTGCACAGAGAGCAGAGATGGACCTGTCATCCTCTGGCTCAGCAGAGATCAACAGAGCGATCTCCCACTGAGCTGGCGGACCCCGCTGAGCGGATCCACTCCATGTGAAAGGGGCCTTAAAGCAAATTAGGTTTCTGTGCTATATTATACACCAGTTCAGAGTCCCTGAGAGATAGAAGAGACAGGTAGCTTAAATTTTGGTTGTAAAAGGAATTAAAAACAAAAAAAAATAAAAACTAAACTTACCTGATGCCCTGATCCTCCTCTTCTTGGGTCCCCTGCTGGCACTCCTGGCTTCTCTTCTCTTGCTGGTGCCCCCAAGAGGAAACCGCTCCTGAGCTCCGCAGCTGCATAAACTGACATAGACAGCCGGTCTCGGACCCGCCCCCATCACTGTAGTTGATTGACAGGAGCGGGAGCCAATGACTTTCACTGCTATCAATCATCCCTAATGAGGAGGGAGACAGCGAGGAGAGCTGCTGTTCTCATGCACGTCGCTGGATCGGATCGGGCTCAGGTAAGGATAAGGGGGGGGGGGGCCTGCGGGGATCCTGCAGCAAAGAAGGTTTTTTTTAACTTTATGCATAGAATGCAATAAAGTAAAAAAAACATTGATACTTTAGAATCACTTTAACCCTCCAGTAAAAGCCGAACACTCAAATATCAGCTTTGAGTGGACCAAATCTTTATTAAATTACACAGATATTGGTGTTCATTGACTAAATAATAGTTTTTTCAAATACTTTTTACTTGGCAAAATGCAAGTAAAGCTGTGTTAAACCATTCAATAAAGTGCAAAATCCTGTTTTTTAAATTTCTCTTGCACATGATTGGGCATTCAGAGTGAGCACAACATATTCACTAACCAAAGTGTACATTTTCTCAGAATTTTAATGAAAAAAGTGAAATCTTAAATAGCCAAACATGTAAAGTGAAAGAGTAAAAATACAAATGTGTGTTCTGTTACCTGGTGGGTTATTTGCCATTAAGTTTTCATTTTGATTTTCCAGATTATCTTCATGGTAATTATTTTGACCTTTTGTATTAAAAAAGAAAAAAATAGGGGGGCGTGGCTGGCGCGCAAGGCGGATGGTCGTGTGAGGGACTCGCTCCGGTGCCCGTGAGACCTAAAGCGACGATAACAAGCGACAAGGCTCAAAAATCTGCAAGCTCTGTTTACACCCGACACCCAGAGAGATCCCTCTACAGGCCCGCTATGTCGAGGAAAAGGCAGGGAGACAGTAAACCCACGAAATTGACAGCGTACTTTCTCCGGCCGGAGAGCAGCCAAAATGGCGCCGAGGAGCGCAGACGCGAGGCCCAGAGGAATCACTATTCAGATCTCCCCGACGAGGATGAAGCAGGCAGCGGCACCGACCCACAGCAATCTTCACTCCCTCCAAGCCCTCCGTGCTCAAGCCCGGCCAAAGCTCGGATGAGGCTGGACGCTGGAGACCCGTCTCAGGGGGTAAGTGGAATACATTCACCACTACATATGGGCAAGGCTCACACATCCCCCATTGCGGCCTTCCCCACCTCAGACCAGCCGGTGTTAGACACCCAAATGAAGGAGATGTTACTGACCCTCCACCGATCCCTTCATGAGGAGATAAACTACATATCCCACAAATTCACTAAAGAACTGCATTCTTTGGGAGACAGAGTGGACCAGGTTGAGCGGGCAGTCACAGACATTTCAACTACAGTTAACGCCATAATAGACCAACAGGAGGAGGGGGAAGAAGACAGGCTGTGGATAAGATCAAAACTAGCTGACCTAGAAGATTGCTCCCGCAGGCAGAATATAAAACTAAGAGGGGTCCCAGAATCAGTGACACAGCAGGAGCTCACTAAATTTACAGAAGATCTGTTTCTGTCACTGGTCCCGGATCTAACCCCCATACAGCTAACCATAGACCGAATCCACAGGTTACCGAAACCCTCTTTTTTATCAGCAGACATCCCCAGGGACATCCTGATGCGGGTGCATTTCTATAATACTAAAGAACAAGTGCTAAGAAAGGCCCGAACACTAGGAAAGCTCCCCGATCCGTACGGTAACATACAAATGTTCGCAGACCTGTCCAAATTTACACTGGATCAAAGAAAGCAGCTTAATAACATTACCAAAACCCTACGAAATAATAACATTCCATATAAGTGGAAGCACCCATCAAAAATCCTCATTGAGCATAATGGAACATCTCACCTTGTCTCATCAGTCGAGGAAGGCCTCTCCCTGTTGAAGAAATGGAGCATTATCCCTTTGATTCCCCCACAACAGGAACCGGGCCCCAAACCCCAGCGCATGCACAAACAGTGGGGCGCCACACAAGCAAGGAACAGAGGCAGAAGTCTTAATTGGAATGATTGATAGCCGAAAACTACGACGGTCTCGGGGTGCAGCTCTCGCCCCTCCATCCCTCCTCAGTGAGAGAACTGTTTCCCCCCGTTACTAAAGTCGCAGCAGATTGCTTCCGAGCTGTGATGATACAGTTACTGTTTAAAAGCTTTATTTCCAGATTTGTTTGTTCCTTTCTTTTTCCCTTTTCCTCCCCCCTTATCTCCCTTCATCCCCATGGGAAGAATCGACATGCAGATGACGAACATGCTCGCCAAGCACCCAATCAACACGCAGCCAAGATGGACGAAAAACTCTGCTTAACCAACGGAGGCCTCCTCTCTCTAGGTCATGTGAGTAAAACCAGCGTACACAACAACAGACACTATGGCGGTTAATTTCCTCTCTATAAATGTAAAGGGTCTTAACCACCCCTCCAAGAGAAGTTCCTTATGGAAACTGGCCAAAAAGAACAAAAGTGATATAGTTTGTGCCCAAGAGACACACCTTATTGCAAAGGACACCAACCTCTGCCGAAACACAAATTTCCCACACATATACTGGTCCTCAGACCAAACATCTAAAAAACGAGGAGTCATGATAGCAATAAGCAGGACAGTCAACTTCAAATACCATAACCATGTAACGGACTCCAAGGGCAGGTACATTATACTGCAAGGAACTATCAACTCAGCACTGTATACAATAACGTGCATTTACTCACCAAATACGCATCAAATCAGGTTCCTAAACAAACTGATGAAGAAGATAAGCAGCATCAGAAAAGGCGCCCTAATTATCTGTGGGGACTTTAATATAGTACCTGATTCGACTATGGACTCTTCCAACTCCACCTCAAGAAACAAATCACATATGCTAGAATTTATGAAGTCTCACAGTTTGCACGATGTGTGGCGGTGCCTACACACTACGGAAAGAGATTTCACTTTCCATTCCCCCCCACACAACTCTTATTCAAGATTAGACTACTACCTAGTAGACAAGTGGACCCTCCAAAAAATCCCCACAGCAGACATAGGAGCAATCACTTGGTCAGACCACGCTCCGGTAAAAATCCAATTGTTATCGAATCCCTATCGAGATCCTACCAGACTGTGGAGGGCCAACCCATACATCGTGCAAACTTCACCCTATTGTGAACATATCAGATGTCAACTTGAGGAATATTTCCGCATAAATGAAGGATCTGTGTCATCAGCGGCTACACTGTGGCTGGCGCATAAGGCCCATGTTAGAGGCGTCATGCTCCAACAGAACAGTAGAGCCAATAGGAGGAGGACGCAGCGTCTAGACGAAATATCGAAAGATATATCCCACCTTGACTCCCAAAATAAGCAGGCCCCTTCACCAGCCCTAAACACACAACTAATTGCTAAACGCCAAGAACTGAGAAATCTATTGCTTGAAGCCCATGAAAACAAATACAGAAAATTGAAAGCCACCATGTACGCAAATTCAAACAAAGCAGGGAAATCCATGGCGAACAAAATCAGGGGCCTTAGGTCCAAACACCAAATATCCCACGTGTACCACCACAGCTCTAAACAGAAACTAGTCAACCCACAAGACATAGTCAATGCATTTAGCGAATACTACAGCTCCCTCTATAACATTAAAACAGACCCCAACTCACCTCAACCGAACCGAGAAAAAATAGGCAAATTCCTAGATAAAATTACGCTGCCCACTTTGACCGTTTCCCAACTGGAAGAACTGAATTCACCATTCACAATCCAAGAAATTGAAAAAATAATAAAAAACATCCCTTCCAATAAAGCCCCAGGCCCCGACGGCCTACCTGGAGATTACTATAAAAAATACTGCACCATATTAAGCCCCTATCTTTGTAATGTATTCAATGACGCTGCCTCCTCCTCCAATTTTCCTCCAGAGATGTTATCAGCTGTGATCATAGCACTCCCGAAACCGGGTAAACCCCCGGATACCCCCCAAAACTTCAGGCCAATCTCGCTTTTAAATTCGGACATTAAAATATATGCCAAACTATTAGCTAACAGAATAGCCAAATTTCTACCTAATCTGATTAACATGGACCAAACGGGATTTGTGAAGGGTAGACAGTCCACAGATGCTACCAGAAGACTGATCAACCTTATTCACGAAATAAACGTCTCAAGAACGCCTTCTCTGCTCCTCTCCTTGGACGCAGAGAAGGCGTTCGACCGTGTCCATTGGGGGTACATGAGGGAGGTCTTGATCAGATTTGGGTTCAGGGAACAAATCCTGGCCAGTATTATGGCCCTCTACACTTCCCCGTCAGCAAAAGTCTTCATAGATGAAATGATATCACAACCCTTCTCTATCACTAATGGCACACGCCAGGGCTGCCCCCTCTCCCCCTTGATATTTAATCTCTCCATAGAACCGTTAGCGGAATTAATCAGAAACTCAAAAAACATATCTGGTATCCAAATAGGCAAATACGAACACAAAATTAGTCTATTCGCAGACGATATTATCCTTATACTATCCAACCCCTACTCCTCATTGTCCGAAATCCATAAAATTTTACAAGAATTTGGAGAGGTTTCCTACTATAAGGCCAACTCCTCCAAATCCTTCATGCTTGATTTAGGCTTGGACGCTATCTCCAGGAACCTGATAAGCTCTCAATTCCCCTTCCAGTGGTCAGACAAAAACCTACCATATCTCGGCATTGTACTGACAAAAAGACCCACAGACCTATTTAAAGAAAACTTCCTCTCATGCCAAAATCACCTCACCCAATCATTAACGAACCTAAGCAAGCATGAATTCTCGTGGTTGGGAAGACTGGCTTGCTTTAAAATGAAAACACTACCGCAACTTCTGTACCTTTTTCGATCAGTGCCCATCCCAGTCCCTAAGTACTACTTGAAACAACTACAATCTTCAATAAATAACTTAGTCTGGGCGGGGAAAAAACCCAGAGTGGCTTTCCACAAACTCACGAAGCACAGACTGGTTGGAGGCTCGGGACTGGTGGACATATCTGACTACTACTGGGCAGTTATTTTATCGCAAGCCAAAGAATGGTTCCGTCCCAACCCAACCACGAGATGGGGCGAAATCGAGGCCCACAACACCCCTAACCACCACTTAAAAAATTGGCTATGCAGCCGGATACCTTCAATAGCACCACACAAGTCAACCTCACCCCCGACTGTAGCCACAATTAATGCATGGTTCAAACTCACAAGCTATAAATGGACAAACACCCCAACATCAGAAGTACACCTCAACATTGGCGCCCTAAAAGAAGTAACACCCTCACTACTCCTTCCCCAAGCAAAAGATCAAACCCCCACAGGTATATCCGACCTCTTCCTGGCAAATAACATTAAATCCTTTCAACTCCTCAAAGATGAATTAAATCTCCAAGGGAACCCTCACTTCACATATTTACAAATCGTAAATAGTCTTAAAACCAACCCTCAACTGAGGACTAAGATCCCAACCCAGATATTAAAATACCTCACACAAGACCAAAAGTCATCAAGTGGGATATCCCAAATCTACAGCACCCTGCAAGAGAAACGTCTATTTGAAAACTCACTCTTCTTCACCCTTTGGGCCCAAGATCTTAACTCTCAAATTTCATCATCACAATGGCTGATGGCCCTCAAATATATTTACTCAGCTACTTGTTGCGTAGCTCTATGGGAAACATCACAAAAAATAGTACAAAGACGATACTTGACTCCTACCAGACTAGCCAAATTCAGCCACAATACCTCCCCATTATGCTGGAGACTATGTGGTATGAATGGCTCCTTATTCCACACTCTATGGGAATGCCCCAAACTAACGAAATTCTGGGTTGACTCCTTCACCCTCATCACGCAAATATCTGATACTGAGATCCAACCTTCCCCAGATCTGGCCCTACTAAACTTGAATCTGGAGGTCCTTCCCCCAAAACACAGATTAATAATAGCTCATCTTTTAATGGTGGCCAGACACTCAATAACTAGCATGTGGAGAAAACAGGAACCTCCCCAATGCAATCATATTATAGCACAAATGCAAACGCATTATCACTACGAAAAAATTATTGCATCTGTCAACTCACACAGCGCCAAAACAGAAGAAAAATGGGCCCCATGGCACCAATGGTACAATGAAAGAAATAACCCTTAAACCCGCGTACACTACCAAGGCGTGTTAGTCCTTCGTACTTCCCAACTCCCCCCCCTCCCCCCTCCCTCCTTCCCTGCTCTTGTTCCCCGCACAAATTATCCGTCACGCTTTCCCCCTAAACACATTAACCCACATGAATCCACTGAGCATACTCAAGCAGCACCACCACTCTTGGAAAAAGATAATGTTTAACTCTGGCTTGCATACACCATCACAAGCTTATTCACTCCCGGGTGACAGCTTGGTCCCAGAGGGGCACCCGGGAGGGAGAGACACCCAATAAGGTTACGAAAGCAAACCAGATAACGGAGCACTGGACAATGGGTATCCCTACCTAATCTAGGGTATTTACTCAATAAGAAGACTACTCAATTTTAACATAAAATACCAAGTACCCTTTAGTGTGCTTTTGTGGATTGCGTTTCAGATTCTAAATTGTCATCCCTGGTTAAATCCATACTTGCTCATGTGTTCGAGCTGTGAATTCCCTACGTTCTTATGCTATGTTTATTGTCTTACGAGCCAGGGAATGCCCAGCGGCTCTGTTTTGAACTTTCTTATTCTCTTTCAAATAAAAATGATTCAAATCAAAAAAAAAAAAAAGAAAAAAATAGGTTATTAAATTGAACAAATTAATTTTTTTTGGGATTTTAATAATAAACAATCTAGACCAAAAGCAAATTTTGGTTTCTGTGTAATGTTATTTATGTATACATTGATAAAAGATGAAGCCTCTGTAAGAAAAAAAGCTTACCTGACAGTGCAGTGATGCCAGCAAAGGCGTGTGCACAGGGTGTGCCAGGTGTGCCACACCCTAATCATCCTGTGCAGTGTTATGAGTGCAGTGCTATGAGTAAGCACCAGTCCAAGGTGTGAAATGCGTTAGCTGGGACCATTAGTTCGTCTGTGAGCTGTTTGCACCTTACATTTAATAAAGCATTGAAATCGGATTTTTGAGTGCGGCTATCCAACCTCTATCTCTACCAGCATATTCCCCCTGCTGTCTGACTGCATTGAAAGGGACTGGGGAATCTCTGTCCTCAGTCCCTTTCTCTGTCTCAGAGGTGAGACATCAGGTGTCTGTTTAGGCTACTGATATTTCACTAAAGCCCCCCCATAGGGCTCCTTAAAAATTGTAAAAAAAATAAATAAATAATAATTATTGTAAAAAAATTATTGTAAAAAATAATTTAAAAAAATAATACAAATAAACTACTGACACCAATCTCTGTTTTACAGGCACTGACCACTGCTTGAGATATGGGGTGCACACCCTAATGTAATAATCTGCGCACACCTATGGATGCCAGTAAACATATTGAAACTATATGCAGAGCCTTACGGCAGAAAAACACTTTTTTATGTCTTATATTTTTTGGCTGTGAGATCCACCCCTACATGAAACCCAATTTGTGAGTTTTTCTATAGGGAAGTTCTAACAGAGCCCAGTAGCTACCAAGTGGTCATCCAGTGGGATGCCTAACCAGGAGGAAGGTGCTGAGATGATGGCCGCAGCAGACAGTGATGGGCAGTGATGGCTCTGATCGGCATTGGAGAAGGGCAATACAAAGGTGAGCCTGCCATAATGTGCATGACCTTAGGGATGACTACCCTAGTCCAATTCTGCTTTCATAGTGGTACAATTGCTAGGTCTGAGCTCTGCCACATGGGAGTTGGAGAAATGTAAAACTCAACATCTTTAAAGAACTGTAGGGAGGTGCCATGGCAGTGTATCAGGTAGAAGGAGTGAGAAAAGATATGCAAATGCTGCTCTTTGAAAGGTTTGTACGTCAGTAATTTCAGTTATAAGCGGAGCCTATAATAAGGGGTTAGGTCACCTCCTGGCTTCTCATGTGTATTTGCTGCCCCAACAAAGATCTCTCTGTAATAATTCCCAAATGTTCCTGCCCAGTCGGGGTTTCAAGATAGAGGGTGGGAGCCAGTGGCGGCTGGTGAAGTTTTAAGATGGTGGGGCGCCAGACCCCACCCTTCCTTTTTGCCCCATCCCACTTCTTAGAAGCCATACCCCTTATAGGCCCCACCCACTCTGTACACAACGTACAGTATAACTCAGCCGTCAGTCCTAATTCTCAATAAAATATTGCTGGCTCATTCATTCATTAAATCCCAAAGGTAAAGAATTACATGAGCTGTGAGGTCTGCACAGGAACCCAGCACAGACTGGCATTATGTGGGGTTTCATATCCCATCAAGCCCATCCTAATTCCTTATTTTATAATAGGAACGCTGGAAATCCTCCACTAACCCCTGACACAAGGTGAGCCATAGAAATGTCCCTGGTTTTTGGAACTGACCAGCTTCCCTAACATAAATCTGCATTATCTGTCAAAAAAAAGTTCAAAATGTAATTATAAAATCAGACGATTTGAGATGGCATTCATTGGAAAGCAGTTATTGTAGAGGAATTGTCATGACTATACATTCCTCTTGTTCTGTTGTTTGATGCTGAGATACAGAGGCTGAGCACAGGCAGCTTCAACCAACACAGCAACTCCACTCCTG
>BLSH010376577.1:2989-51290 GCA_018402905.1 Glandirana rugosa
TGTCTCCTTCTCCTCTTCTCTCCTCCTAAATTTCCTTGGAACCTCATCTGTCTGCTCTGCTGAGCACTCTAAATCCTCCTCTCTTCTCCTCTTCCTCTGTGCCTTGGCTCTCTTCTCTACAGGCCTCTGTGCTTCCTCCTCTCTGATCTGCTTCCTCTGAACCTCATCTGCCTGCTCTATGGGGCACTCTGAGTCCTCCTCTCTTCTCCTCTTCCTCGGAATCTCTCCTGCCTGCTCTAAGGAGTACTCTGATACCTCCTCTCTTCTCCTCTTCCTCTGTGGCTTGGCTCTCTTCTCTACAGGCCTCTGTGCTTCTTCCTCTCTGATCTGCTTCCCCTGAACCTCACCTGCCTGCTGTGCGGGGCACCCTGTTTCCTTCTCTATTTTGCACTTATCATCCTTGAGGTATCTAAGCTCTTTCAAGAGTTTAAAACATCCCTGGTCAACTGTAGGGCAGCCTCTGGCTGTCTGCCCAGCTCTCATTGCCTCTACGCGGGCACGTGTCTTCACAAAGGAAAACTTTTGGGTGTTTGTGGTAGAATCCACCATCATTAATATAAAATATCTCACAATGAAAGAAAAGTGTTGTAGCTAAGAATAGATACTCCTCCTTCTCTCTCTCGAATCTACTGGCTATAAAACGTTCTCACTGTTGTACAATGAAAACTCAGGGAGCACACAGAAAACACGTCTGCTCACTGCAATCTCCAGAGATCAACTGAGCGAGAGCCGTTGCGCGCTGCAGAGCCTAGACTAGGAGCGTGCGTCACGGTGACGTCAAAGCTCTCCAGGGAGTCTGGTCACGTGACAGCTAGCGCCGCCCACGCGACTTCACATTGATTCGATACCGCCTCCCTCATGCTGTATATGAGGACGGCGGGAAGAGCGCGGAGTAGCAGGCGGTGTTCCATCAGATTACCGCTAACGCTACCCGCTTCTGTTCTACTTGTAAACTATCTGCCCTTCTCCAACATGGCCGCCGTCGGCGCTCCCCCTTGTAACAACGCCCGTCCTATCAGCATAGGTGTCCCGCCTCTCCCTGATGTAGCCGCGCCCCCCGTCCACTGTCGCTCCCTTCCCCTATCATGTGACGGCTCGTGTCTCCTCCTCCCGCCATTACATCCAATGGGGAGCGGCCGATCTGAGGTGCGTCGGAGCGCGCCCGTTCCTTCCTCCAATCAGGTGACGCCGCTGGAGAGGCGGGGGGGCCGAGGAACGCAGCGGATGGGAGCTCCGCCCCGGAGAAGCTGAGGTGCGAGAGCGACCAATCCAGACACCGCCCCTCCCCCACCTACACCTCTGCAGGTGTGTGACCTACCGACCCACACACCTACCTACCGACAGACACACCACCCACCTACCGACCAACCCACCTACCTACCGACCCTCCCGCCTACCTACCGAACAACCCACCTACCTACTGAGAGACCCACCCACCTACCTACTGACAGAACCACCTACCTACCGACAGACCCACCCACCTACCTACCGACAGACCCACCCACCTACTGACAGACCCACCCGCCTACCTACTGACAGAACCACCTACCTACCGACAGACCCACCCACCTACCTACCTACCGACCCACCAACCTACTGACAGACCCACCCACCTACCGACCCACCCACCAACCTACCGACAGACCCACCAACCTACCGACAGACCCACCCGCCTACCTACTGACAGACCCACCTACCCACCCGCCTACCTACCGACAGACCCATCCCGCCTACCTACCGACAGACCCAACCAACAACCTACCGACAGACCCACCCACCTATCCACCGACAGACCCACCTACCTACCGACCCACCTACCTACCGACAGACCTACCCACCCACTCACCTACCTACTGACCCACTAACCTACCGACAGACTGACCCACCCACCGACAGACCCACCCATAGACCCACCTACCTACTGACTCACAGACAGATCAATCCACCTACTGATCCACCTACCTACTGACCTACCCACCTACCTACCCATTCACCAACAGACACCCACCGACAGACCGACCCACCTACCTAACCACCCATTGACAGACGGACCTACCTACCGACCCACTCACCGACAGACCCACCCACCCGCTGACCCACCAACCTACGAACAGACCCACCAACCCACTGATTCAATCCATCTATGGGCAGGCTGGTTCTACTGAGGTTGATCCACCGATCGACCTCTGTGCAATGAACCTATCAAATTTGTTTCATACTTCCTCTGCCGGCAGTTATTGCCACCAGCAGTGATCATTGTGCTCTGCAGGGAAGGCTCTCTGCTGGCAGAACACAATAGCACTGCTGGAGGGATTCCCCCCTTAACACCGTGCTGATGGTGGAATCGAGCGATTTGCTGTCCTGGAATCTGTGTAATGCATTACCTGCCTAAGTGTAGCCATGGTGGATGAGGTGAGCGGTTTTATGGGGTCTGGCAGTGTTGAGGTCCAAATCACGGCTCAAAGCTGCTGTGGCACCAATCTGTCCAATCCGCAATAAAATAATTCTCCTCCTTCCATTAGACCTGCAGGTGTGGGGACCTCTCTGCAAAAACCACCGCTCCCTTCTTCCTTTTCCTATCTGCAGGACAGGCTGGACGCTACAATTGTGTGCCAAGTAGTGGCAGCTGGATAAGAGGAGAATGAGGAATGTCCTTTATGTTGGTGTCAGTGAGAGGAAGAATGTTCCTTGCATTGGTGTCAGTGATAGGAAGAATGTCCCTTACATTGGTGTCAGTGATAGGAAGAATGTCCCTTACATTGGTGTCAGTGATAGGAAGAATGTCCCTTACATTGGTGTCAGTGAGAGGAAGAATGCTCCTTACATTGGTGTCAGTGAGAGGAAGAATGCTCCTTACATTGGTGTCAGTGAGAGGAAGAATGTTCCTTACATTGGTGTCAGTGAGAGGAAGAATGTTCCTTACATTGGTGTCAGTGAGAGGAAGAATGTCCCTTACATTGGTGTCAGTGAGAGGAAGAATGTCCCTTACATTGGTGATCAGTGATAGGAAGAATGCTCCTTACATTGGTGTCAGTGAGAGGAAGAATGTCCCTTACATTGGTGTCAGTGAGAGGAAGAATGTCCCTTACATTGGTGTCAGTGAGAGGAAGAATGCCCCTTACATTGGTGTCAGTGAGAGGAAGAATGTCCCTTTCATTGGTGTCAGTGAGAGGAAGAATGTCGCTTACATTGGTGTCAGTGAGAGGAAGAATGTCCCTTACATTGGTGTCAGTGAGAGGAAGAATATCCCTAACATTGGTGTCAGTGAGAGGAAGAATGTCCCTTACATTGGTGATCAGTGAGAGGAAGAATGTCCCTTACATTGGTGTCAGTGATAGGAAGAATGCTCCTTACATTGGTGTCAGTGAGAGGAAGAATGCTCCTTACATTGGTGTCAGTGAGAGGAAGAATGCCCCTTACATTGGTGTCAGTGAGAGGAAGAATGCCCCTTACATTGGTGTCAGTGAGAGGAAGAATGCCCCTTACATTGGTGTCAGTGAGAGTAAGAATGTCCCTTACATTGGTGTCAGTGAGGGGAAGAATGTCCCTTACATTGGTGTCAGTGATAGGAAGAATGTCCTTTACATTGGTGTCAGTGAGAGGAAGAATGTCCCTTACATTGGTGTCAGTGATAGGAAGAATGTCCCTTACATTGGTGTCAGTGAGAGGAAGAATGTCCCTTACATTGGTGTCAGTGATGGGAAGAATGTCCCTTACATTGGTGTCAGTGTTGGGAAGAATGTCCCTTACATTGGTGTCAGTGAGAGGAAGAATGTCCCTTACATTGGTGTCAGTGAGAGGAAGAATGCCTCTTACATTGGTGTCAGTGAGAGGAAGAATGCCCCTTACATTGGTGTCAGTGAGAGGAGGAATGCCCCTTACATTGGTGTCAGTGAGAGGAAGAATGTCCCTTACATTGGTGTCAGTGAGAGGAAGAATGTCCCTTACACTGGTGATCAGTGATAGGAAGAATGCTCCTTACATTGGTGTCAGTGAGAGGAAGAATGTCCCTTACATTGGTGTCAGTGAGAGGAAGAATGTCCCTTACATTGGTGTCAGTGAGAGGAAGAATGCCCCTTACATTGGTGTCAGTGAGAGGAAGAATGTCCCTTACATTGGTGTCAGTGAGAGGAAGAATGTCGCTTACATTGGTGTCAGTGAGAGGAAGAATGTCCCTTACATTGGTGTCAGTGAGAGGAAGAATATCCCTAACATTGGTGTCAGTGAGAGGAAGAATGTCCCTTACATTGGTGATCAGTGAGAGGAAGAATGTCCCTTACATTGGTGTCAGTGATAGGAAGAATGCTCCTTACATTGGTGTCAGTGAGAGGAAGAATGCTCCTTACATTGGTGTCAGTAAGAGGAAGAATGCCCCTTACATTGGTGTCAGTGAGAGGAAGAATGCCCCTTACATTGGTGTCAGTGAGAGGAAGAATTCCCCTTACATTGGTGTCAGTGAGAGGAAGAATGTCCCTTACATTGGTGTCAGTGAGGGGAAGAATGTCCCTTACATTGGTGTCAGTGATAGGAAGAATGTCCCTTACATTGGTGTCAGTGAGAGGAAGAATGTCCCCTACATTGGTGTCAGTGATAGGAAAAATGTCCCTTACATTGGTGTCAGTGAGAGGAAGAATGTCCCTTACATTGGTGTCAGTGATGGGAAGAATGTCCCTTACATTGGTGTCAGTGATGGGAAGAATGTCCCTTACATTGGTGTCAGTGAGAGGAAGAATGTCCCTTACATTGGTGTCAGTGAGAGGAAGAATGTCCCTTACATTGGTGTCAGTGAGAAGAAGAATGTCCCTTACATTGGTGTCAGTGAGAGGAAGAATGTCTCTTACATTGGTGTCAGTGAGAGGAAGAATGTCCCTTACATTGGTGTCAGTGAGAGGAAGAATGTCCCTTACATTGGTGTCAGTGAGAAGAAGAATGTCCCTTACATTGGTGTCAGTGAGAGGAAGAATGTCCCTTACATTGGTGTCAGTGAAAGGAAGAATGTCCCTTACATTGGTGTCAGTGAGAAGAAGAATGTCCCTTACATTGGTGTCAGTGAGAGGAAGAATGTCCCTTACATTGGTGTCAGTGAGAAGAAGAATGTCCCTTACATTGGTGTCAGTGAGAGGAAGAATGTCCCTTACATTGGTGTCAGTGATGGGAAGAATGTCCCTTACATTGGTGTCAGTGAAAGGAAGAATGTCCCTTACATTGGTGTCAGTGAAAGGAAGAATGTCCCTTACATTCGTGTCAGTGAGGGGAAGAATGTCCCTTACATTCGTGTCAGTGATGGGAAGAATGTCCCTTACATTGGTGTCAGTGAAAGGAAGAATGTCCCTTACATTCGTGTCAGTGAAAGGAAGAATGTCCCTTACATTCGTGTCAGTGAGGGGAAGAATGTCCCTTACATTGGTGTCAGTGATAGGAAGAATGTCCCTTACATTGGTGTCAGTGAAAGGAAGAATGTCCCTTACATTCGTGTCAGTGAAAGGAAGAATGTCCCTTACATTGGTGTCAGTGATGGGAAGAATGTCCCTTACATTGGTGTCAGTGAGGGGAAGAATGTCCCTTACATTGGTGTCAGTGAGGGGAAGAATGCTCCTTACATTCGTGTCAGTGAGGGGAAGAATGTCCCTTACATTGGTGTCAGTGAAAGGAAGAATGTCCCTTACATTGGTGTCAGTGAGAGGAAGAATGTCCCTTACATTGGTGTCAGTGATAGGAAGAATGACCCTTACATTGGTGTCAGTGATGGGAAGAATGTCCCTTACATTGGTGTCAGTGATGGGAAGAATGTCCCTTACATTGGTGTCAGTGATGGGAATAATGTCCCTTACATTGGTGTCAGTGAGGGGAAGAATGTCCCAGAAAGCCCAGGAGGTCCACATTCTCCTGGTAGATTGAGCTCTCACCCTGAATGGGGGACTTTTCCCCTTTAAATAATTGGCTGGTGAATCCACAGTGAAACAGCTCCCTTGTGTGCAGCCCGACCCTTCCTAGAGCCTTCAGGCAAAACAAAAAAGGCATCAGTCTTCCTGATGTCTGCAGATCTCTTCAGATATTCACAGCACCCCATCCAGAGAGTTCAATGGTCTCTCCTCCGGTGAGGAGTACCAATTGAAGAACCCCTATGGGTGGGACTTTCAAGGCGGGGGAACCAAAGATCATCAAAAACACATCTACAGATCTATCAAATCCACATTTATTTTCACATAAAAATTTCAAAAATGTTGTAAAAATGACAAATGAGCCGATTAGTGTATAAACGTATTCTGTTAAAACATTGGATTGTCCAAGTGGAGCCGGCTCACAGATCTGCGTGTCGGTTCCTTAACATCATTCTGCCATCCTACGGAAGAGGAAGCAGGGCTGAGAATAAAAAGAAGGTAAAATAATATCTTCATCGAGGTGAAAGGCCGACACCACCTTCGGTAAGAAGGATGGAAGAGGCCGCACCACCACCTTATCCTGGTGCAATCTGAAGTATGGCTCTTTACAAGAAAGAGCTGCCAACTCCGAAACCCATCTGGCTGGGGTGATGGCAAAAAGAAAGACTCGTTTTCTAGTAAAAAGAACCAAGGGACTCTCCCTAATAGGTTCTGCGGTTCTGACAAAACCAAATTCAAAGCCCATAGACAGGGAGGCAATCTAATTGGTGGTAACAGTCGAGTCGAAAAAAATCCTGATCTAGGAGTGAGAAGCCAAAGGCCTCTGAAAATATATGGACAAGAAAGGCTTGTATTCTACCAATCACATACTGGCGGGGATGCCATTCCCTGGCCTCACACCCCGCAATGTAAGCCTTTGGACCCTGTGATAATCATCCTGGTGAATAGGGTTTACCATTGTAGACGACACAGGGCCCGAAACCCAGCAATCTCTCAATACTGTGGCTTCAATAGCCCTGCCGTCAAAGTTGGTGCACGTAAATTCTGGTGGAATATAGGACCCCAAGAGTAGAACGGGTCGGCCTGGATGCTGGCAAGGCCCGTCCACCGTTAACCTCACTACCAAGGCCTCCTGGGCCAATCTGGCGCCACTAGAAAGACTGTCGCCGCCTCCTTCCGAATTCTATGCAAGAGATTGGGGGAAAAGCATAAACCTAGGAGAACTAGGGCTCATGGAATCACCAGAGCGTCCACTCCTATAGCCAGAGGATCCATTGCTCGGGACACAAACTGCTGGATCTTGTTGTTGAATCGGGGTGCCAGTAGATCCAACTCTGGCGACCCCCATCGCATGCAAATTTCCCGAAAAACTTCGGGATGCAGCGTCCACTCTCCCGGGTGTATTTGTTGGCAGCGGAGAAAGTCCGCCTTCCAATTTCCCACGCCTGGGATGTGAACTGCAGAGAGTCCTGCAACTTCCTTGTGTGCCAACTGACTCTTGGTGCCACCCTGATGGATGACATAAGCCACTGCGGTGGTCTTATGGGTCTGTACCCTTACCAGATGGCCCTGCAACCGGGATGTCCAATACCTCAGAGCTAGCTGACTGGCTCATAGCTCTAGTAGGACCATCTATCCCTGGACCGTGAAGTCCCCCATGACCGTTCCCCAGCCTATAAGACTGGCATCTGTGGTTACAATCTTCCAAGACACTGGAAGAAAAGATTTGCCCTGAGACAGATTCTGGTTTACTAACCGCCAGGCAAAACTCCATCGAGCCCTGGGAGTTAAGGACATGCAGGAATCCAAAGTCTGCAACTGTCTGTTCCACTGTGGCGAGATGTTTCGCTGGAGCGCCCTGGAGTGAAACTGTGCACAGGGAACTGCCTCAAAAGAGGCTACCATCTTCCCTAACAGCCTCACACAGATGTGAACTGAAGAGTGTCTCATTGCCCTCACCTGGCTTACCAGAGCCTTGAGGTCGCTGATCTCAGTGGTAGGAGTACCCCTGCCTGGACTGTATTTAGCTGTAGACCTAGAAATTCCAGAGACTGAACTGGGTCTAGTAACTATTTCCCTACATACATGACCCAACCCCTCTTTTCCAGGAACTGGATTGTTCGGGTCACATTCTGTTTGAATCTGCACCGAGACTGATCTCTGATCAAGTGGTCGTCCAGGTATCCCATTATTAGGACCCCTCGTGACCTTAGAAGGCCCAGCACTGGAGCCAGAATCTTTATGAAGATTCGGGGAGTTGTTTTTGCGATCCTGAACAGCAGCGCTAGAACTGGTAGCGTCGTTCTTCTATCGCAAAACGCAAAAACCTCCGATGAGGTAGCAAAATTGGCACCTGCAAACATGCATCCTTGATGTCTATTGATGCCAAGAAATCTCCTTCCTGGAGCGAGGCAATCACTGAGCGGATTGACTCGGAACGGCCGTACCGCAAGATATTGGTTTAGGGCCTTGAGATCTAGAATAGTCCTTACTTTCCCGTTTGGCTTCAGGACCGTGAATAGGTTTGAGGAGAAACCTGTGTCCCTCTCGATTGTTGGCACCTCTGCAATAACACCTTGCAGGATTAAGTGGTCCAGTGTTTGAAACACACACCCCCTCTTACCGGATCTGTAGGTACTCTGGATCTTAGGAATCTTAGAGGGGGATAAGCTTGGAAAACCAGCTTCTATCCGTGGGACACTGTGGTGACAACCCACTTGTCCTGGACCATACACTTGCAAAGTGTAACAACCTTCTTCCCCCCTGCACGAGTCGGGGCGCCCCTTCACAACGAGGACTGGGTCCATGGCATCTTTCTGCCTTGACCCTGCTGGTTACCTCTAGATCCAGACCCTTGTGGCCATCGAGACCTCCTAGGGTTGGTAAAATCAGAGGAACCAGAAGCTGAACCCCTGAAAGAGGGAAGCTTGACCCTCTTTTTCCCTGCCCTTTTTTTTTTTTACCTGGCAGCAGCGCCTTGTCAAGGTCTTCCCCAAATAGGCGTTCACCGGGAAAGGTGAACCGCTGGAAATCTCGTACAGGGGAGTTCAGCTGACCAGGTCTTCAGGCTACAAAAACCACGGATAATAGAGCCAACCGGGATATTTGCTGTATTGAGGCTTTAACAACATCCACAGCAAAACATAGAGCCCGAGGTACCTCCATGAGCTCCTCATACGGCTCTTCCTCTCCACTGAGTCTCTCAGCCTGATCTTTTAAGGCTTGGCATGCCCCAATCGCTGCTGTAGCAGGTTTGATGGCAGAGCCAGCCAGGGAAAAATCACCTATAATAAGGACTCCAGCCTTTTATCTGAAGGGTCCTTAACCACTTCACCTCCGGAAAAATTTCCCAGTTTAGGACCAGAGCACTTTTTGTGATTCAGCACTGCGTCGCTTTAACTAAATTGCGCGGTCGTGCGACGTTGTACCCAAACAAAATTTGCGTCCTTTTTTCCCACAAATAGAGCTTTCTTTTGGTGGTATTTGATCCCCTCTGCGTCATTTCTATTCGCCTCTATAAACAAAAGAAGAGCGACCATTTTGCAAAAAAAAAAAATATTTCTTACTTTTTGCTAAAATTCAAATCCAAAAAAAAAAATATAAAAAGACATTTTTTTTCACCGGTTTTGGACGATTTATATTCTTCCTCATATTTGTGAAAAAATCTCAATCGGCGTTTATTGATTGGTTTGCGCAAAAATGGCCGCATTTACTGATGGTAAGAATTCATTTTTGGGGTTTTTATTTTTAATTTTTTACTAGTAATGGTGGCGATCTGCGGTTTTTAGCGTTACTGCGATATTGCAGCGGACACGTCGGACATTTTTGACACTTTTTTGGGACCAATGACATTTATTCAGCGATCAGAAATTTAAATGTCCACTGATTACTGTATAAATGTCATTGGCAGTGAAGGGGTTAACCTGCAGAGTGAGATCTAGGGGTTAAAGGTGTTCCCTGGGTGTGTTCTTACTGTGCGGGGGTTGGGCTACCATGGGCATAAGAGATCTAACTGATCCCAGTGACAGGAATCAGTAGATCTCCTATGCCCGCACTGTCAGAATGGGGAACTGCCGTGTTTACATCGGCGGTTCCCCGTTCTTTGCCTGTGGGAACCCGATGTCCACCGGCGAGCCGCGGGCACACTCCTCAGGAGTGCGGCTCGCGCCCCCTAGCGGCCACTCGCAGATCGCCGTCTTTTTACAGCGATTCGCGGCCAGCGTCCAAACTGCCGCCGTAAATATGCGGTAGGCAGTGTGGAACTGGTTAAACACCTGAGCGTTATCAACAGGTCAGGGATTTACTTAGGGATGTGACTGCTGATCGACAGCCAGTAATCCCCCCTTCTCAAAAAGCTTTCCTACATAGGATATACCACAGAAGGAAAAAACAATCTGTCTGGGTGCACCCAGTCAGCATATATCACCCTCCCGAGGAGAGGGTGCAAAGCGAACCCCTGCGCACCTTGTGGTGTTTTAATGACCCAAGGGAGGAATACACATTCACAAGACTCTCTGCTGGAGGTAACCCGAATGCTGCATGTACCTTATGTGTAAGTGCCTGGATCAGCAGCCTTTGAGAACTGAGAGGCAGGTGTCCTTGGGGATTCTTCTGGCTCAGGACTCTCTGAAGCAGCAGAGTCTGCAAAGGAATCGCCAGATCCCTTGTAGCTACCTCCTCTCCCTCATCAACCCATTCTTACCCCAGAATCAGAGGGTTTAGGGGAAGGAGACCCGTCCCACTTCTTACCCTGTGTGGCAGAAGCAACCATACCAGCAGTCCTAGCTTCGAAGCCCAGAAAGGCTGCCTACAGGTCATCTTTAATAATAAACTGTGAGGAAAACAGATAAGGGGTCAGCTACAATACCAGACAGCCGCAGCGGCTCAGATTGGCCGGTCGCTTCTGGTCTCTAAGGGATAACAATGGCAGCAGTGGTCCGACTAGCCTTAGCAGGGGCTGTGGTTAACACACCTGTGCCTCTATCCTTAATACAGGAAGCGGTGCTCCCCCTAGTGTGCTTCTTGGAAGCCCTGGTTGCTAGTGCATGCACTGCATAGCCCACCTCCCCCAAACTCAGCTTTGTGCCTAGCCTGACTTAGCTGCCCACCCCCAGACTCACGTGCCAACAGGAGGATTTTTAGCCTGGTCCCCAGCACTGTCCACTGGCTGCCTCATGCTGCAGAAGCTCCATGACTGCTTCTGGTGACTTCCTGATACCCCTGGGGGGATCTCACGTGCATGCTGATCGGCGTGCGCCCTCCTGCCACTGTCCATTCACTTACATAGTGAAAGGGCAGATGAGAACTGGCACAGGCACCCCCTGGTGGCAGCTTCACAGAAACTGCAGGCAAGACCCAAGAATGACTGTGGCCTTTCTAACAAAGCCCTCTGGTGATGAGAAAAAAAGAAGTGCAGGCAAAAGGAGGGACATTTTAAACTATTTCTTATGTTTGCAGGAAGCCAGCTGGGTTCAGGAACATTATCCCCATTGGGGATTACTCACCATTCCCAGCCTTCACCCATCACGACGGGCTTTGTCTCAAAGACCTTCAAGGACCGGGTACCCTATAGTATGAGGGTCCACTCCCTTGGACCTGTACAGCACCCTGCAGGAGTACCTTGGTTTTGGAATCCCAGGCTTTCCTGTACGCAGAGTCCAGCGCCACGTGTGGTCGCATTACAGCGAAAACCTCGCAATATTGTTCTGACTTCTTAGCGAGGCCCGGGTACCATTTTTCTTAGCTTTAATAGCCATTTGAAATGGATCCGGTATGAAGGCTGTCCCTGATTCTAACAAGAACCTGTGTGGGAACCAGCATAGAAGCTCCACAGAGCCATCCACCTTCAAGACACTGGCGAAAGAACTGAAGTGCTCCCGGTATGGGAAGGGTTATATAGTAGGGGGAACTTCCTGTTTGTGTTTTGATTTGCCAGTGTCCATTCACCTATAGGTGGCATATAACCCAGTATGTATAGAATATATAGCCTGCTCTGTGTCCCGTGATGTACGAGAAAGAGATATCCATTACCATTTACCACCAAATGAAAGCCCAATTTGTCCTGAAAAATACAAGGTATTAATCCACCTGGATACACAAAATAGTTGTGATAGGACGCTATTACCAAATGTATTGGGACACCTTAGTTTGCCCACCCTTTGGAGCTGTAATAGCTTTAACTTTTCTGGGAAGGCTGTCCACAAGGTTTAGGAGTGTGTCTATGGGAATGTTTGACCATTCTTCCAGAAGCGCACTTGTGAGGTCAGGCACTGATGTTGGATGAGAAGGCCTGGCTTGCAGTCTCCACTCAACTTCATCCTAAAGGTGTTCTATCGGGTTGAGGTCAGGACTCTGTGCAGGCCAGTCAAGTTCCTCCACTCCAAACTCGCTCATCCATGTCTTTATGGACCTTGCTTTGTGCACTGGTCCAAATCATTTGGTGGAAGCGGGATTAAGGTGTGGGGTTGTTTTTCAGGGGTTTGCATTGGCCCCTTAATTCCAGCGAAGGGAACTCTTAAGGCGTCAGCATACCAAGACATTTTGGACAATTTCATGCTTCCTTTGAACAGTTTGGGGATGGCCCATTCCTGTTCCAACATGACTACCCACCAGTAAACAAAGCAAAGATATGGATGAGCGAGTTTGGGGTGGAGGAACTTGACTGGCCTGCACAGAGTCCTGACCTCAACCCGATAGAACGCCTTTGGGATAAATTAGAGCGGAGATTGCGAGCCAGGCCTTCTCGTCCAACATCAGTGCCTGGCCTCACAAATGCGCTTCTGGAAGAATGGTCAAACATTCCCATAGACACTCCTAAACCTTGTGGACAGCCTTCCCAGAAGAGTTGAAGCTGTTATAGCTGCAAAGGGTGGGCCAACTCAATATTGAAAGGCAGGTGTCCCAATACTTTTGGTAATATGGCGTATGCACGGCTTTACGAACACAAAGTTGCAAAATTGTGCTTAAGCATTGATATTTGTTTTACCCTTAGGCGTGAAGAGGTTAAAACCTAAATTTAAAAAAAATTAATATGATATGATAAAATGGATCGCCGAATGGTGGTCATGATGAGTAAGAGCCAAAACAGACCACCGGTTGCCCCCCAAGGGCTGCGCATTGAGCGCCGAAGGGCCACAGGTTGGGCACCAGAGCCTTAAAGTCATGTTTGACTTTAGCGCATTAGAGGGCAGACAAACTATTCCAGGTAGGAAAGGTGCAGCATGGGAAACACTGTGGCATCGATAGACATTTATATGCTAAATGTGCGTCAAGAAGGATATATTTAAAAAAAAAATGGATTGCCGAATGGTGGTCATGATGAGTAAGAGTCAAAACAGACCACCGGTTGCCCCCCTGAGGGCTGCGCATTGAGCACCGAAGGGCCAACAGGTTGGGCACCAGAGCTTTAAAGTCTTTGACTTTAGCAGATTAGAGGGCAGACAAACTATTCCGGGTAGGAAAGGTGCAGCATGGGAAACACCGTGGCGTCGATAGACATTTATATGCCAAATGTGCGTCAAGAAGGAGATTTTTTTTTAAAAAAATGGATTGCCGAATGGTGTCATGATGAGTAAGAGCCAAAACAGACCGCCGGTTGCCTCCCTGAGGGCTGCACAGCAAGCTCCGAAGGGCCACAGGTTGGGCACCAGAGCTTTAAAGTCATGTTTGACTTTAGCAGATTAGAGGGCAGACAAACTATTCCGGGTAGGAAAGGTGCAGCATGGGAAGCACCGTGGCGTTGATAGACATTTATATGCCAAATGTGCATCAAGAAGGAGATATTTTTTTAAAAAATGGATTGCCGAATGGTGGTCATAATGAGTAAGAGCCAAAATAGACCGCCGGTTGCCACCCAAGGGCTGCGTAGTGAGCGCCGAAGGGCCACAGGTTGGGCACCAGAGCTTTAAAGTCATGTTTGACTTTAGCAGATTAGAGGGCAGACAAACTATTCCAGGTAGGAAAGGTGCAGCACGGGAAACACTGTGGCGTCAATAGACATTTATATGCCAAATGTGCGTCAAGAAGGTGATATTTTTTTAAAAAAATGGATTGCCGAATGGTGGTCATGATAAGTAAGAGCCAAAACAGACCACCGGTTGCCCCCCAAGGGCTGCGTAGTGAGCGCCGAAGGGCCACAGGTTGGGCACCAGAGCTTTAAAGTCATGTTTGACTTTAGCAGATTAGAGGGCAGACAAATTATTCCGGGCAGGAAAGGTGCAGCACGGGAAACACCGTGGCGTCGATAGACATTTATATGCCAAATGTGCGTCAAGAAGGAGCAGAGGAGACGTCGTATCGGCCAAAGTTACCGAGTCCCACGTCTTAATGATTCAGACCCATTCTATCTTCCTGAGATTTGTACAGTCATGGTAATGAAACTTTGCTCCCTTTGACAAAAAGAAAAGCACAGGCCTGCCATTAATCCTGGCGTGGTTTTACAGGTCTTGACGTCAGCAGTCAATCCATAGTCTCATCAAATTCCGTATTGATTGCGAGTCTGCGGCCAGAGGCCATCGGCTCCGGCTCCGCACTCCTTATTGTGATGTCCAATCGCCTCGTATTTATTGCTTCAATTAGAAAATATTCGGATATTTTATTCCCTGTACTTTCCTTTTACAATTAAAGTCCGGGATAATTCTGTTTTGTTTTAATGCCTCTAAACGGGAGGGGGAGGGGTGGATTAAACGCCATCTCTGTGAGCGGAGATTTCATTAACCTAACTGCAGATCGGGTCTAATGTATCGTAAATGACGATTGGAACCGCCAAGGTCACTTTGATTAAAGTTAAAACTTCCTCTGAGTATTCTATTACTCATTTCAGAGGCTCAGATTTTTTATTTTTTTAATATAAGCTAAGCACAACATGAAAACATGACGCTCATTGGTAACTGATGGATCGATTCAGGAAAAAAAAAAAAAAAAAGATAACTCGCAGATAACATGGCCGGTCTCCAAAATTCATCTCTTGTGAGTTGAATAATAATAAAAAAAAAATCTGTAAGCTTCAATGCAATCTTAACCACTTGCGGGCCGTTTTCTGACATTTGTTGCTTACAAGTTAAAATCAGTATTTTTTTTTCTAGATAATTACTTAGAACCCCCCCCCCCCCCCAATCATTATATATAAAGTATCTCACAAAAGTGAGTACACCCTTCACATTTTTGTAATTATTTTATTATATCTTTTCATGTGACAACACTGAAGAAATGACACTGGGGAGCTACAGTTCGTTGAGGGAACCATGAATGCCAACCATGTCCTGTGGTCTGATGAGACCAAGATAAACTTATTTGGTTCAGATGGTGTCAAGCGTGTGTGGCGGCAACCAGGTGAGGAGTACAAAGACAAGTGTGTCTTGCCTACAGTCAAGCATGGTGGTGGGAGTGTCATGGTCTGGGGCTGCATGAGTGCTGCCGGCATTGGGGAGCTACAGTTCAACATGGATGTATGCCAACATGGACTGTGACATACTGAAGCAGAGCATGATCCCCTCCCTTCAGAGACTGGGCCGCAGGGCAGTATTCCAACATAACGACCACAAACACCTCCAAGACGACCACTGAAAAGAGGGCAGCACAGAAGGCTGTCCGCAAAAGTCACCATATAGGTAGCCACTGGGATTTAGACATGTGAAAGGAGTACAAGCATAGGCAAATGGGAATAGACAAATATCAAGGTTTATTTGAAAAATATGCTACAACCATAAATGACACACAGGATGGAGCATGTAATAAAAACACTGATCAGAAAACCACCACCGTTGACAACGTTGTCATGTGTGAAGCTAAAATACCCACCCCAAGGCGGAACAAGTGGGGGCCCTCCAGTATTGGACCGCCCCCCTCCTTCCTTGGCGGGGAAAGGTAACCCGACTAAGTAGCCCACATCAACCCCGACATGAGGAGCCCCTCATTACACAGAATGGAACCATGGAGTGGCCAAATATACCTGAGGAATGGAAATGGCAAACATGATAAAACCATGGACAACAAATGAGATTAAATTGCATGTACAAGCCAAACTACATGAATGGGTCCCCGGCTGTGAAATGACTGCACAGGATGGTCAGATGGACAGGAAATGATTGGATGTGTGCATGGATGGTGAGCAGTCAAAACAATGAATGAATGGAAAGTGGAGCTGCAAACAGTCCGATGATAGCAAAAGCCTAGCGAAGGCAGGCTACGGACTGAACGCCCACGGCAAAGGCACAGTCACATAGGACCCCACACTGGCTGATGATGGCAAGGATCCCCCAACCTTCAGCGAAAGTCCAAAGCACAAGAAGAAGGGGGTCGGCTACAGACAGGTGTGGGGATGTGCAGTCCCCGTAGAAACACCTCCAAGACGACCACTGCCTTGCTAAAGAAGCTGAGGGTAAAGGTGATGGACTGGCCAAGCATCTCCAGACCTAAACCCTATTGAGCATCTGTGGGGCTCCTCAAACGGAAGGTGGAGGAGCACAAGGTCTCTGACATCCACCAGCTCTGTGATGTCATCATGGAGGAGGGGAAGAGGACTCCACTGGCAACCTGTGAAGCTCTGGCGAACTCCACGCCCAAGAGGGTTAAGGCAGTGCTGGAAAATAATGGTGGCCACACAAAATATTCACACTTTGGGCCCAGTTTGGACATTTTCACTTAGGGGTGTGCTCACCTTTGTTGCCAGCGGTTTAGACATTAATGGCTGTGTGTTGAGTTATTTTGAGGGGACAGCAAATTTACACTGTTATACAAGCTGTACACTCACTACTTTACATTGTAGCAAAGTGTCATTTCTTCAGTGTTGTCACATGAAAAGATAGAATAAAATATTTACACAAATGTGAGGGGTGTACTTACTTTTATGAGATACTGTATACATTTTTTTTAGCAGAGTCCCTAGAGAATAAAATGGCGGTCGTTGAAATTTTTTTATGTTAGGCCCCTTTCACACATGTAGACCATTCATCAGTTCATCAGTTCTGTCACATCAAAGCGGATGAAGTATTCATCCATTTTTCATCAGTTTTTTATCTGTTTTTCATCCGTGGGTCATCAGTTTTTTTTACATCCACTACCAATGCAAAAACGGGTGAAAAACTGACCATTCGTCAGTTTACATCCGTTTTTCGTCCGACCCGGTTTTTTTTTGACAGATGAAAAATAGGACTTTCATCCGTTCAAAAAAACGGATGCAGATGAATGATCATCAGTTTTTCCATAGAGTTGCATTGATGTCCGTTTTTCATCCGTCAACGGATGGATGAAAAACGGACAAACGGTCCGCATGTGTGAAAGGGGCCTTATTATTTTTTTTTCTTTAAACAATCAAAGGTGCTTTGTATTTCACAGCGTAGTATACAGTATTTAGAATGCCATAAAACAAAGCAAAGGTACAGCAACCAGAAAAAATCCACTTTAACCACTTCAGCCCCGGAAGGATTTCACACTTTAGGACCAGAGCACTTTTTGCGACTTGGCACTGCGTCGCTTTAGCTGACAATTGCGCGGTCATGCGACGTTGTACCCAAATGAAATTTGCATCCTTTTTTTCCCCACAAATAGAGCTTTCTTTTGGTGGTAATTAATCCCCCTCTGCGCCATTTCTGATCACCGCTATAAACAAAAGAAGAGCGACAATTTTGCAAAAAAAAAAAAAACAAATTTACTTTTTGCTAAAATACAAATACAAAAAAAAATATAAAAAAAAATATTTTTTTCCATCGGTTTTGGCCGATTTTTATTCTTCCTCATATTTTTGGTAAAAAAACCCCGCAATCGGCGTTTATTGATTGGTTTGCGCAAAAGTTGCCGCGTTTACGGATGATGAGAATTGAATTACTGAAATAAATTAACATTTTGATGATATTCTAATTTTTTGAGATGCAACTGTACACAGGAAGTAGGTTTCAGGAGTGCGCTGGGTACAGAGTTCTATAGTGCATTCCGTACAAAGTGCAGAGTTCTATAGTGCATTCCGTACAAAGTGCAGAGTTCTATAGTGCATTCCGTACAAAGTGCAGAGTTCTGGAGTGCATTCTGTACAAAGTGCAGAGTTCTGCGGTGCATTCCATACAAAGTGCAGAGTTCTGGAGTGCATTCCATACAAAGTGCAGAGTTCTGGGGTGCATTCCGTACAAAGTGCAGAGTTCTGCAGTGCATTCCATACAAAGTGCAGAGTTCTGCAGTGCATTCCGTACAAAGTGCAGAGTTCTGCGGTGCATTCCGTACAAAGTGCAGAGTTCTGGGGTGCATTCCATACAAAGTGCAGAGTTCTGGAGTGCATTCCATACAAAGTGCAGAGTTCTGCAGTGCATTCCATACAAAGTGCAGAGTTCTGGGGTGCATTCTGTACAAAGTGCAGAGTTCTGGGGTGCATTCCATACAAAGTGCAGTGTTCTGGAGTGCATTCCATACAAAGTGCAGAGTTCTGGAGTGCATTCCATACAAAGTGCAGAGTTCTGGGGTGCATTCCATACAAAGTGCAGAGTTCTGCAGTGCATTCCATACAAAGTGCAGAGTTCTGGGGTGCATTCCGTACAAAGTGCATAGTTCTGGAGTGCATTCCCTACAAAGTGCAGAGTTCTGGAGTGCATTCTGTAGAAAGTGCATAGTTCTGGAGTGCATTCCGTACAAAGTGCATAGTTCTGGAGTGCATTCCGTACAACGTGCATAGTTCTGGAGTGCATTCCATACAAAGTGCAGAGTTCTGCAGTGCATTCCATACAAAGTGCAGAGTTCTGGGGTGCATTCCGTACAAAGTGCATAGTTCTGGAGTGCATTCCCTACAAAGTGCAGAGTTCTGGAGTGCATTCTGTAGAAAGTGCATAGTTCTGGAGTGCATTCCGTACAAAGTGCATAGTTCTGGAGTGCATTCCGTACAACGTGCATAGTTCTGGAGTGCATTCCATACAAAGTGCAGAGTTCTGCAGTGCATTCCATACAAAGTGCAGAGTTCTGGGGTGCATTCCGTACAAAGTGCATAGTTCTGGAGTGCATTCCCTACAAAGTGCAGAGTTCTGGAGTGCATTCTGTACAAAGTGCAGAGTTCTGGAGTGCATTCCGTACAAAGTGCATAGTTCTGGAGTGCATTCCGTACAACGTGCATAGTTCTGGAGTGCATTCCATACAAAGTGCAGAGTTCTGGAGTGCATTCCGTACAAAGTGCAGAGTTCTGGAGTGCATTCCGTAGAAAGTGCAGAATTCTGGAGTGCATTCAGTACAAAGTGCAGAGTTCTGGAGTGCATTATACGAAGGGGTTCAGGGGTGTGTTACGTACAGAGTGTAGGGTTCAGGAGAGCACTAGGTACAGAGTGCAGGGTTGTGGAGTGCGTTATACACAGGGTGTAGGGTTGTGGAGTGCGTTATACACAGGGTGTTGGGTTCAAGAGTGCGCTAGGTATAGAGTCTATCCATCCACATCTCACTACTGCACTCCTCCTCAATTACTGTACCTAACCTCTGAACCCCCCCCCCCAAACTCTCAACCCCTTCTCCTCTACCCTCATATTTGCAACCCACCTTCCCCAAAAGCTCCACCATCTTCCACATGGCTACTTTTCTAAAAGCACCTTTCTGAAGCTGGCTCTACTACCTACCACAGCCACGGCTTCCTTTTCAGTGCACACTCATTTTTGGCTCCCGAACTTGCCAACCAGGTAGGAGATGGGTATCATGGTGCAGCTTACCAGGTGCTGACCCCCCCCCCCCTTCTGCACTTGAACATGCTGCAGGGAGGCTGTTGTGGGAGTCACGCTAGAGCTGTTACTACTTTCACTTTTAAGTACAGAAACCGGGCTTCTGTGTTTGAAATGAAAGTGGTAAGCTGTGCGCGCAGGGCTACCACCAGGCTGAAAAAACACATGGACAGATGGGAATATAAGAATGTTATTAGAGATGAGGAAGGGCTAAGGCAGGCAGACTGGTGGAGGTGGAGTTAGGCTGCATTTAAACCCAGGGGCGTCGGGAGGGGGGGACTAAGGGGGCTAGAGCCCCGGGTGGTCCCCCTGAAAAGCCCCAGAAGTCTACTTCCATTATTAGTCCAGAGCGGCCATTAAAATGAATGACGCTGTGGCACCTATGACTCTCCCCCCTCTCCTCTCTCTGAAATGCTGGTACTTGTAGTTCCTCTGTTATTTCTGTTTATTTCTCATATTTTCTTGCTGCCCTCTCTCTCTCTGACGTGCTGGGAGTTGTAGTCCCTATGTGCTTCCTCTCATCCTCTCTCTCTTTTTCTCTCTTCCCCCACACCTGATATAAGGAGGCACTCTGCTGGGGACACCCTGAAGTAAAGGATGGACTCTGTTGGGGACACCTGAGGAGGCACTCTGCTGGGAACACCTGATAGAAGGAGGCACTCTGCTGGGGACACCCTGATGTAAAGGAGGCACTCTGCTGGGGACACCTTGATGTAAAGGAGACACTCTGCTGGGGACACCCTGATGTAAAGGAGGCACTCTGCTGGGGACACCCTGATGTAAAGGAGGCACTCTGCTGGGGACACCTGATGGAAGGAGGAACTCTGCTGGGGACACCTGATAGAAGGAGGGACTCTGCTGGGGACACCTGATAGAAGGAGGGACTCTGCTGGGGACACCTGATAGAAGGAGGGACTCTGCTGGGGACACCTGATGGAAGGAGGAACTCTGCTGGGGACACCTGATAGAAGGAGGGACTCTGCTGGGGACACCTGATGGAAGGAGGCACTCTGCTGGGGACACCTGATAGAAGGAGGGACTCTGCTGGGGACACCTGATAGAAGGAGGGACTCTGCTGGGGACACCTGATGTAATTAGGGATTCTGCTGGGGACACCTGATGGCATCTGGTGGCAGGCGACGTAGCCAGTGACACGTCCGGGGCTTCCACTGATTCTGCATTATGGTGAGTTGAATGATTTCATTTCATATTACAATGTAATAATAGAAATTATGCGCTTCAATCATCCTGACACCATAACAACCATGGTGCCGGGATGATTGAAGTGCTAACACCAGGTGTTTGGAAAATCTTTATCTGCTGATTGTTAAATCTTTCTTCGCGCGCCACATTTCTTCGGGGCTTCATCCCACCTAGCAACGCCCCTGTTCACACCTCAGCGTAGCGTATGAGTGTTTTTCCGGCGTTTTCTCTTGCGTTTGCATGCAGTGTTTTTTTTTTTTTATTAGCCAATAGAGAAGACTATTATCTGTTCCATCATTTGTTGCTAGGTATTTCAGCTTTTTTTTTTAGCTTTTCCATTAGCTTTTATTTCTTCTTTTATTATTATTAATTTATTATAATGTTTTTTTTCGTTAGGATAAGGGGTTCAAGTTGCGTTTAGGTTAGGGTTAGGATTAGGAGTTGGGGTTTAGGGTTATTTATTATTATTTTATTATTATATGAATAATAATAAATAAATGTAAAATAAATACACAAATGAATAAAAATCATAAATAAAAAATGAATACATTTAATAAATGAATACTAAGTAACAATAAATAAATAGTTAACCCTTAATTTTAACCCTTACCCCTTAAAAAATATAATAATAAAATAACTAAACACCCTAACACAAAATAAATATTATTATTATTAATTTTGATGCTTTTACTATCTGCAAATAAAATTGTTTATTCCACTACTTTTTTTGTGTGTTGACCTTATACAGACCTCATTCAAAGTCCCAGGGGGCTTTAATTTCCCTTGTTTCATTATTATTATTATTATTAATAATTTGTTTTTTTTGTTCAGGTTTGGGTGTTTATTGTTATTTTATTATTATTATTATTATTATTAATAATATTAATAATAATGTATTTAATATTTTTTACGGTTAGAGGTTAATTATTTATTAATATATTATTCATTTATTTTACTTATTTATGATGATTTTTAGTTATTTGTGTATTTATTTTGCATTTAGTTATTCATATATTATTACTATTTTATTTTTTACTTTTTTTTTCATTTGAGCAGAAAATTGCGCAAATGGCACGTTTCCATTCATTTTCTTTGGTAATACAAATGCGCCTAAAACACCCAAATCTGCCCGATCTGAGCGACATAAAAAGCTCCAGAACTTGTTTGAGCTTCGGCCATTTTGGAGTGGAGATGTGAACCGTTCTCCATAGAGAATCATTGATTTTTTTCTTTCCCCTCCAACGTTTTGGAGCTTCAGCTTCAAGCCACAAAATGCTCAGGTGTCAATGAGGCCTTAGGCTCCATTCACACGGAGTGCGTTTTTTGATGCATTTTGCAGAAATGCAGGGAATTTTTTTTTTAACCACTTGCCGACCGTCAACCGCAGGTTGACGGCGACAAAGTGGCTCGATATCGCAAACCGCCGTCATACGACGGCGGCTGCGAGATCACGCACTGTGAGCGCGCGCCCGCACGCTCACTGTGTTGGGGGGGCCAGGGAGCGGGTGCGGCGGACTCGATTGCCGCCGGCTACCAGCGATGCCCCCCCGCCCTGAAACAACGGAGGTCCGTGTAAGTAAACACAGACCTCCGTTCTGTGAGAGGGGGAAGTGCTGTGATCACAGGCTTCCTCTATATGGAAGCTGTGATCACTTCCCTTCCCCAGCTAGGGCAGTCCCCCCACAGTTAGAACGCCCAGGGAACACAGTTAACCCTTAGAGCGCCCCCTGCAGGTTAACCCCTTCACTGCCAATGGCATTTACACAGTAATCAGTGCATTTTTATAGCATTGATCGCTGTATAAATGCCAATGGTCCCAAAAAAGTGTCAAAATGTTCCGACATGTCCGCTGAAATATCGCAGTACCGCTAAAAATCGCAGATCGCCGCCATTACTAATAAAAAAAAATAAAAACCCCAGAAATTAATTCTCATCATCCGTAAACGCGGCCACTTTTGCGCAAACCAATCAATAAATGCAGATTGCGATTTTTTTTATAACAAATATGAGTAAGAATATAAATCGGCCAAAACCGATGAAAAAAAATGTTTTTTTTGTATTTTTTTTTTGGATTTGTATTTTAGCAAAAAGTCAGAAATTTGGGTTTTTTTGCAAAATTGTCGCTCTTCTTTTGTTTATAGCGGCGATCAGAAATGACGCAGCGGTGATCAAATACCACCAAAAGAAAGCTCTATTTGTGGGAAAAAAAGGACGCAAATTTCTTTTGGGTACAACGCTGCACGACCGCGAAATTGTCAGTTAAAGCGACGCAGTGCCGAATCGCAAAAAGTGCTCTGGTCCTAAAGTGTGAAATCCTTCCGGGGCTGAAGTGGTTAACATGGGTTCCTATGGAACGCGTTCACATCAATGCTTTTTTGTGCCTCTGCGTTTTTGGAAAGTGTCAGGGACTTTTTTTCATGCAAAAAGCAGAGTTTAATAGACTTCAGTGGGCAAGCATGAAAAATGCAAGTGCTTCTTTTTTACCGCGTTTTGCGGTTTAAATCTGCCTAGCAACAAGATTTTCCAAAAAAATAAATATATATATAATATTATAAAAAAAAAAAACGCAAAACGCGGTAAAAAAAAAAGCGGAAAGCACAGCAAAAAGCAGTGAAGAAAAGCTGAAAAGCAACATACATTGATGCGAATCGAGCCTTAGGCTAGTGAGGAGACAGATATGAGTGCAATAGGGAGATATGGCAGTTGGCGTATAATGAATCGGTGGAGTGATGCGGGACAAAGGTGAACATGCAGGAAAGTCCTGCTCACTCCGGGACTGTTGGGAGTCTTGTATTCAGGGGTATATCTAGAAATTATAGGGCCCTCTAGAAAATTGTTACTTCCAGAATACCAGATCACTGAACATACACCATATGGCCAAACGTTTGTGGACACCTAACTAGGGATGAGATTGGCTTTGGTCCATTCTTGGGTCCAGACCAAACCTGGAAGGAAGCTGTCACTCCTGTCCAATCAACTGCAGCCAGGGCATTCCAGGGACGAGTGGCTGGTGAGGCACTGGCTGGCATCAGAGCCGGATACACGCAGGTTACATTGTTAGAGCGAGAGCAATAATTCTACCACTAGACCTCCTCTGTAACTCTAAACTGGTAAACCATTTTAAAGCGTTGTCTATGGAGATTCTTAAGTACTGGAGTTTGGCGCCAATTCCACAAGTGTGCGCAATTTTAAAGCGTGACATGTTGGGTATCTATTTACTCGGCGTAACATCATCTTTCACATTATACATAAAAATCAGGGCAACTTTACTGATTTTCTTTTTTTTTTTTTTTTTTATTCATGAAACAGTTTCCAAAAAAATAAAAAAATGTTTGAAAAATTGCTGCGCAAATACCGTGTAAGCTAAAAAGTTGCAACGACCGCCATTTTATTCCCTAGGGTGTCTGCTAAAAAATATATATATAATGTTTGGGGGTTCTGAGTCATTTTCTAGCAAAAAAAATTATGATTTTTACATGTAGGAGAGAAGTGTCAGAATTGGCCTGGGTGGCGAGGGGTTAATTACCATAAATAAGTAATATACAAATAATTACTATATATTGTTTTTAACCAGTTGCCGCCCGCCCGCCGTGGGTTGACGGAGGCGACTTGGCTCATTATTGCGAAACGCCATCACCTGTCGGCGGCCGCAAGAACGAGTATTGTGAGCGCGCTCACTGTGTTCCGGGGGGGTCAGGGAGCGGGTAGGGCAGACTCGATGTCTGCCAGCTACCCGCGATGCCCCCCTGCAGTGAGAGAATGGAGGTCGGTGTAAGTAAACACAGATCTCCGTTCTGACAGAGGGGGAATGGCGGTGATCACAGGCTTCCTGTATATGGAAGCAATGATCACTCCCCGCCCCCTGTCAGCCCAGCCCCCATACAGTTAGAACACGCCCAGGGAACACAGTTAACCCCTTAGAGCGCCCCCTGCAGGTTAACCCCTTCGAGCGCCCCCTGCAGGTTAACCCCTTCCCTGCCAGTGACATTTATACAGTAGGCAATGCGTTTTCATAGCACTGATCGCTGTATCAATGCCAATGGCCCCAAAAAAGTGTCAAAATGGTCCAACATGTCCGCTGCAATATCGCAGTACTGCTAAAAATCGCAGATCACTGTAATTACTAGTGAAATATGAAAAAAATAAAACCCCCGTAAATGAATTCTCATCATTCGTAAACGCATCAATGTTTGCGCAAACCAATCAATAAACATCGATTGCGATTTTATTTTTTTACCAAAAACATGAGGAAGAATATAAATCGGCCAAAACTGATGAAAAAAAATGTTTTTTTATATATTTTTTTGGATTTGTATTTTAGCAAAAAGTAAGAAATATTTGGGGTTTTTTTTGCAAAATTGTCGCTCTTTTTTTGTTTATAGCGGCGATCAGAAATGACGCAGAGGCAATCAAATACCACCAAAAGAAAGCTCTGTTTGTGGGAAAAAAGGACGCAAATTTTGTTTGGGTACAACGCCGCACGACCGCGCAATTGTCAGTTAAAGCGACGCAGTGCCGAATCGCAAAAAGTGCTCTGGTCCTAAACTGGGAAATCCTTACAGGACTGAAGTGGTTAAGGTAATTTTTATTTTATTTAGGTTGATTTACTATATTTTCAAAAACTGTACTCAAGCAGGTGGCTTAACAGACAAATTACTGAAGTTTGAAGTTATAACTTATACCAGTAATTTCTCAGTAAATAGATAAATAATACATTATTATCTTATAACATATAGCATAATAATATATGATTTAGCTTGTACCTTTTCAGCAGCAGAAGATTCTCATTCTCCCTCTTAACTGTGTGAGAAAAACATGGGATTATGGGTAAATCTTATACACATAAACCCATGTATTTCCTTGTAGTTAAGAGGGCTGGAAGGGAGTATTTGTCTTTTAGACACACCCCTTCTATGACACTGCAGTGAGAGGCCAGCCTCCACTGCAGCATTTTTATTTGACAACTTGGGCCAATTGAGCTTTACTATTGGTTCAAGGCTCCGAGCTGTCCATTGAGCTCAGTGCCTCTGACAAGAAGTGAGGAGAGGCACTGTGAGCTCATCCTCTCAGTCTGCTGCAAAACACTGTGTGCCATCTTGTATTTAATCTGGCCGCTCAGTATGTAGCCTATGACAGGCTGCACAAGGAGCCCCATATCTCCGGAACCATAGATGATAGGAGCCCCAAATTTTACCAGTGGTGGGGTAGGACTTCAGCTACTTACCCCCCCCCCCCCAAATTTGAAGTCTCCGGGTCAATCGTTTTTTTATTTATTTTTTTATTTTTTGTTCATTGCAGATGAGGCTCTCTCTCACCTGCCTCTGCTGATTGCACGTCCCAGGGGCATTCCCCATCCCACGGCTGCTCATACACAGAGGGACAGAGATGCTTGTGACATCATTAAACTAATATGGCCTCATGAGCATATTAAGTCAATGATGTCACAACTTCTTCGCCCCTTTGCAAATTTGCAAAGGCAGCTGTTGGTGCCAGGCCAATAGGCCACGGGCAGGGGATGCTTGTGACACAATTGGGGAAATGATGACATCATTAAGCTGATATGCCATATTAGGTCAATGATGTCATGAGCATCACCACCCCTTTGTGTATGTACATTTCCAGAGCAGGGAATCCCCATCCCTCCGCTCAGAGGCCCAGAACGGACTACCGCTCTCCAGGTTTGGGCCCAACTCAAGCTCACCTCTAGTAGCTAGCATTGGGAGAGCATGCTACAGGGTGACCGCTGGCAGCTGGCTTCCAGGTTCGGATCGAACCAAGCTTACGCCTTGTGGCTACATGTAACGCTTGATAGGTCCTCACTGCTGGGCGTAATGTATGTTTTTTGGTCCATTGCTGTGCATTGGCAGCATTAGGATGGGGTATGCCCTGGCTGCTGTTGATTGGGTGGCAGTAAGCGAAGTCACAGTTTCCTTCTGGGTTCAGTCAGACCCCAAGTTTGGACCAAACCCCAGCTCTTACTTACACCTCACCATGACATTCATGTAAATTTGGTGGGCATTCTGTTCTAAAGCAACGGACATTGATATGGAGCTGCCCCATGAGGTGAGGCAAGGTAGTGATGTTGGGTGAGAAGACGTGGCTCACAATGGGTGTTCCAATTCTTCCCAAGGGTTGAGGTCAGTACATTGTGCAGGACACTTGAGTTCCACCACACCAAACCCATCAAACGTCTTCATGAAGCTGGGTTTGTACATGGGCACGGTCATGATGGAACAGAAAAGACCCTGACTACCAGGGGAGGGCTGGCAGCCTTAGGCCTGGGGGGCAAGTCCAGTAAAGTGGCCCATTGAAATCAGCTCACCATCCATGCCCACCTGGTTTTATAATAGATACTGAAGTTATGAAGCAAGACAAATATGATAAAATGTGGTAACATAATTTAATGTTAATAGCATCAAAGGAGGTGCAGCCTCATCAGTGCCCATCAAAGCAGCCTGATCAGTGCCCATCAATGCAGCCTCATCAGTGCCCATCAATGCAGCCTCACCAGTGCCCATCCAATGCAGCCTGCAATGCAGAAAGAGGAGAGCCGCCGGATTACAAAGAGCAGTTAGTTGGCGGCCGTTCCCCTGGCCCCTACTTCCTCCACAAAAAGAAAATATTGTCAGCGGGCAACGTCTCGAACCATTTCAAATGTAAGTTGGGGTGGCCTGGGGGGCAATTGCCACTCTACCCCCTGGGCCAGCCCTCCCCTGCTGACTACACATGATGTCACTTGGCAATAAAGGGAGAGGGGGTGGCTCGTAAATCTTGCCGGAAAGACCTGTTGAGTGTATTAATGTTTGCACTCAGGAATCCTCCTTGTGCTGCCAAGGGCTGTAGGGAAGGTAGGTGGCACACGAAACTGTTGCCATAAGTTGGTAAATCTTGCATGTCTTTGTATGCTCTAACATTAATATGGAGTCAACTCTCCCTCCTCTCGTTTTGGTGCTTTAAAGGCCTCCACTATTCTGGGAAAGCTTTCCACTGGATTTTGGAGCGTGTTTATAAAAATTTGTGCCTATTTAGCAGAGGCGAGGTCATCTACTGACGTTGGATGAGAAGACCCATCTAACAACTGGTGTCCCAATTAATCCCAAAAGTATTCAGTTGGGTTGTGGTCAGAGCTCTTAGAAAACCACTTGAGTTCCTCGCCACCAAACCATGTCATTATGAAGCTGGTTTTGTAAAAAGGGGCACAATGATGGTGGAACAGAAAAGGGACTTCACCAAACTCTTACCACAGGTTGGAAGAACACAATTGTCTACAATGCCTTTGTATGCTGTAGCATTAACCATACCCTTCATTGGAAGCACCTGAACTCAACTTGTAAGGGGTTCCCCATACTTTTGGCCATATAGTGTAGACCAGGGATATGCAATTAGCGGACCTCCAGCTGTTGCAAAACTACAAGTCCCATCATGCCTCTGCCTCTGGGTGTCATGCTTGTGGCTATCAGAGTCTTGCTATGCCTTATGGGACTTGTAGTTCTGCAACATCTGGAGGTCCGCTAATTGCATATCCCTGCTGTAGACTGTAAATGTCACTGAAGCAGATATGTGGTGGCCCTGTAGGCATTAAAAGGGCTATTTTTTTATTTTGAGTCAATCTTTAAATGATTGAGTGCAGAAGGAGAACAGCGACCGAGAGGAACAGAGAAATGGAATGAAATTGCGGGAGAGATGAATCAGCTTATAATTGGTATATATTAACACAATACCTTTCAATGATAACGTCTCATTAGTGATGTCTTTGGCAACCGTCGTGTGCCACCTACCTCGGGATGAATCACTTCCCTACAGACCTTGGCAGCCCAAGGAGGATTCCTGAGTGCAAACATTAATACACTCAACAGGTCTTTCCGGCAAGATTTACGAGCCCCCCCCTCTCCCTTTATTGCCAAGTGACATCATGTGTAGTCAGGGAGGGCTCCCGTATCTGGATGTGAAGGATATCCGATCCATAATTCTAGATAACTGCCAATGGTGAAGCATCATTTCTGGAATTAAAGGGCAAATTAGCTACAGTGTGCAACGGCAAGTAGGAGAACGGAGTTACGCTTTATCATCTCTAGGTTACAAGGCTCACACAATGGTGGAATAAAAGTCAATATATTATTAAGTGTACCTATAGCCAACAAAAAAAACTTATCAATTTTTTACAGTGTAAGAAAGAGTTCAAGTAGAACTACATTTTTTATTTTTATTTATTTATTCATTCGTTTGTTTTTTGCCATCTGTGTCCCGATGGGGAGATTCCCCTTCACTTCCTGTCCCATAGCCAAAACAGGAAGTGAGAAGAAATTCTTCCAAAGTGAGGGAACCCCTGGTAGTCACCAGACAGAAAAAATATATATATCATTTAGTTGTATTGTAAAACACCTAAGTACATACAAAAGAAGCCCTGGATCTTCCATTATTTTTTGTATTGCATACATACATAATATAAAAGCTAATGCTAATATATATATATATATATATACACACACACGCACAGTATATCCACTTGCAGCCAAAGCACGTACATGTACATGATTGGCTTCAAATGGTTATACCGGGGTCATGGCTGCAGATGTATGGCATAATCCTAGTATATTTTATTTATTTTTTTTATCTAAAAGCAATCCTAGCTGCTGAGTAGCCGCAGGATTGCTTTTACGCCTCTCTGGTCTCTCCTGCGCTATCGTGGAGCCCGGTATCCAATGCGGCCTTGCCACTGGGTTATCATAGAGCTGAGCGAAGGCCAGAAGGCCCCTGACATCTCAATGGTCTAGGACAGTGGTCTCCAAACTGCCTATGTGGCCCTTTGATTGCCTTTACCAAGCCCTTGGTATATTATTCCTCCCACTGATACAAGGCACTGTTATTTCTACACCAACAATGGGGTATAATTCCTGTCAATGATGCCAGCAATAGGGTACTATTCCTACCACAACAATGGGGCACCATTCCTCACACTGACAACAACTGCAGGACACTATTCTTCCCATTGACACCAACTATGGGACACTATTTCTTCTCCTGATACTAACAATGGGGCAATATTCCTTCCACTGACACCAATGATGGGGCACTTTTCCTCAAACTGACACCAATGATGGGGCACTATTCCTCCCACTGATACCAATGATGGAGCACTATTCCTCCCACTGACACCAATGATGGGCACTATTCCTCCCACTGACGCCAATGATGGGGTACTCTTCCTCTCACTGATACCAATGATGGGGCACTATTCCTCCCACTGACACCAATGATGTTGCACTATTCCTCCCACTGACACCAGTGATGGGGCACTATTCCTCCCACTGACATCAATGATGGGCCACTATTCCTCCCACTGACACCAATGATGGGGCACTATTCCTCCCACTGACACCAATGATGGGGCACTATTCCTCCCACTGACATCAATGATGGGGCACTATTCCTCCCACTGACACCAATGATGGTGCACTTTTCCCCCCACTGACATCAATGATGGGGTACTATTCCTCCCACTGACACCAATGATGTTGCACTATTCCTCCCACTGACACCAATGATGGGGCGCTATTCCTCCCACTGACATCAATGATGTTGCACTATTCCTTCCACTGACACCAATGATGGGGCACTATTCCTCCCACTGACATCAATGATGGTGCACTATTCCTCACACTGATACCAATGATGGGGCACTATTCCTCCCACTGACAACAATGATGGGGCACTATTCCTCCCACTGACACCAATGATGGGGCACTATTCCTCCCACTGACACCAACGATGAGACACTATTCCTCCCACTGATACCAATGTTGGAGCACTGTTCCTCCCACTGATACCAATGATGGGGCACTATTCCTCCCACTGATACCAATGATGGGGCACTATTCCTCCCACTGACACCAATGATGGGGCACTATTCATCCCACTGATACCAATGATGGGGCACTATTCCTCCCACTGACACCAATGATGGGACACTATTCCCCCCACTGATACCAATGACGGGACACTATTCCTTCCACTGATACCAATGATGGGACACTATTCCTTCCACTGACACCAATGATGGGGTGCTTTTCCTCCCACTGACAACCAGTGAAGGTGCATTCTTTACTCTCATTGATGCCAGGACAATTTCCACTCCCACTGGCCACAGTCTGGTCCCCTCAAAGTCTAAAGGACAGTAAAGTGGCCCTTTGTTAAGAAAGTTTGGAGACCCCCTGGTCTAGGAGACCAGAAGTGACGGCGTTACGGCACTTCTGATTAGGGCACATGTAAGCACATGCTTTCCAGGGTCATCTCATGCTTTCCAGGGTAGAGGAGGGATCTGGGGTCTTATCCACTACCGGACCACTACAGGGCGGCCCTGCTTCGCAGTATCGCACATAAATACGTGATTCTGCAATTCCAGTTAGGGGGCACGTGCGTGCCGCTGGCGGGCCGCTTCTGCTGTGATTACTCATAGTGCCGGACACTGGGTGTACGCCTAGTAAAAGCAGCAAACAGCTTACACAAAGGCTAGGCACACAATTAACCATTTGATCGTCCCCGATGTTTAACTGTTTCCCAGCCAGTGTCATTAGTACAGTGACAGTGTATACTTTTAGCACTGATCACTGTATTAGTGTCACTGGTCCCCAAAAAGGTCCAGTTAAGACTTTCACACTGCTATGACTTAATTACAGCTTCATTAACAGTCCAATCCAAATCGTGATGATGTCACCCCAAAGTAGTGCAGGAACCTTTTTCTAAATCGCTACGACTTGAGTCGCACCGATTAGAACTGTTCCTTTGCAGTTAATGGGATGCGACTTGTCATGCGACTTTGACATGACAAGTCGTGGCAGTGTGAACCGAGCCTTAGTGTTCGATTGTCCGCCACAATATCGCAGTCCCTCTATAAGTTGCTGATCGCCGCCATTACGAGTATTAAAGGAATAAATAAATAAAAACTCCAGTATATATCCCATAGTTTGTAGACACTTTAACCACTTCAGCCCCGGAAGGATTTCCAGCTTTAGGACCGGAGCCCTTTTTGCGATTCGGCACTGCGTCGCTTTAACTGAAAATTGCGCGGTCGTGCGACGTTGTACCCAAACAAAATTTGCGTCCTTTTTTTCCCACAAATAGAGCTTTCTTTTGGTGGTATTTGATCACCGCTGCGTCATTTCTGATCGCCACTATAAACAAAAGAAGAGCGACAATTTTGCAAAAAAAACCAAATTTCTTACTTTTTGCTAAAATTCGAATCCAAAAAAAAATATATAAAAAAACTTTTTTTTTCATCAGTTTTGGCCGATTTATATTCTTCCTCATATTTGTGATAAAAAAAAACACAATCGGCGTTTATTGATTGGTTTGCGCAAAAGTGGTCGCGTTTACAGATGATGAGTATTCATTTCTGGGGTTTTTATTTTTTTTTTATTTTTTACTATTAATGGCGGCGATCTGCGATTTTTAGCGGTACTGCGATATTTCAGCGGACATGTCGGAACATTTTGACACTTTTTTGGGACCATTGGCATTTATACAGCGATCAGTGCTAGAAAAATGCACTGATTACTGTGTAAATGCCATTGGCAGTGAAGGAGTTAACCTGCAGGGGGCGCTCTAAGGGTTAACTATGTTCCCTGGGCGTGTTCTAACTGTGTTCCCTGGGCGTGTTCTAACACAGTGAGCGCGCGGGCGCGCCTCCGACGGCACGCGCGCGATCTGGCGGCCGCCGTCATATGACGGCGATTCGCCTTGCAGAGCCACTTTGCCGCCATCAAATGCTGATCGGCGGTCGGCAAGTGGTTAAAGAGGAAGTAAACCCTGATGGGTTTTACTTCCTCTATGTTACCCTGGAATGTAAAAGCATAATGGGCTAGTATGCATCGCATATTAGCCCATTATGTGCCACTTACCTGCATTGGAAGCCTGCGATGTCCCCGCTCCAGGCAGCGTCCATCTTCTGCCCCTCTTCCTTCTGGGGCCGTGATCTCCGGCTCTGTGACTGGCTGGAGTCGCGTGACATCACTCCCGCGCACGGGAGCCGTCAGTCACTGCACGATCTCAGTGAAGGAATGGCATGGAGGCAGTTTCTTCACTGTGCATGTGCCCGATGACGTGGGCACATCATTGTACACTGCATATCTCCTAAACTGTGCAGGTTTAGGAGATATGCAGGGCACTTACAGGTTTGCTTAGGCTTACCTGTAGGTTTAAAGTGGGTGTCACGGGTTGACAACCACTTTAACTTTTGCGCAAACCAATCAATATACTCTTATTGGGATATATTTTATTTTTACTAAAAATTTGTAGCAGAATACATATTGACTTAAATAGATGAACAAATGTGATTTTTACATCTTTTATTGGATGTGCTTTTTAGCAGAAAGTAAAAATATTGGTTTTTTTTTTCAAAAGTGTCCATCTTTTTTATAGCGCAAAACATAAAAAACGCAGAGGAGGCGAACACATACGTAGGTCGCGCACACATATGTAAATAGTATTCACACTACACATGTGAGGTATTGCTGTGAACGTTATAGCAAGAACAATATTTTTACTGCTAGACCTCCTCTGTAACTGTAAACTGGTAACCTTTAAAAATTACCTGGTGTGCAGTCATGTTGGAACAGGAAGGGGCCATCCCCAAACTCTTCCCACAAGGTTGGGAGCATGAAATTGTCCAAAATGTCTTGGTATGCTGACTCCTTAAGAGTTCCCTTCACTTCACAAGTTCCTCCACCCCAAAATCGCTCATCCATGTGTTTATGGACCTTGCTTTGTGCACTGGTCCAAATCATTTGGTGGAGGGGGGATTATGGTGTGGGGTTGTTTTTCAGGTGTTGGACTTGGCCCCCTAGTTCCAGTGAAGGGAACTCTTAAGGCGTCAGCATGCCAAGACATTTTGGACAATTTCATGGTCCCAACTTGGGAAGAGTTTGGGGATGGCCCCTTCTTGTTCCAACATGACTGCACACCAGTGTACAAAGCAAGAACCATAAAGACATGGATGAGCGAGTTTGGGGTGGAGGAACTCGACAGAGTCCTGACCTCATCCCGATAGAACACCTTTGGGATGAATTAAAGTGGAGAATGCAAAGCCAGGTCTTCTCGCTCAACATCAGTGCCTGACCTCAAATACACACTCGTAAACCTTGTGGACAGCCTTCCCAGAAGAGGTGAAGCTGTTATAGCTGCAAAAGTTGGGCCAACTCAATATTGAACCCTATGGACTAAGACTAGGATGCCATTAAAGTTCATATGGGTGTAAAGGCAGGTGTCACAATACTTTTGGTAATATAGTGTGTGTATATATATTGTGACGTTATGCAAAGTGCGATGATGGACGAGCGATATTTGTCGCCTTGTGTTTCTGGTCCACCCAAATCCCCCTTCAGCTGCATTTAATGACCACTCCTCCACGACGACATCACAGAGCTGGTGGATGTTAGAGACCTTGCGCTCCTCCACCTTCCATTTGAGGAGGCCCCACAGATGCTCAATAGGGTTTAGGTCTGGAGATGCTTGGCCAGTCCATTACCTTTACCCTCAGCTTCTTTAGCAAGGCAGTGGTCGTCTTGGAGATGTGTTTGGGGTCGTTATCATGTTAGAATACTGCCCTGCAGCCCAGTCTCCGAAGGGAGGGGATCATGCTCTGCTTCAGTATGTCACAGTACATGTTGGCATTCATGGTTCCCTCAATGAACTGTAGCTCCCCAGTGCCAGCAGCACTCATGCAGCCCCAGACCATGACACTCCCACCACCATGCTTGACTGTAGGCAAGACACACTTGTCTTTGTACTCCTCACCTGGTTGCCGCCACACACGCTTGACACCATCTGAACCAAATAAGTTTATCTTGGTCTCATCAGACCACAGGGCATGGTTCCAGTAATCCATGTCCTTAGTCTGCTTGTCTTCAGCAAACTGTTTGCAGGTTTTCTTGTGCATCATCTTTAGAAGAGGCTTCCTTCTGGTATGACAGCCATGCAGACCAATTTGATGCAGTGTGCGGTGTATGGTCTGAGCACTGACAGGCTGACCCCCCACCCCTTCAACCTCTGCAGCAATGCTGGCAGCACTCATACGTCTATTTCCCAAAGACAACCTCTGGATATGACGCTGAGCACGGCGCTCAACTTCTTTGGTCGACCATGGTGAGGCGCTGTTCTGAGTGGAACCTCTGTATGGTCTTGGCCACCGTGCTGCAGCTCAGTTTCAAGGTCTTGGCAATCTTCTTATAGCCTAGGCCATCTTTATGTAGAACAACAACTCTTTTTTTCAGATCCTCAGAGAGTTCTTTGCCATGAGGTGCCATGTTGAGCTTCCAGTGACCAGTATGAGAGAGTGAGAGCAATAACACCAAATTTAACACACCTGCTCCCCATTCACACCTGAGACCTTGTAACACATGACACCAGGGAGGGAAAATGGCTAATCGGGCCCAGTTTGGACATTTTCACTTAGGGGTGTACTCACTTTTGTTGCCAGCGGTTTAGACATTAATGGCTGTGTGTTGAGTTATTTTGAGGGGACAGCAAATTTACACTGCTATACAAGCTGAACACTCACTACTTTACATTGTAGCAAAGTGTCATTTCTTCAGTGTTGTCACATGAAAAGATAGAATAAAAGATTTACACAAATGTGAGGGGTGTACTTACTTTTGTGAGATACTGTGTATATATATATATATATATATATATAGACACACACAGTATACTGTATATCTGTCACTTGTACAGCAGGGCTGTGCTTGCTATTGACATTTCAAGGTTTCGTGTCTTAATTATGACTGAAGTGTACCTTGAATTGATTAGTTCTGATTGATCGTATTGAATACACCCACTGGTCTGATAGAGCTACTAATACCATTCATGAGAAGGAAGGCACGACTGAAGGTTGGACGATCACATTAACATTTATCACCAGACATTTCCTATGCTAGACCCGTTTTCTGTCTCTGGTAGTCGCGTTGTCTTGGGCTCCTCTCTGCTCCTGTTGTCATTTTATCGGATTTTACCACGCGGGCGCCATGTTCTGTGTTCCATTTCAGCACTGACTTGTCTTTGTGCACAGAATGCACCGAATTATTGGTGGTGTTGGATCTCTGTAAGGTTTCTGATCAAGAGAATACACTGAAACAACGGGAATGTATATCTAAACACAGCCCCTTGAAAAAGTATTCATACCCCTTGACATTCCCCACATGTTGTCATGTTGCACCCAAAAATGTAAATGTATTTTATTGGGATTTTATGTGATGGACCGACACAAAGTGGCTCATAATTGTGAAGTGGAAGGAAAATGATAAGTGGTTTTCAACATTTTTTACAAATAAATCTGTGAAAAGTGTGGGGGGCATTTGTATTCAGCCCCCTTTACTCCGATACCCCTAACTAACATCTAGTGGAACCAATTGCCTTCAGAAGTCACCTAATTAGTAAATAGAGTCCACCTGTGTGTAATTTAATCTCGGTATAAATACAGCTGTTCTGTGAAGCCCTCAGAGGTTTGTTAGAGAACCTTAGTGAACAAACAGCATCATGAAGGCCAAGGAACACACCAGCCAGGTCAGGGATAAAGTTGTGGAGAAGTATAAAGCAGGGTTAGGTTATAAAAAAATATCCCAAGCTTTGAACATCTCAGGGAGCTCTGTTCAATCCATCATCCAAATATGGAAAGAGTATGGCACAACTGCAAACCTACCAAGACATGGCCGTCCACCTAAACTGACCGGCCGGGCAAGGAGAACATTCATCAGAGAAGCAGCCAAGAGGCCCATGGTGACTCTGGAGGAGCTGCAGAGATCCACAGCTCAGGTGGGAGAATCTGTCCACAGGACAACTATTAGTCGTGCTCTCCACAAATCTGCTCTTTATGGAAGAGTGGCAAGAAAAAAGCCATTGGTGAAAGAAATCCATAAGAAGTCCCGTTTACGAGAATCCATGTAGGGGGACACAGCAAACATGTAGAAGAAGGTGCTCTAGTCAGATGAGCTTTTTGGCTTAAAAGCAAAACGCTATGTGTGGCGGTAAACTTAACCCTGCACATCACCCTGAACACACCATCCCCACTGTGAAACATGGTGGTGGCAGCTTCATGGTGTGGGGATGCTTTTCTTTAGCAAGGACAGGGAAGGTGGTCAGAGTTGATGGGAAGATGGATGGAGCCAAATACAGGGCAATCTTAGAAGAAAACATAAGAAAAACAGTTACAGGTAAGTACAAGGGAACAAAGGGGTGGGACTTTATATGAAGAGTGTGGTGGTCGTAGGGTGGCATTGATGGACATACAGTAGATTGGCTAGAGTAATGAAATATTTTATTGATACAGTTTCATACAGTTGATTATAAATGGTCACAACAGCGATCCAAACAATAAAGACAATCAACAGTTAAACATCTTCAAAAACATGATAAGGGTTCCCCATCCATCAAATTCATATATATACAAACGGTATAAAACAAAAAGAACTGCACTTACGTGCAACTGTTTTTCTTATGTTTTAGGGATGGAAGCTACATCCTTACCAGGATAATATAAGCTTCATCTAAAGTCCCACTCCCCTGTTCCCCAACCCTCTCTTTTTTAGAAGAAAACCTGTTAGAGTCTGCAAAAGACTTGAGACCGGGACGGAGGTTCACCTTCCAGCAGGACAACGACCCTAAACATCCAGCCAGAGCTACAATGGAATGGTTTAGATCAGGGGTCCTCAAACGATGGCCCTCCAGTTCAGGAACTACAATTCCCATCATGCCCAGTCATGTCTGTGAATGTCAGAGTTTTGCAATGCCTCATGGGATGTGTAGTTCCGCAACAGCTGGAGGGCCGTAGTTTGAGGATCCCTGGTTTAGATCAAAGCGTATTCATGGGTTAGAATGGCCCAGTCACAGTCCAGACCTAAATCCCATTGAGAATCTGTGGCAAGACTTGAAAATTGCTGATCACAGACGCCCTCCATCCAATGTGACAGAGCTTGGGGGATTCTGCAAGGAAGAATGGGCAGAAATGTCCTCTCTAGATGGGCAAAGCTGGTAGAGACTTCCCCAAAAAGGCTTGCAATTGTGATTGCAGGGAAAGGCAGTTCTACAAAGTATTGACTCCGGGGGGCGCCATACAAATGCCCCCCACACTTTTCACAGATTTATTTGTATCATTTATCATTTTCCTTCCACTTCACAATTATGAGCAATAATGTCTATCCCATAAAATCCCAATAAAATACATTTACGTTTTTGGGTGTAACATGAGAAAATGTGGGAAATTTCAAGGGGTATGAATACTTTTTCTAGGCATTGTATGTACCTACATCTGCCTTTACATTGGCTTCCTTTTATCACCTGTGCAGTAAGGCAGGCCATAGATGGTGCAAATGTATTTCCTGCAGCCACAGGCGGGCGAGGAACCATCCTCCCTGGGAAAAGACAGTGATAATAGGAAGCAAATCCAGCAGGCTGGTTATACCCAACCTGATTGATCGATAAACTTGGTACATTCAGCCTGCCCATTAACAGATCGAATCTCGACCGGTTCCTATTGAACCGGCTTAGATTTGAACAATGTATGGCCAGCCTAAGAATCAGGAGGTAGAGGGTAGCGCCCTAAGCCAAATAGGCTTTACTGCCCTGCGCAGTTCTGTCAATCTAATGTTACACTCTTTGCTAACAGAGCAGAGTGACGACTTCATCAATGCTATGCTGCTCCTTTATTGTCCAATCAGCAGGCTTGAGGCCTGTCACGATCAAGCTGTGTTGCCTAACTACAGTAGGGAAAAACAAGGTCACCATCCTGTCTGTGCTGCATGGCAGGTGTAGCTGGAGCACAAGACTCATATAATGGAATTAGAATTTTTGTTTTTATTTAACAGATGAGTCATTTGACATATTTATTTCATCTGTATATGTAGTGTGTTTGCCTGGAGTTTTGTTATAAGAGGATCAGTTTAAAGCGGAATGTCAAGCAAACATACGAACAGTCAAACATAAAGGGGTCTATTTAACCACTGGATTTCCCACTGTAGGACCAGAGCTCTATTTGCGTTTCGGCACTGCGTCGCTTTAACTGACAATTGCACGGTCGTGCGACGTTGTACCCAAACTAAATTGGCATCCTTTTTTCCCCCACAAATAGAGATTTCTTTTGTTGGTATTTGATCCCCTTTGTGTCATTTCTGATCACCGCTATAAACAAAAGAAAAGAGCGACAATTTTGAAAAAAAAAAACAATTTTTCTTACTTTTTGCTAAAATACAAATCCGAAAAAAAAAATATATAAAAAAAACAATTTTTTCACCGGTTTTGGCCGATTTAAATTCTTCCTCGTATTTTTAGTAAAAAAAAATGGCAATCGGAGTTTATTGATTGGTTTGCGCAAACGTTGCCACGTTTACGAATGATGAGAATTAATTTCTGGGGTTTTACATTTTTTTATGTTTTAGTAGAAATGGCGGCGATCTGCGATTTTTAACGGTACTGCGATATTGCGGCAGACATGTTGAACCATTTTGACACTTTTTTGGGACCATTGGCATTGATACAGCGATCAGTGCTATGAAAATGCACTGATTACTGTGTAAATGACATTAGCAGTGAAGGGGTTAACCTGGAGGGGGCGCTCTAAGGGGTTAGCGGTGTTCCCTCAGTGTGTTCTAACTGTATGGGGTCTGGGCTGGCAGGGGGAGGGGAGTGATCACGGCTTCCATATAAAGGAAGCCTGTGATCACAGCCCTTCCCCCTCTATGAGAATGTAGATCCGTGTTTACTTACAGGGACCTACGTTCTGTCGATCCGGGGGGTAATCGCGGGTAGCTGGCGGAGATCGAGTCCTCCCTACCCGCTCCCTGGCCCCCCCCCCCCGGAACACAATGTGCGTGCCTCCGGCGGCGCGCTCACAATACTCGTGATCGCGGCCGCCATCAGGTGACAATGTTTCGCGATAACAAACCACTTTGCCTCCGTCAAGCCGCGGCAGGCGGTCGGCAAGTGGTTAAAAACTCCTGATATAATTAACCGACCACAAGGGGGCAAATGTTTTGTTCTTTGTTGGGGTTTACATACCCCTTGGGTCTATTGACAGAAGCATTTGTGCTACTTAAACGAAATGTCCTGTGTTTTCCCTAAGTGATTAATTCCTGTATCGTCACTGCCATCTAGTGGCCAAAATGCAGTATAGTTTCTGAAATACCACAGTGAGAATATTATACCGCATTTGGCCACTAGATGGAGCTGATGATACAGACATTAATATCTTAGTAAAAGCATAGGACATCTCAGTGAACTTGCATGAATGTTTCATCAATAGACCCCAAAGTGTATGTACACCCTAAAAACTTCTCTTATTTGCCCTCCTTGTGGTCTATTAAGTATAGCGATGGTTCTTTGGGAGAGCAGAGCCTGGTAATTTTTTCCATTATTATTATTATACAGGATTTATAGAGCGCCAACAGTTTGAGCAGCGCTTTACAATAAAGAAGGGACACAGTACAATTACAATACAGTTCAATACAGAAGGAATAGGAGGGCCCTGCTCGTGGAGCTTACAATCTAAAGGGAGGGGGAGGTGATACAAAAGGTAATGGCTGCAGGGGATGATCTGATAGAGGTGACACAAGCACAATTCCAATACCTTCCATGCCCCAAATGGCCATGATTGATGGGTAGATCACGGTAGACCTGTTGCAGACCCTGTTCTGAACCTTCTCTACTCTGTCCAATGGCCTACAGATAGACTTTAAATCTATACCTTTTTATTATAAGAGCGATAGGACTGATCTGTTTAAATTGAAGAGAGAAAAATAGGACCATATGCAGAATGACGGCGGGGAAGTGGCTAAGTTATCCTGACTGGACGTCATATGACATCCTCAGGATAACAAGCCGCCGCGGGCCCCGGGGGGGGGGGGGGATGGGGCGCGCATCGCGGCGATCGGTGGTGTGGGAGGTCAGTCTGACCCCCCGCAATACCGATCTCGCTAAAGTGCTTCCATCCGAAGCACTTTACCATGTGACCAGCCGTGACCAATCACGGCTGGTCACAGTGTAACACAGGAAAGCCGTTTGTCGGCTTTCCTGTACTCAGGTCTGCAGACCTGAGGAGTGGAGAGCCAATTGGCTGCTCCTCTGACAGGGAGGGTTTGTGCTGATGATTTATCAGCACAGCCCCCCCTCGGATCGCCACACTAGACCACCAGGGAGCCTGCCCAGGGACCATCAGCAATGTCCGCACCCAGGAACACCAGGGAGCCTACCAGAAACCACCAGGGAGCCGATCTGGACCACCAGGGAGACCACCCTAGACCACCAGGTAAGGGGCATAGTGCCTTATATGAATGGCACTTAGTGCCACCTTCAGATGCCACCCTAGACTACCAAGGAATGGGCCCCTTTCTGTACATATGCCCACCAGTGCCCCTATCAGTGTGCACCAGTGCCCCCATCAGTGCATACCAGTGCCACATATCAGTGCCCAGTGCCGCCTATGAGTGCCCATCAGTGCCACTTATCAGTGTCCGTCAGTGCCGCTTATCAGTGTCCATCAGTGCTGCATATCAGTGCCCGTCAGTGCTGCTAATCAGTGCCGCCTAACAGTGCTCATCATTGCTGCATATAAGTGCCACCTCATCAGTGCCAATCAGTACTGCCAGATCAGTGCCCGTCAGTGTAGCCTCATCAGTGCCCATCAGTGATGGAGAAAATTTACTTATTTACAAAGTTTTGTGACAGAAATAGAGAATGTTTTTTTTTTTTCAAAATTTTCGGTCTTTTTTTGTTTATAGCCCAAAAAACAAAAATCGCAGAGGTGATAAAATACCACCAAAAGAAAGCTCTATTTGTGGGAACAAAATGATAAAAACTTTGTTTGGGTACAACGTCGCACGACCGCGCAATTCTCATTCAAAACGCAACAGCACTGAAAGATGAAAATTGGTCTGGTAGGAAAGTGTTCTAAGTGCATAGTATTGAAGTGGTTAATATTCCCACAGAATGAACGGTGAAATCGGATTGGCTCATACTAGACATTTTTGAATAGTATCAGTATCTTGCCGTGTGTGTATGTGTATATATATATATATATATATATATATATATATATATATATATATATATATATATACTGCATTTCTGGGTTTCGGAGCCGATCAGCGGGTCCGGCAGACTCGATGTCCGCCGGCACCCACCGATCGTTCTGTACACGGGCAGAATGGCAGTCTGCCTATATAAGCAAGGCAGATGGCCATTCTGTCATATTATGGAAGGCATTGATCATGTGTTCCTGCAAAACAGAGGCAGGGATCTATGCCTTCCCTATAGTGTAGGTGCTTCTACTTTTGTAGATTTTTGGTAGGAGCGGAAAAATCTAGTCAGGCCTGACTGTAGGTACAGGCCTGAATGTTTTGATCTGGGCTGGGATTGGCTCAGGGGAGGAGATGGAGGGAAGGGACACCCCTTGGCGATTCCTCCCCTTTGAGCTGGGAAAGCTCTAGAAGGGGGATGGATGAGGAGGTGTCACTTCCTGATGTATGACAAGGAGCCCTGACCAATCCACAGACTGGGCCATCAGGGGGGAGGCCTCCTTAACCGCTTGCTGACCGCTGATCGGCATTTGACGGCGACAGAGTGGCTCTGTAAGGCAAAACGCCGTCATATGACGGCGGCTGCCAGATCGCGCACAGTGAGCACGCGCACGCCGCCGGAGGCGTGCCCGCACGCTCACTGTGTCCGGGGAGGGCCAGGGAGCGGGTGCGGCGGATTCAATCTCTGCTGGCTACCCGCGATGCCCCCCCCGGAGTGAAAGAACGGAGGTCCGTGTAAGTAAACACGGACCTCCGTTCTGTGAGGGGGGGGGGAAGGACTGTGATCACTTCCCTTCCCCTGTTAGGACAGCCCCCATACAGTAAGAACACGCCCAGGGAACACGGTTAACCCCTTCACTGCCAATGGCATTTACACAGTAATCAGTGCATTTTTATAGCACTGATCGCTGTATAAATGCCAATGGTCCCAAAAAAGTGTCAAAATGTTCCGACATGTCCGCCCTAATATCGCAGTACCGCTAAAAATCGCAGATCGCCGCCATTACTAGTAAAAAATAAAAAATAATAAAAACCCCAGAAATGAATTCTCATCATCCGTAAACGGGACCACTTTTGCGCAAACCAATCAATAAAAGCCGATTGCGATTTTTTTTATCACAAATATGAGGAAGAATATAAATCGGCCAAAACCGATGAAAAAAATTTTTTATGCAAAATTGTCGCTCTTCTTTTGTTTATAGCGGCGATCAGAAATGACGCAGCAGTGATCAAATACCACCAAAAGAAAGCTCTATTTGTGGGAAAAAAAGGACGCAAATTTCGTTTGGGTACAACGTCACACGACCGCGCAATTTTCAGTTAAAGCGACGCAGTGCCGAATCGCAAAGTGCTCTGGTCCTAAAGTGTGAAATCCTTCCGGGGCTGAAGTGGTTAAATACAGCAATCTGCAAGCAGGTGGCAGGAGAGTTTGGGTGGAAGAGTGAGGATGTAGTCAGGAGCTGCGGATAAGGCCTTATCCTGGGGAGTGAACCTGAGGCCTGGGGCTTGGGTGCAGCTGGGAACGGGAGTCGGCTTATGGAGTGGCACAGGAGAAGCAGGAGAGCAGCTGAGGTCTACATGGAAATCTTTAAAGAATCCAGCATAAAGTCGGTGAGTGGTGGCCCCTGGGAGTTGGATGAGAAGGCTGAGCCAACCAAGGGGAAGGAGAGCCATTAGACCGCAGTACAGACCGGATAGGTCTGGAAGAAGGATGGGCTGGGAGTTGTAGTACATCAAAGGCCCAGCTAGCACCAACGTGTTTTGCTATACAAGATAGAGTCCATGGTTTCAGTGAAGGAAACCTGCGATTCTCACCCACAAAGGGTGGTTCTGAGGCCTTGCAAGTGGCTGCAGCAGGCCTCACCATGTGCTAGCTGTGGTGAAGAGGAGGTGTCACGGAGATCTGATAAATTTCCCTTCAGACCAGGTGAAGAATTGTAACGGTCACCAAGTAGTGTGCTGGAGAAGAAGTGTATATACCGGAGGTGTATATAGTAGGTCCCATGTTCAATTACTGGGCATCCCACAGTCATCCCTAATCCCTATCCAAGTTCAAACCCCTAAATAAAACAACAAAACAAAGTACCGGCCCGTTCAGTGGCTCAGAGTGTGTGGAATTTGTGCGATTTGAGGGCAGCGGGCAGGTGGACCACAACTATCAGCCATTCTCGAAGGAGCACATGGCTACACATGTGCAAACATATTGTCGTTGATCCCGCCACAGATAACTGATAACGTCCTGTGCACTCACCTTGAGCTGACTTATCAGTAACCTTGTTCCCAGTTCTCATTGTAGACTAAAGAATCCCTACTCCTATATTATGGAGAAGAGGAGCGGGGGGAATGTTCTGAGTCATGACCTAGGGCAGTGATGGCGAACCTTGGCACCCCAGATGTTTTGGAACTACATTTCCCATGATGCTCATGCACTCTGCAGTGTAGTTGAGCATCATGGGAAATGTAGTTCCAAAACATCTGGGGTGCCAAGGTTCTCCATCACTTACCTAGGGTGACAACCCTGCCCCTCCATATACAGTACAATGAGTAAACCATGCCAGCCTATGCCAGAAAGTGTGCTACTAACAGGATCACCAGGTGAACAAAAAAAAAAAATAACAAGCCATAATAAAGAAAACAAATGCAGCCAACACATCTAAGAACCCTGTACAAATCATTAGTAAGACCTCATCTGGAATATGCAGTTCAGTTTTGGGCACCAATTCTCAAAAAGGATATCGGGGAACTGGAGAAAGTACGGAGAAGGGCAACCAAACTAATAAGAGGCATGGAGGAGCTCAGCTATGAGGAAAAATTAGAGGATCTGAATTTATTCTCTCTTGAGAAGAGGAGATTAAGGGTTGGATATGATCAACATGTACAATTATATAAGTGATCCATATAGTGAACTTGGTGTTGAGTTATTCACTTTAACTGCTTCCCGACCGCGTGCCGTCTTTTCACGGCGGCAGTCGGGGAGCTGGGCGCGAATCGCCGTAAATAAACGGCGATTCGCATTTTGGCCACCAGGGGGCGCGCGAACCCGCCGCACTCCTGAGGAGTGTGCCTGCGGCTCGGGCGGACCCGATGTCCGCCGGTGAGCCGCGATGAGCGGCTACAGGGAAAAGAAGGGGAACCGCCGATGTAAACACGCCGGTTTCCCGTTCTGTCATTGGGGCATGAGTGATCTACTGATCCCTGTCACTGGGATCAGTTAGATCTCTCATGCCCATGTTAGCCCAACCCCCCCACAGTAAGAACACACCCAGGGAACACAGTTAACCCCTAGCTCTCCCCCCCAGGTTAACCCCTTCACTGCCAATGACATTTATACAGTAATCGGTGGACATTTAAATTTCTGATCGCTGAATGAATGCCAATGGTCCTAAAGTGTCAAAAATTTCCGACATGTCCGCTGCAATATCGCAGTACCGCTAAAAATCGCAGATCGCCGCCATTACTAGTAAAAAATAAAAAAAAAATAAAAACCCCAGAAATGAATTCTCATCATCCGTAAACGCGGCCACTTTTGCGCAAACCAATCAATAAACGCCGATTGCGATTTTTTTTTTATCGCAAATATGAGGAAGAATATAAATCGGCCAAAAACGGTGAAAAAAAATGTTTTTTTATATTTTTTTTTTGGATTTGAATTTTAGCAAAAAGTAAGAAATTTGGGTTATTTGAGTTATAACCTAACTATGTAACTAGTAAGCTACAATATATGAAGTTGTTCTTGAGTTTAGATGCACTTTCACTTTAAGAATAATTGGCAGATCGCTGGGGTTGTAGCTGTTCCCAGCTGCATGCTAGGTGTTGCATGACCCTACTCCGGGGCCCCTGGAGCTGGCACAAGGCACCACGATATATCGCCTGTGAGTGTTTTGACATATGGAGAGTTCAACAGAAAGAACATCTGTTGCTGAGAAGCAGCCAGCTCTCCATATGAGCCAAAACCGGAACCAACCCATGCAATTGATAGGGCTCCTCCAAAGTTGGCCAGTGGGCTGGGTCCAAGCTGACCTTGTGTTTCCTGGCCATGCCACCATGAGATGAGCAACATAAACCCAAGACACTGGGGTCTAGGGCTCTCCCCAAGCAATAGAGGGATAGGCTCCAGTGAAACTGAACAAGAACTCCTCACACGTCTATTGAGGTTTCCCGTCATGGGGGAGATACCAGGGCCTACGTACCAACACTTCATCTTGGCCATAGAGCCAAGGGCAATATATCTTCCAGCCAAGGGGGCCATTGATGTGTAAAAAGAGAGGTTTGCCGCTTCATTAGTAAAGGATAGATCACATAGGGGCTGAAAAGAGGCTCTTCTCTGCAAAACCGCTGAGCAAAACAAAATTATAGGGCGTTATACAGCAGGTGAGAGGTTGGCTGTCAGTGATATAACCTTACATAAGACAAATGTATACCCAACACCTCTTACATAAAACACACACGCCACACAAAATACCACAATATACTGTATATCAGCGGTCCCCAACCTTTTTGGCACCAGGGACCGGTCTCATAACAGCCAATGTTCCCTGGGCCCGAGGGGAGGGGGGTTGTGGATGGGTCTGGGGATGGGATATTCATGGAGTTTGTCCTCAGCCCCCCTTCACACCACAACCCCCCTTTACAGCACAGCACCCCCTATATATCAGTGTCCATAGTGCCCCTTTACAGTGCAGTCCCCGTTACATTAATTTAACGGGGACTGCTCTGTAAAGGGGGGTGCACTGTAAAGGGGGCACTGCAATATAAAGGGGACTGCTCTGTAATGTAAAGGGGACTTCTCTATAAAGGGGACACTGTGATATAAAGGGGACTGCTCTGTAAAGGGGACTTCTCTATAAAGGGGGCACTGTGATATAAAGGGCACTGCAATATAAAGGGTACTGCTCTGTAAAGGGGGCACTGTGATATAAAGGGGACTGCAATGCAAAGGGGGCACTGTAATATAAAGGGGACTGTTCTGTAAAGGGCACTGCAATGTAAGGGGGACTTCTCTGAAAAGCAGACCACTGGCCGTTTAAAAAAATACCGGGGTTATGGCAGCTATCTGCTGATCTCCCCTTTCCCTTCTTTCTTTCAGACTGTACTTACTAAGTACACCTTTTACCATTTGTGTTGCCCCTCTCTGGACTCTGGATTCTCTTTTATCAATATATTTTTGTAAGTGAGGTCTCCAGAACTGAATACAATATTCTAAGTGAGGTCTAACTAAAGATTTATATAGAGGAATCAGGACCCCCTTCCTCCTGCTGGTGACCCCTCTAGTGATATAAAGATCTATATAGAGGAATCAGGACCCCCTTCCTCCTGCTGGTGACCCCTCTTGTGATATAATGATCTATATAGAGGGATCAGGACCCCCTTCCTCCTGCTGGTGACCCCTCTAGTGATATAAAGATCTATATAGAGGAATCAGGACCCCCTTCCTCCAGCTGGTGACCCCTCTAGTGATATAAAGATCTATATAGAGGAATCAGAACCTCCTTCTTCCTCCTGCTGGTGGTCCCTCTAGTGATATAAAAATCTATATAGAGGAATCAGAACCTCCTTCTTCCTCCTGCTGGTGGTCCCTCTAGTGATATAAAAATCTATATAGAGCAATCAGGACCTCCTTCCTCCTGCTGGTGACCCCTCTAGTGATATAAAGATCTATATAGAGGAATCAGAACCTCCTTCCTCCTGCTGGTGACCCCTCTAGTGATATAAAGATCTATATGGAGGAATCAGGACCCCCTTCTTCCTCCTGCTGGTGACCCCTCTAGTGATATAAAGATCTATATAGAGGAATCAGAACCCCCTTCCTCCTGCTGGTGACCCCTCTAGTGATATAAAGATCTATATAGAGGAATCAGAACCTCCTTCTTCCTCCTGCTGGTGGTCCCTCTAGTGATATAAAAATCTATGTAGAGGAATCAGGACCTCCTTCCTCCTGCTGGTGACCCCTCTAGTGTTATAAAGATCTATATAGAGGAATCAGAGCCTCCTTCCTCCTGCTGGTGGTCCCTCTAGTGATATAAAGATCTATATAGAGGAATCAGGACCTCCTTCCCCCTGCTGGTGACCCCTCTAGTGATATAAAGATCTATGTAGAGGAATCAGGACCTCCTTCCTCCTGCTGGTGGTCCCTCTAGTGATATAAAGATCTATATAGAGGAATCAGGACCTCCTTCCTCCTGCTGGTGGTCCCTCTAGTGATATAAAGATCTATATAGAGGAATCAGGACCCCCTTCCTCCTGCTGGGGACCCCTCTAGTGATATAAAGATCTATATAGAGGAATCGGGACCTCCTTCCTCCTGGTGGTGACCCCTCTAGTGATATAAAGATCTATATAGAGGAATCGGGACCTCCTTTCTCCTGCTGGGGACCCCTCTAGTGATATAAAGATCTATATAGAGGAATCAGGACCTCCTTCCTCCTGCTGGTGACCCCTCTAGTGATATAAAGATCTATATAGAGGAATCACCAGCAGGAGG
>BLSH010376577.1:51300-63277 GCA_018402905.1 Glandirana rugosa
CTAAGGAGATATATCTAGAAATATATAGAGGAATCAGGACCCCCTTCCTCCTGCTGGTGACCCCTCTAGTGATATAAAGATCTATATAGAGGAATCAGGACTTCCTTCCTCCTGCTGGTGACCCCTCTAGTGATATAAAGATCTATATAGAGGAATCAGGACCTCCTTCCTCCTGCTGGTGACCCCAGACAGCTCCATTAGACATGTGCAGATGAAAAAAATTAGTTTAGTTTCAACTCATTATTTAAATAAGTTTGTTTAGTTAAATTTATTTAATTTGTTTTTGGAATTAGTTTAGTTTTGAATTTATTCTATTCGAAATTCCAATTTCGGAAGAAGGTTATAGTCTTTCTATTCTAACCTATTCTACTCCAAATTCAAATTTTGGAAGACGGTTTTATTCTTTAAATTGTATTCTATTCTACTGCTTCTTCTATTCGTTTCCTTTCTATTTTATTCCTTTCTATTCTATTCAAATTTATTCTATACAAAATTTGGATTTTGGAAGACAGGTTTATTCTTTTTATTCTATTCTATTCCATTTTCTATTATTTCCTTTTCTACTCTATTCCTTTTCTATTCTGTTCTTTTTCTATTCTATTCTATTCTTGTTTTCAAATTTAATTTTGTGTTTTGATTCAATTCTAATTCAATTTGTATTTCAGACAAAATTAAGTTTTGTTATTTCGGATTCGTTTAAATTCGTTATGATTGTAATGTGGAAATTTGGATACATCCAGATCTCTAAATTATGAAAAATGAGTCCGCATTCCGATTCGGAATCAAACGAACCGCGCATGTCTACCATGGTTATCAACCCTATTGAACACCTTTGTTTCATCAGCAAAAAGACACATCTGACCCAACAGCTTGGACTAATGTAAGGATCCATAGCTTATACAGTATATGAAGGACGACTGAGGAAATTACTGTAGTAGTCACCACTTCTAAAGTCATCGCCACAATATTCCAGTTCCGGTGGCAAGAGGCTGTCCCACCCACAGGGGGTCATTCAGCCCTTAAGAATTATGTTTTGTTGTCATGATTTTTTTTTTATTACTTTTCTTTTTTAATTATTTTTTACATTTGTTTACATCTTTAACAGTCCTGTTGGGGATGAGGGGGCTTTGCTGAAATGTCCTGATGTTTTAGTTTTGAGACCGAAAAAGAGATTGAGGGCACAGAGTCCTCAATCTCCTTCTCTGCATCAGCACTCTCTGAATGAACAGATTGGAGTCGCTGGGGGGTGGCCAGGGGGATGATTGGAGATCGCAGGGGGGTAGAGGAGACACAGGCCATGTCAAGGGCAGGAACTGAGGATTTTAGGATATAAGGATTGATTTCTATGATCCCCAGCTCCTTCTAGTGGCTATTATGCAGTATTTTCCCAAACCACACTTTTTTTTTTTTTTACTGGAGGAATAACATTCAACCTGTACAGAAAATAGAAGGAGAACTTTTCAATTTTGCCCCATTAGCACAGAACGAATGTTTAAGCATTTTCAATGGACAAATATTCAAGATTCACCCAAACGATTCAAGAAAGAGTTAGAGAGAATCCTGACCGCAGCCCCAGTCCACTATTACTACCCTCCCTGGGGGCACTGCTATCAGGGCTGGGCTCAGCCCTCCCTTCTCAGAGTTCAGACTGCTCAGCTGTTGGTTAATTGCCAGTACTGATCATTCCACAGTGACTCATCTGATGAACATATCCTGCTCGTCAGCCAGCCTTGCTGGCTATTTAAACTGCCTGGATCATATCTCCTGCGCCTTCGCCTTGGTCAACATATCCGGATACTTTCTCCTGTGTTTTCCTGTTTAAGGCTGGATTCACACCTATGCATTTTTAGTGCTTTTTGCATTTTGTAGATTTGCACTACAGAATGTGTCACATAGGAAACCATGTTAAATGGACTGCAGTGCAAATCTGCAAGATACAAAAAGCACTAAAAATGCATAGGTGTGAATCCAGCCTAAGGCCCCTTTCACACGGGCGTACCGTTCAGGCCCGCCTGTCCATTTTTCAGGCGGACCTGAACGAACGCTCCGTACAGCCCCATGGAGCGACGGATGTCAGGGGTAACATGTCAGCTGACATCCGTTGCTCTCCGATCCGATCCTGTCCATGAAATCCAGACGGATGGAGACCCTATTTTCCATCCATCTGGAGAATCGGATCGGATGAAAACGGACAGACGGATCGATTTTCATCCGATCTCCATAGAGGAGAGTGGGGCTCTGACAGATCTGTCTCTGCACACTGACCAGAGACCAACCTGTCATCCGCCTGCTCAGTGGGGATCAGCGGACGATCCCTGCTGAGCAAAGCGGACTCCGCAAACCGACAGCCCCGTGTGAAAGGGGCCAAAGACTTTTGCCTGGTTGACTTCCCTTCTGGTTCCTGATCCTGTTTGCTGCCTCTGACTGTGCTGATCTCTGGATTCCTGTTTCACTGGCTTGTTCTGACTACCCGCTCTGGTTCATAAAGCCGCTCAGCGATATCCAAAAAATTCCACCGATGTTACAACCTCGCAGTTCCTCCCATGGGTGCCGGCCCAGTATGCATGCTGGCTGAAGGAAAAAAGAAGATCCGGATGGCCGCACTCCTCGTAATGATCTTTATTTCTTTTAAAATTCAAAGCAGTACAGAAAATAGCAATGCAAGCTGCCCCCTCTCTATGGGTGCTTACTCATAGCTTAACAAGCCCTTTGCAAGGGCTGCCCTCTGTCAGAGTTGACCCATCCAAGCCGTACTGCACACCGATTCTCGTTTGAAGATCATCAAGTCTCTTTACACTGATTGGCTATGGCTTTTTGGACTTTTTTGTATATAAGCACATAGAATACTATTGTTGTTAAGCTATGAGTAAGCACCCATAGAGAGGGGTTGCGAAATGCGTCCGCTTGCATCGCTATTTTCTGTACTGCTTTGAATTTTAAAAGAAATAACGATCATTACGACGAGTGCGGCCATCCGGATCTTCTTTTTTCCTGGTTACCGAACCCTGGCTAGGTTTTGACCACGCTTATTCTGTTTGTACTATTTTACCATTTTATTAAAAAAAGTGGGATTTTTACTGCACTTCTGTCTCAGCCTGATTCATGATTCCTGGCAACTACCCCTTTAATTGTATCGTCTGGTTCTGCATCCACCATCGGGGTATATGAGCTCTAAACACCCCGATGTCTGGGCAATGCCATCTCCTGATTCAGAGTCCCTTTAGACGAGTCTGCAAATTGGCTGTAATACAGCAACGTCCCCGCTCCATCCGTCTCCGGGGGAATGACAGTCTCCTCTACAAATTGTCTTCCCCTTCTTGATAAATTGACACACCTGACATGTCCAAAAATGAAACCATTTTCTTTCAATCGGGAGCGGACTCATTTGAAGAGAATGGTTGATAAATTGCCCCCGTTAGCTCTGGCACGGTCTAGGAGATGGGCCGTGCGGTCGGCTTTTCTCTTAAAAGTCACACAGCAACACAAAGCCAAAGGCCGTGCATGAAAACAGCCGCAAGACACGAGTGCAAGCTACTAAACCAAGAACTAAAATAAATAAATGTGATGATTGTGTAAATTGCAGCTCTGAAATATGATAATGCACAAGGTGACTCAATTAACCACTTTAACCACTTAAGGACCGGAAGGATTTCCCCCTTTAGGACCAGAGCCCTTTTTGCGATTCGGCGCTGCGTCGCTTTAACTGACAATTGCGCGGTCGTGCGACGTTGTACCCAAACTAAATTTGCGTCCTTTTTTTCCCACAAATAGAGCTTTCTTTTGGTGGTATTTGATCACCTCTGCGTCATTTCTGTTCGCCGCTATAAACAAAAGAAGAGCGACAATTTTGCAAAAAAACCCAAATTTCTTACTTTTTGCTAAAATACAAATCCAAAAAAAAATATATAAAAACATTTTTTTTCATCGGTTTTGGCCGATTTATATTCTTCCTCATATTTGTGATAAAAAAAAATCGCAATCGGCGTTTATTTATTGGTTTGCGCAAAAGTGGTCGCGTTTACGGATGATGAGAATTCATTTCTGGGATTTTTTTATTTTTTTTAATTTTTTACTAGTAATGGCGGCGATCTGCGATTTTTAGCGGTACTGAGATATTGCAGCGGACATGTCGGACCTTTTTGACACTTTTTTGGGACCATTGGCATTTATACAGCGATCGGTGCTATGAAAATGCACTGATTACTGTGTAAATGCCATTGGCAGTGAAGGGGTTAACCTGCAGGGGGCGCTCTAAGGGTTAACTGTGTTCCCTGGGTGTGTTCTAACTGTAGGGGGACTGCCCTAGCTGGGGAAGGGAAGTGGTCACAGCCCTTCCCCCCTCACAGAACGGAGGTCCGTGTTTACTTACACGGACCTCCGTTCTGTCACTCCGGGGGGGGGGGGGCATTGCGGGTGGCCGGCGGAGATCGAATCCGCCGCACCCGCTTCCTGGCCCTCCCCGAATACAGTGAGCGCACGGGTGTGCCTCCGGCGGCGCGCGCGATCTCGCGGCCGCCGTCATATGACGGCGATCCGCGTTACAGAGCCACCTTGTCGCCGTCAAATGCCGATTAGCCGTTGGCAAGTGGTTAAGAAAGCCCTATAGCAGTTTTACTGCTACAAGGCGACCACTGCGTGCTGAATCACATATATATATACATGTGATCCTGCACTTCCGGGTAGCGTGGCGTGAATGCACGACGCCGCTGATCGTTTTTTTTACAGAGGCAGAATGGCAGTCTATGTAAACAATGCAGATTGCTGTTCTCTCAGGAGGGAAGGCATGGATCCTGTGTTCCTGCAATGCAGGGACACGGATCCATGTCTTCCCTTAGTAAAAGCACCTCCCCCACAGCACGCACACACTGGCTAGGAGCACATTTAACCCTTTAATGTTAACCCCTTCCCAGCCAGTGTCATTAGTACAGTGCATATTTTTTAGCACTGGTCACTGTGTTGGTGTCACTGGTCCCTAAAAAGTGTCAGTGTCCTATTTGTAAACCGCCTTATCGCAGTCCCGCTATAAGCCGCTGATCGCCGACATTATAAATAAAAATGTCATACATGTATCCCATAGTTTGTAGGTCCCTACACCTTTTGCGCAAACCAATCAATATACGCTTATTGGGATTTTTTTTAACCAAAGATATGTAGCAGAATATATATTGGTCTAAATTGATGAAGAAATAGGATTTTTTACCTTTTTTTATTGGATATGTTTTAAGCAGAAAGTAAAAAATATTGTTTTTTTTCTTTCTTTTCAAAATTGTCGGTCTCAGACATCCCAGCCTGCAAAAACAAATTTAAGGGAGGTGGCAAACTCTTTTCAGGGAAGTAACGCATCGCACCGGCGCCAACCCCCCCCCCCCCCCAATTAAATGCAGCCTTACCAGTGCCAATGACATGCAGCCTTGCCAGTGCCCATGAAATGCAGCCTTACCAGTGCCAATGAAATGTAGCCTTACCAGTGCCCATGAAATGCAGCCTTACCAGTGCCAATGACATGCAGCCTTGCCCATGAAATGCAGCCTTACCAGTGCCCGTGAAATGCAGCCTTACCAGTGCCTGTGAAATGCAGCCTTACCAGTGCCTGTGAAATGTAGTCTTACCAGTGCCAATAAAATGCAGTCTTACCAGTGCCAATGAAATGCAGCCTTACCAGTGCCTGTAAAATGCAGCCTTACCAGTGCCCGTGAAATGCAGCCTTACCAGTGCCTGTGAAATGCAGCCTTACCAGTGCCTGTGAAATGTAGTCTTACCAGTGCCAATAAAATGCAGTCTTACCAGTGGCAATGAAATGCAGCCTTACCAGTGCCAATGAAATGCAGCCTTACCAGTGCCAATGAAATGCAAGTTTTTCCCGTGCCAATGAAATGCAGCCTTACCAGTGCCAATGAAATGCAGCCTTACCCATGCCAATGAAATGCAGCCTTACCAGTGCCCGTGAAATGCAGCCTTACCTGTGCCCATGAAATGCAGCCTTACCAGTGCCCGTGAAATGCAGCCTTACCAGTGCCAATGAAATGCAGCCTTACCCGTGCCAATGAGATGCAGCCTTACCAGTGCCAATGAAATGCAGCCTTACCAGTGCCAATGAAATGCAAGTTTTTCCCGTGCCAATGAAATGCAGCCTTACCAGTGCCAATGAAATGCAGCCTTACCCATGCCAATGAAATGCAGCCTTACCAGTGCCCGTGAAATGCAGCCTTACCTGTGCCCATGAAATGCAGCCTTACCAGTGCCCGTGAAATGCAGCCTTACCAGTGCCAATGAAATGCAGCCTTACCCGTGCCAATGAGATGCAGCCTTACCAGTGCCAATGAAATGCAGCCTTACCAGTGCCAATGAAATGCAAGTTTTTCCCGTGCCAATGAAATGCAGCCTTACCAGTGCCAATGAAATGCAGCCTTACCCATGCCAATGAAATGCAGCCTTACCAGTGCCCGTGAAATGCAGCCTTACCTGTGCCCATGAAATGCAGCCTTACCAGTGCCCGTGAAATGCAGCCTTACCAGTGCCAATGAAATGCAGCCTTACCCGTGCCAATGAGATGCAGCCTTACCAGTGCCAATGAAATGCAGCCTTACCAGTGCCAATGAAATGCAGCCTTACCAGTGCCAATGAAATGCAGTCTTACCCATGCCAATGAGATGCAGCCTTACCAGTGCCAATGAAATGCAGCCTTACCAGTGCCAATGAAATGCAGTCTTACCAGTGCCAATGAAATGCAGCCTTACCAGTGCCAATGAAATGCAGTCTTACCAGTGCCAATGACATGCATCCTTAACAGTGCCAATGAAATGCAGCCTTGCCAATGAAATGCAGCCTTACCAATGCCAATGAAACGCAGTCTGATCACACAGAGCTTTGTCATGGATTAGAATATCCCGGTGGACACCTTAACAAACCCCCGCCTCCTATGATACCCATCACACTGACTCAATGTATCATTGGATCAGTGTTCTATCTATCTAGGAGGCGGGACTTTGTTACAGTCCTCCTCCTCACACAGACTGGCATTCTCCATCGAGGACGTCATTACATCCGCCTGTCACATGCTGCGGCCTTTTTCGTTTATAGCACAAAAAAATAAAAACTGCAGAAGTGATCAAATACCACCAAAAGAAAGCTCTATTTGTGGGGAAAAAACAGCATACATTTTATTAGGGTACAGCGTGGCACATCCACGCAGTTGTCAGTTAAAGTAACGCGGTGCCCTATCGCAAAAGATGGCCTGGTCATGGGGGGGGGGGTAAATCTTCCGAAGCTGAAGTGGTTAAAATGAAATAGAACATAAAATATAGAACAAACCCATGCATATATAAATGAAAATGAGTCCAGATTAGGTCATTGGTCCCAAAAATGTGTAAAAAATGTCCGACATGTCCGCTGCAATATCGCAGCCCCCGATAAAAATCACAGATTGCTGCCATTACTAGTAAAAAAAATTAAAATAATAAATACGCCATAAATCAATTCCCATAGTTTGTAGACGTGATAACTTTTGCTCAAACCAATCAATATACGCCAATTGCAATTTTTTTTTACGAAAAATATGTAGAAGAATATATATCAGCCAAAACTGATTAAGAATTTTTTTTTTTTTTTTGGATTTATATTTTAGCAAAAAGTAAAAAATTTTATTCTTTTTTGCAAAATTGTCGCTCTTTTTTTTATTTTTTTGTTTATAGCGGCGATCAGAAATGACGCAAAGGTGATCAAATACCACCAAAAGAAAGCTCTATTTGTGGGAAAAAAAGGACGCAAATTTTGTTTGGGTACAACGTCGCACGACCGCGCAATTGTCATTTAAAATGCGACAGCGCGGAAAGCTGAAAATTGGTCTGGGCAGGAGGGGGGTTTAGGTGCCCAGTAAGGAAGTGGTTAATGAGTGAAATAAGTATTTGATCCCCTATCAATCAGCAAGATTTGTGGCTCCCAGGTGTCTTCTATACAGGTAATGAGCTGAGATTAGGAGTTGTTACCTGTATAAAAGACTCCTGTCCACAGAGGCAATCAATCAATCAGATCAATCAATCAGATTCCAATCTCTCCACCATGGCCAAGACCACAGAGCTGTCCAAGGATATCAGGGAGAAGATTGTAGACCTACACAAGGCTGGAATGGGCTACAAGACCATCGCCAAGCAGCTTGGTGAGAGGTGACAACAGTTGGTGTGATTATTCGCAATAGGAAGAAACACAAAATAACTGTCAGTCTCCCTCGGTCTGGGGCTCCATGCAAGGTCTCACCTCGTGGAGCTTCAATGATCCTGAGAACGGTGAGGAATCACCCAGAACTACACGGGAGAATCTTGTCAATGATCTCAAGGCAGCTCGGACCACAGTCACCAAGAAAACCATTGGTAACCCACTGCGCCATGAAGGACTGAAATCCTGCAGCGCCCGCAAGGTCCCCCTGCTCAGGAAAGCCCATATACAGCCCGTCTGAAGTTTGCTAATGAACATCTAAATGATTCAGAGGACCACTGGGTGAAGTGCTGTGGTCAGAGGAGACCAAAATCAAGCTCTTTGGCATCAACTCAACTCACCGTGTTTGGAGGAGGAGGAATGCTGCCTATGACCCCAAGACCACCATCCCCACCGTCACACATGGAGGTGGAAACATTATGCTTTGGGGGTGTTTTTCTGCTAAGGGGACAGGACAACTTCTCCGCATCAAAGGGACGATGGACGAGGCCATGTACCATCAAATCTTGGATGAGAACCTCCTTCCCTCAGCCAGGGCATTGAAAATGGGTCACGGATGGGTCTTCCAGCATGACAATGACCCAAAACACACAGCCAAGGCAACAAAGGAGTGGCTCAAGAAGAAGCACATTCAGGTCCTGGAGTGGCCTAGCCAGTTTCCAGACCTTAATCCCATAGAAAATATGTGGAGGGAGCTGAAGGTTCGAGTTACCAAACGTCAGCCTTGAATCCTTAATGACTTGGAGAGGATCTGGGACAAAATCCCTCCTGAGATGTCTGCAAACCTGGCGGCCGACTACAAGAAACGTCTGACCTCTGTGATTACCAACAAGGGTTTTGCCACCAACTACTAAGTCATGTTTTGCGAAGGGGTCACATACTTATTTCACTCATTAAAATGCTAATTAATTCATAACTCTTTTGAAATGCGTTTTTCTGGATATTTTTGTTGTTACTCTGTCTCTCGCTGGTAAAAATAAACCGACCATCAAAATTATAGACCGATCGTTTCTTTGTCAGTGGGCAAACCTACAAAATCACCAGGGGAGCAAATACTTTTTTCCCCTCACCGTATCTAGTGAATCCAATCAATGGCAACCATAAATGCACAAAATACCGCATAAAATAAAAATGGAAGAATCCACAGAGTGTAAAACTGTCTAAAACAGGGGTGTCAAACTTGATTTCATCGTGGGCCGTATCAGCATTATGGTCGCCCTGAAAGGGCCGGTTGTATAGCTAAGACTAGATGTTCAAAGCACCACCCCCCCCCCCTTACAACAGATGCCAAGAGCTCCCCCCACCATCAGAAGTCAAGGGTCTCCCACCCTTCCTTACATCACAGTGGGGGCAGAGCTGAGAAGTAGAACGTGCAGGGTCTGGAGGAGGACCAGAGGAGAGCTGGAGTCTTCTGAATGCTGAGACCAGGGGAGGTGAAGATGAGGGGGTGCTGCAGCTGCACAGAGAGGCCGACTGCTGAGACAGGGGTGGTGGAGATGAGGGGAGTGCTGCAGCTGCAGGAGAGGTGTGAGGGCCACATGAAATGACCTAGAGGGCCGGATTCGGCCCCCGGGCCTTGTGTTTGACACCTGTGGTCTAAAAGGTTTTATTGCACTTCAAAGTATGAATATGACTCACATGGATGAAAGCAATGCATAGCAATCCCAAGATGCATGATAGAGGTTCCAAACAAATCTCCACAAACCTTACCGCTCCAAGTAGGCGTGGCGATGTCCCGTGCGTTAACTGGGCAGAGCGAAGACCCGTGGCGCCGCCACGCCTACTTGGAAAAGTTTTAAAGGAGTTGTAAAGGCAGAAGGTGCATTCTATGCAAAACCTTCTGTGTGTGGCAGCACCCCTCCTAATTACTTACCTGAGCCTCATCTCTCTCCAGCGACGTCCACGAGTGTCTAAGCCACCTGGGAATCTCCTCCTGATTGGCTGAGACACAGCAGCGGCGCCATTAGCTCCCGTGGCTGTCAGTCAAAGTCAAGGGAGAGGGGGGGCGGGATCTGAATGGACACATGGAGCTGCGGCTCGGCTCGGGTGCCCCCATTGAAAGCTGCTTACTGTGGGGGGCACTCGGCAGGGGGGAGGGGCCAGGAGCAGCGACGAGGGAACCGAGAAGAGGAGGATCCGGGGGCGCTCTGTGCAAAACCAACTGCACAGAGGAGGGAAGTATAAGATGTTTGTTATTTACAAAAAAGAGACTTTACAATCACTTTAACCTCTCGCCGACCACCCGCCGCAGAGGTGGCTCGGCTGCGCAACTCGCCATACCGGTACGGTGATTCGTGCACTAGCGTTCGTGGGTGCGTCCTGCCGGCAGCGCGCACACGCAGCACCGATTGGTTTTCCTCTGGCCGATGCTGATATTTAGAAATCGCGGTGGCCGATGGCTGATATATGATAAACTATTGAGGTACCGCGCTTACCAAAAAAAAAATATATAGGACCTGAGGAAATGCTGCCAAGCACCTATATAGTACCCCAAATACTACAACAAGACTAAGAATCACATGTGGTGCCGCGCAAGAAATTAAATACGGTACATAAAAAAATAAACAAATTGCTCTATTGCCACCTAGTGGTCATAGTGTAGACATGCAAAAAATAAAGTGCATATGGTATGAAGCCATAGCTTGCAGTCCATTAATTATTAATAATCAATGTCCATAAGTGCAATATCGCAAACGGTGCGAATAGAAAAAAAGCTTCTTTTACAGCGCAAAAACCAGGTAAAGTGCAGAAGTGCTCCTAATCACAATCTTCAAACTCAGCCCATTGCAGTGATAAAACACGTGCTTAAAGTGGTAGTAAACCCTCCTATCACTTTCAGCCAAGGAAGCTGCCATCTTGGCCTCTTTTAATCTACAACTGCCATGATGCTGCACATGTGATCAGCTATGGCACCAGCCATTGGATGGTTTGACAGTTTGGTTTAGAGCACAACCAATGGGAGTGTTATATTTCCGGCACGTGCTGGAAATGTGACTGGTTTTTAAACTGTTAAATGGATGGGTTTACTACCGCTTTAAGAAGGGGGACCACACACCACCACCGACACGCTTATCCGCTCACCTCCCTGTGCGACCCCTGATGGGCCAAGTCGCACCTTCCCCTACTGGGGATAAACCCTCCTCGGCTAGGATCAGGTGAACTCCAACTCTGATACCCTGTGAAAAAGTCGCGTGGATAGTGACGAAACGCGCGTCGGGAGGAGCCATGACGAAACGCGCGTCGGGAGGAGCCATGACGAAACGCGTGTCGGGAGGAGCCTATGACATCACGACGTCCCTGCGATTGCCGCTTGGTTCAAACATATCTATAGCAGCCGAATACACAGTGACTGGGATGCAGCTATTATATTACATTTGATGTGCGATTTACCCGAGTGTACCAGGGGGTGTACACCTTGAAATGTGATATATGATGCTGATTTTTTTTTTGGACCGATATGTTAGGCCGATTTTTCTTTCTCTTTTTTTTCCCCTTCATCTCATAAAATCTTACAGTTAAAAGGAACTGCAGTCTGCTCACATAATTTTTAATAAAAACATCTTTGCCATTCTGAAGCTTCCCTCCAACCACTTTGCATATTATTTTTTATATACTTTGATTCTGTACTTGCCAAATATGCTGCAGATATCTCCCTCCACCAAGTTTGGCTGCAGCCATTTTAACTGTGGGCAGCTGAAGCTGCTGCTTGTTCACTTTCTGGATTTACACCTCCAGCTCTGCAGCTCTCATTGGCCCTCTTATGACT
>BLSH010376577.1:63287-73593 GCA_018402905.1 Glandirana rugosa
CCCCCCCCCCCCCCCCCCCTGGCAAATGCTCACTAGAGCAGGGATATGCAGTTAGCGGACCTCCAGCTGTTGCAGAACTACAAGTCCCATGAGGCATAGCAAGACTCTGACAGCCACAAGCATGACACCCAGAGACAGAGGCATGATGGGACTTGTAGTTTTGCAACATCTGGAGGTCCGCTAATTGCATATCCCTGCACTAGAGTGAGAGAGAGAGAGCTGTGCACGATGTCAACCGCCAAGGCATTTTTCCAGCCAAGAAACAGGAAGTGGGATGTATAAGGTATTTACTGGCAGAAAAAAAAATGTTTTGCTATCCAAAGTCAAAACAACAAGGGCAGAAGATTTAATAGATGGAAAGATGAAAAAATGACTGAAGTTCCAACTTTGCTTAAATTAAACATTTATTAACCACTTCAGCCTCTGAAGGATTTCCCATGTTAGGACCAGAGCACTTTTTGCAATTCGGCACTTCGTCGCTTTAACTGACAATTGCGCGGTCGTGCGGCGTTGTACCCAAACTAAATTAGCATCCTTTTTCCCCCACAAATAGAGCTGTCTTTTGGTGGTATTTGATCACCGCTGCGTGATTTCTGATCACCGCTATAAACAAAAAAAGAGCGACAATTTTGAAAAAAAAAAAACAATTTTTTACTTTTTGCTAAATTGCATATCCAAAAAATATAAAAAAAAACAAATGTATTCATCCGTTTTGGCCGATTTATATTCTTCTACATATTTGTGGTAAAAAAAAAAATCGCAATCAGCGTTTATTGATTGGTTTGCGCAAAAGCTGCCGCGTTTACAAACCATGAGAATTAATTTATGGTGTTTTTACTTTTTTCTTTATTACTAGTAATGGCGGCGACTGCGATATTGCGGCGGACAGATCGGACATTTTTGACACTTTTTTGGGACCAATGAATTTTATACAGCGATCAGATCTAAAAATAGCCACTGATTACTGTATAAATGTCATTGGCAGTGAAGGGGTTAACTTGCAGGGGGCACTCAAGGTGTGTTCCCTAAGCGTGTTCTCACTGTGAGGGGGCTGGGCTGGCAGGGGCAGCAGAGATCTAACTGATCCCGAGTATAGGAATCAGTAGATCTCTGTCATGCCCACTGACAGAACGGGGAACCGCCGTTCTTCCTGTGTAGTGGGCGATCGCGGGTCGGTGGCAGACATCGAGTCCACCCGACCCGTGGCCACACTTAGGGAGCGCATGGCGGGCGATTTTTAGCGGGACTGCGATATTGAGGCGGACATGTCGGACATTTTTGACACTTTTTTGGGACCAATGACATTTATTCAGCAATCAGAAATTTAAATGTCCACTGATTATTGTATAATACGAGGCTTTAGTGGGTACCGACCCAAGCTCAGGGTCCTAGCGACTGACTGTGTGCTGTATTAATTGGGTAGAAAAGCCAGCGACAGTCCTGATTTGGATATCATAGAAAAGAGGACTCAGTCTGCCAGTTGTTCCTGCATAGAGAATGTTCAGAGAGGCGTAGCAAAGTGAATTGTCACCCTGCAACTATTCAGTGAATCTGGAGTATCCCATATCATCCCACAGCCCGTCTAAGATATTCAGCAATACAAATCCTAAAAAGACATCCCCTAGACCAGTGGTTCTCAACTCCAGTCCTCAAGGCACACCAACAGGTCATGTTTTCAGGATTTCCCTCAGATGAATCAGCTGTGGTAATTACTAAGGCAGTGAAACTGATCAAATCACCTGTGCAAAATAATGAAAATCCTGAAAACATGACCTGTTGGTGGGCCTTGAGGACAGGGTTGGGGAACACTGCCCTAGGCCAGTGGTTCTCAACCCTGTCCTCAAGTACCCCCAACAGGCCATGTTGTGGGAATTTCTCTTAGATAAAATCCGCTTATCCGCTCACCTCCCTGTGCGACCCCTGATGGGCCAAGTCGCACCTTCCCCTACTGGGGATAAACCCTCCTCGGCTAGGATCAGGTGAACTCCAACTCCAATACCATTTGAAAAAGTCGCGTGGATAGTGACGAAACGCGCGTCGGGAGGAGCCATGACGAAACGCGTGTCGGGAGGAGCCATGACGAAACGTGCGTCGGGAGGAGCCTATGACGTCACGACGTCCCTGCGATTGTCGCTTGGTTCAAACATATCTACAGCAGCCGAATACACAGTGACTGGCATGCAGCTATTATATTACATCTGATGTGGGCATTACCCGAGTGTACCGGGGGCTGCACACCTTGAAATGTGATATATGTGATATATATGATGCTGATTTTTTTTTTGGATCAATATGTTAGGCCGATTTTTTTTTCTCTTTTTTTTTTCCCTTCATCTAATCTAATTTTTTTTCCCTGCATAGAGAATGTTCAGAGAGGCGTAGCAAAGTAATTACTAAGGCAGTGAAACTGATCAAATCACCTGTGCAAAATAATGGAAATCCTGAAAACATGACCTGTTGGTGGGCCTTGAGGCCAGGGTTGGGGAGCACTGCCCTAGGCCAGTGGTTATCAACCCTGTCCTCAAGTACCCCCAACAGGCCATGTTGTGGGAATTTCTCTTAGATAAAATAGCTGTCCAAAATACCAAGCCACTGACCCTGATTTAAAGCACCTGTGCAAGATAAAGGAAAACCTGCAAACATGGCCTGTTGGGGGTACTTGAGGGCGGAGGTTGAGAACCACTGCCCTAGAGCAACGTTTCTCAACTCCAGTCCTCCCAACAGGTCATGTTTTCAGGAACTCCCTCAGATGAAAAGACTGTGGTAATTACTAAGGCAGTGAAACTGATTAAATCACCTGTGCAAAATAATGGAAAGCCTGAAAACATGACCTGTTGGGGGCCTTGAGGACAGGGTTGGGGAGCACTGCCCTAGGCCAGTGGTTCTCAACCCTGTCCTCAAGTACCCCCAATAGGCCATGTTGTGGGAATTTCTCTTAGATAAAATAGCTGTCCAAAATACCAAGCCATTGACTCTGATTTAAAGCACCTGTGCAAGATAAAGGAAAACCTGCAAACATGGCCTGTTGGGGGTACTTGAGGACGGAGGTTGAGAACCACTGCCCTAGAGCAATGTTTCTCAACTCCAGTCCTCCCAACAGGTCATGTTTTCAGGATTTCCCTCAGATGAAAAGACTGTGGTAATTACTAAGGCAGTGAAATTGATTAAATCACCTGTGCAAAATAATGGAAAGCCTGAAAACATGACCTGTTGGTGGTACTTGAGAAACATTGCCCTAGACCAGTGATGGTGAACCTTGGCACCCCATTTGTTTTGGATCTACATTTCCCATGATGCTCAACTACACTGCAGAGTGCATGTGCACCATGGGAAATGTAGTTCCAAAACATCTGGGGTGCCAAGATTCACTATCACTGCTCTAGACCAGGGATAAGCAATTAGCGGACCTCCAGCTGTTGCAGAACTACAAGTCCCATGAGGCATAGCAAGACTCAAGCCACAAGCATGACACCGAGAGGCAGAGGCATGATGGGACTTGTAGTTTTGCAACAGCTGGAGGTCTGCTAATTGCATATCCCTGCTCTAGACCATTGGTTTCCAAACTGTGGCCCGGGGACCAGATACGGCCCTTTGCTTTTGTCTGGCCCTTGGGGCACTATTTAATCCACTGATACAAACAATGACACCAAAGAAGGGGCACAAATGTCCAATGACATCAATAATGGGGCTCGATTCTTCCCAATGACACCAACAAAGGGGCACAATTCTTCCCAATGACACCAACAATGGGGCACAATTCTTCCCAATGACACCAACAATGGAGCACAATTCTTCCCAATGACACCAACAATGTGGCACAATTCTTCCCAATGACACCAACAATGGAGCACAATTCTTCCCAATGACACCAACAATGGGGCACAATTCTTTCCAATGAAACCAACAATGGGACACAATTCTTTCCAATGAAACCAACAATGGGGCACAATTCTTTCCAATGACGCCAACAATGGGGCACAATTCTCCCCAATGACACCAACAATGGGGCAAATTCTTCCCAATGACACAGATGGGACACAATTCTTCCAAATGACACCAACGATGAGGCACAATTCTTCCCAATGACACCAACGGTGTGGCACAATTCTTCCCAGTGACACCAACAATGGGGCACTATTCTTCCCAATGACACCAATGACGGGGCACAATTCGTCCAAATGACACCAACGATGTGGCACAATTCTTCCCAGTGACACCAACAATGGGGCACTATTCTTCCCAATGACACCAACAATGTGGCACAATTCTTCCCAATGACACCAACAATGGGGCACTATTCTTCCCAATGACACCAATGACGGGGCACTGTTTTTCCCAATGACACCAATGATGGGGCACAATTCTTCCTAATGGCACCAACGATGGGGCACTATTCTTCCCAATGACACCAACAATGTGGCTTAATTCTTCCCAATGACACCAACAATTGGGGCACTATTTTTCCCAATGACACCAATGATGGGGCACAATTCTTCCTAATGGCAGCAACGATGGGGCACAATTCTTCCTAATGGCACCAACGATGGGGCACAATTCTTCCTAATGGCACCAACGATGGGGCACAATTCTTCCTAATGGCACCAACGATGGGGCACAATTCTTCCTAATGACACCAATGATGGGGCACAATTCTTCCCACTGACATCAATAATAGGGCACTGAAACGATGGGGCAATTAGTTTTCCCACTGATGTTGGGACATTTTCTACTTTTCTGTCTGAAGGACAGTACACTGGCCCTTTGTTTAGAAGGTTTGGAGACCCCTGCCCTAGATTGATCATTGAACCACAGTGAATGAACTGTTCCTGTGTGCCTGGCTGCCTCTGCACTTATCTTGGCAAAGAACCGGTTAAACTACGGCAGCTCCTTCCATCCCCTGCATGTGGCTTAGTGGCCTGGCACCACCACTTGCCTTCCAGGTTCAGAGCAACTCAAGCTCATCCCTAGTGGCTCCAAGCAATGATTAACAGGTCTTCTTTGCTGCTCATACACAAAGGGTTCATGAGATCATTAAGCGAGTATGGCCACATCAGGCCAACGACATTAACCATCTTAGGTCAATGATGTCACAAGCATCCCTACCCCTTTGTGTACATGCAGCTGCAGGACAGATAATCCCTCTCTTGCGGCTCATTGGCCCAGCTCAGCTGATACAATCAAGCCAGCTACTTGGCCGTTACCATTACACGCTAACACGTTTTGGCGGAAACCTTTCTCATAGAATGTCACATGCTATGACGGGTTTTGGCCGAAATGCGTTAGCACGTTATTACTGTCTCCTGCTATGTTATGTAGCTAATAAAGAATTGTCACAATGGATGTTAGTGAGTAGATGGCTTCATTGTATCAGATGATTATTGTTAAATTTCAAAGGCATTTGCGGTAAAGCAGGTTTTCTTCATTGGAGTGGCCCAGCACAGCTGCTTTCCGGGTTCTGACCGAACCCAAGCTCATCCCCAGTAGCCCCTCCATTGGCACTGGGTTACAATGCAAGAGCACAGCTGGGAATCAGAAACAAAGCGTTGTCACCCTACGACAGGAAATGCCTCCTGAAGGACCTTTATGGCAGGATCACCGGACTTTACCTTCATGAAAACTGCAGTTTTAAAAATACCATTTTTGAAATGATGTTAACATGTTAAAGCCTATTTGAGATTTGAGTGATCAGATATACATTTCATTTGAAGTGATTGTTAAAGGATCAATTTTTATTTTTTAAACATAACAAGCATGTCATACTTACCTGCTGTGTATTGGTTTTGCACAGAGCAGCCCAGAATCTCTTCTTCGGCCGCCCCCCACCGACGTTCCTGGCTCCTCTCCCCTGATGAGTGCCCTGATAGCAAGCCACTTCTTATGGGGGCACTCATACGGGCTCGCTCAGTGGGCTGTGTCCATTGACGCACATACAGCACGGCTTGGTCCTGCCCCCTCATCACTGTGCTGCTGTCTATGAGCCATTGAGGAAGGAGAGAGCTGAGAGAGCCCCTGCTCTCATGCACACCACAGCAGGGGCATACATACAAGGGTCGCCATTGCGACCTGGATATCTTTTGATATCCCTTTCCTGTTTTATACAGTTCAACTAGCTGTACACCTGGATAACTGATAGTTCCCTCACTGGTGTCAGTAGTTTTTTCCCGCAGATCCTTTGACAATTCTTTTGCTTTCCCCATGACTCAGAATCCAGAAACATCAGTGCAGCACTGGATGAAAGATGCAAGGGCCTGTCAGGAGTCCAGAAACTCATTGACCTTTTGTACACACACACACACTAATTACAAGCAAACAGATCACAGGTGAGGATGGTTACCTTTAATAGCCATTCAAACCCTTTTGTGTCAACTTGTGTGCATGTTAGTTGTTGTTTTTACAGTTGTTGTTACAGTTGATTGATAATAAATGACTTCAGCCAAACACTAACCATGAGTGAAAGAAAAGTTTTTGTGTTATCATTCATATTCTCTGAAAAATGGCCAAGAAATCATAAATTCTGCCAGGGTATGTAAACTTATGAGCACAATTGTAGGAGGGCAGCAGAACTGATCTCTCTATGTAGCTCCTTCTCCTCCTCTCCCTCCCTCATATATTCAGCAGCTGCAGGAGGGAAATGGAGGGCCGCTTCCCTATCCCTGTCCTGCTGCCCCAGGCCCCCGTGTGCAGGACCGTAATAAAGGGTCCCACAATGGGAGTAAAGGGCCCCGGGATCAGTAGGCAGAACCCCAGGCAGGGGCCAAGGGGGCCCTTTATGGTTTCTTGCACTGGGGCCCTAAAGGTTCTAGTTACACTTCTGCACCACAGGATCGAGATCAGGCTCAGGTAAGTATAAAGGGGGGCTGGATGCAAACATTTTTTACCTTGATGCATAGAAAGCATTCCTTTAAGGCAGTGGTTCTCAACTCCGGTCCTCGGGACCCCCCAACAGGCCAGGTTTGCAGGATAACTGAAATACATCACAGGTGATATAATTTGCTGCTCAGTGATTGCAGTGTTCTAGTCTGCATCTCCCCAAGGTAATACCTAAAATCTGGCCTGTTGGTGGGTCCCAAGGATCGGAGTTGAGAACCACTGCTTTAAGGTAAAACACCGTCAGTCTTTAGAACCACTTTAACCACTTACCAACCGGAAGGTTTTGCAGCTTTAGGACCAGAGCACTTTTTGCGATTCGGCGCTGCGACGCTTTGACTGACAATTGCGCGGTCGTGCGACGTTGTACCAGAGCTTTCTTTTGGTGGTATTTGATTCCCTCTGCGTCATTTCTGATCACCGCTATAAACAAAAGAAGAGCGACCATTTTGCAAAAAAACCCAAATTTCTTATTTTTTGCTAAAATTCAAATCCAAAAAAAAAATATAAAAAAACATTTTTTTTCACCGTTTTTGGCCGAATTATATTCTTCCTCATATTTGCGATAAAAAAAATTGCAATCGCCGTTTATTGATTGGTTTGCGCAAAAGTGGCCGCGTTTACGGATGATGAGAATTCATTTCTGGGGTTTTTATTTTTTTTTTATTTTTTACTAGTAATGGCGGCGATCTGCAATTTTTAGCGGTACTGCGATATTGGGGGGGGACACGTCGGAACATTTTGACACTTTTTTGGGACCAATGACATTTATTCAGCGATCAGAAATTTAAATGTCCACTGATTACTGTATAAATGTCATTGGCAGTGAAGGGGTTAACCTGCAGGGGGCGATCTAGGGGTTAATAGTGTTCCCTGGGTGTGTTCTTACTGTGGGGGGGTTGGGCTAACATGGGCATGAGAGATCTAACTGATCCCAGTGACAGGGATCAGTAGATCTCTCATGCCCCACTGACAGGGCGGGGAACCGCCGTGTTTACATCGGCGGTTCCCCGTTCTTTTCCCTGTAGCCGCTCATCGCGGCTCGCCGGCGGACATCGGGTCCGCCCGAGCCGCGGGCACACTCCTCAGGAGTGCAGCGGGTGTGCGCGCGTGCGCCCCCTGGTGGCCAAAATGCGAATCGCCGCTTATTTACGGCAATTCGCGCAGGGCTCCCCGACTGCCGCCGTGAAAAGACGGCGTGCGGTCGGGAAGCAGTTAATACATTATCAGGCAATTTGGGCAGCAGAGTGCCTTAGTAGCCCTGAGTCAGGACCAGAGGCGTAACTAGGACCTTCAGGGCCCCGGTGCAAGAAATTATGAAGGGCTTCCCTGACCAGGGCCCTTCCCGCTGATCCTGGGGCCCTTTACTCCCATCACGGGTCCCTTTATTATGGTACTGCAGCGGGGCCCTTTCACAAGTTCTGCAGCCCCCTTACTGCCATCTTCGGGTCTCCCCGTGGTGGTGAAATGCCAGGGCCCGGTCCCAATTGCAAGCTTTGCCATCCTGAGTTCCCTCACTGGTGTCAGTAGTTTTTAATTTTTATTTTAATTTTATTCTTTTTTTACCATTTCATTTTATTTCTTTTACAGTTTTATTTTTATATTTTTTTTTACAATTTATTTTAGGAGCTCTGTTGGGGGGATCTTTGATGAGATATCAGGGGGTCTAAACAAACCTCAGCCCTCAATCTCCATCGGTGTAGCCTCAGCTGCACAGAATGAATGGACAGGAATAGCTGTGCACCGAGGCTCCCATTCATTCAGTTTACTATGCTTCAGTTATGAATGAACCAATTGGTACCAATCACTGACTCTGTCCATTCAGAAAAGGAAGGAGCCGGTAAATGACAAATTTACCGACCCGTTCCCATCTCTCAATCATTACACATCTTCTACAGGAGGGGGGAGGACAGCAGCTCTGTGGGGGGGGGGGGGCAGGGAAGCACACAGGGACCCTGGGAACAGCAGAAGACAAGTAAACTGGATAGGAGGGGCGGCGTTGGCAGCATATAGAGCAGCCTTTCTCAACATTTTCAACACTGAGGAACCCTTGAAATAATTCTCCGGTCTCGGGGAACTCCTGCTAAAAATGAAAAATCTACAACTCCTGATACATTAGTGTGATGATCAATGGGAAGAATGCTCCTTACACTTGTGGTCATTGGGAAGAATTCCCCCCTTACAGATAGCTAAAAAGATCAATGGTGTCATTGGGAATTTATCTGAGAGGTAGAAATTGACCATTGCTCAAGGAACCCCTAGCAACTTCTGGAGGAACCCTAGTGATCCACGGAACCCTGGTAGAGAAACCCTGATATAGAGGAACCAATCTCCTCCATTAGGAAGAAAATGGAGGAGATTGGTTCCTCTAAGTGCCACCCCTGCCATCCCTCCTATCCAGGTGTACAAGGGAGGCACATGGGCCCCCTGGAGCAGCAGAAGAAGGGAAGCAAACAGGGACCCTGGGAACAGCAGAAGACAAGTAAACTGGATAGGAGGGGTGGCGGGGGCAGCATATAGAGCAGGGATATGCAATTAGCGGACCCTCCAGATGTTGCAGAACTACAAGTCCCATGAGGCATAGCAAGACTCTGACAGCCACAAGCATGACACCCAGAGGCAGAGGTATGATGGGATTTGTAGTTTTGCAACAGCTGGAGGTCCGCTAACTGCATATCCCTGATAGAGGAACCAATCTCCTGCATTAGGAGGAAAATGGAGGAGATTGGTTCCTCTAAGTGCCACCCCCGCCATCTCTCCTATGGGCCCCTGGAGCAGGGTTGCCAACCACCAGTAAATTTACTGACAGTTTATAAAAATCAGTGATTTTTACAACTGTCTATAAATATCAGAGTCTGATAATTTGTTATGCTGTGCTGACTTTTTAAGTGTAAACCAGGCAAATTACTTGATATGGGTATTGTCAGTGTTTCCATGTTGTGTTTAAATATCAATTGTCTTTTGTTTTTAATAAGAGTTCAGTTATTTCTCCTTACGTTCACTGACAGACGCAGCTTCTTCATTAACTTCATGGGTTTTATGTCGTCCAACTAGGAGTTAACTAGGCAGGGAAAAGATCAGCTGGCCCCTCCCTTGGGGGCCGTCCTACTTCAATTACTTCTTCGACGCAGACAGTCACTTGCATTCCTCTTTATTGACTTGAGAATAATTTTTGTTTTCTGTTAACTATAAATTTGTGTTGTACCTTTGTGACTGTTATGGGTATAGTTCATTAAACGGACCAAATGTGAATTTTTCAGTCGTGTCGTATTGTTTAATAGTCTGAGACTATAAATATCTGTCAACATTTTTAGTGACTAAAAATATTTGACAGTCATTTAAATGACCACCAACCGTTGGGACGAGGTCCCCGGGTATCCTCTCTACCGCCCCCACCGTGAATCTCCTTGGTTAGAGGAGGTAAAAGGAGGATTACGTC
>BLSH010376577.1:73886-85641 GCA_018402905.1 Glandirana rugosa
AAATCCTTTTCTCCGAGTTCACTGACAGACGCAGCACCCACCCCTCTGAGCTCTGTTTTGGTACGGCTTGTGTACGAACTGGAGAGCTATGCTGTGAGGGGATTTTATGTAGGAAGAGAGGACGGCCCCCAAGGGAGGGGCCAGCTGATCTTTTCCCTGCCTAGTTAACTCCTAGTTGGACGACATAAAACCCATGAAGTTAATGAAGAAGCTGCGTCTGTCAGTGAACTCGGAGAAAAGGATTTTACGGTAAGTTTTAATAAAATCCCTTTTTTCCAGGTTGTCAGTAAAAAAAGTGCTCCGGCAGTAAATTTTTCATGTTTTGCCAGTAAAAAAAGCTGCAGGAGGTTGGCAACCCTGCCCTGGAGCATGGGGCCCGGTTGCAATTGCAACCCCTATCGTTACGCCCCTGGTCAGGACACTGTGCATGGAGTTTGCATGTTCTCCTTGTGTTTGCGTGGGTTTCCTCCAGGTACTCCAGTTTCCTCCCACACTCTAAAGACACGCTAGTAGGTTAATTTCCTCCCATCTAAAATTGTCCCTATTATGTGTATGCGTGCATGAGAGATAGGGACCTTAGATTGTAAGCTCTTGAGATCCGTGAATGCACATTATGTAAATTGTCAGCGCTATATAAAAGACCTGTAATAAATAATTTAAAAACTCGATACAAAACAGCAAGCGAGCGCAATTAGAAAGTAATTTTTCAGCGCGCGTTCGTCAGAGGCTCCAAAAGTAATTCACAGTCATTCTCGGTGGAGATACCCCAAACACCCACTGACACATCATCCATCCAGCGCGCTAAAATATCCACTTTTCAAAGCTTGACGTTGTGCGTCAAAGCGAGCAGAGGGCCATAAATCACGCGCTGAGCTGCACTGGTCATCTCCACCACGACACGACCCCGTCCACCGACCATCATTTATAAGTTACTAAAGGCAGCTCTTTCATTCCGGCAGATTGGCCATGCCACATTTGCTGCAACAGTTTGGAGCAAGAGGCCTTTCGAGACAGTAAATTTATCGTCTACGAACCTTGAAGGATGACATCAATGCAAAGTGGCTCTCATTCCGAATTCAGGGCGGATGGGACTCCTGCCCATCCCTCATTAGTCTCCTTGGACGGCGGTTGATGGTGTGTCGTCACTGCTCGGTATATAAGAGGTGACACCTAAATGATAAGGCACTGGCCATCGCAGAGAGTTCCCGAAAACCTACAAGACGCCGAAATCCCCGACGCCATGTCCAAGCTTTTCTTCTGCTGCCTAATCCTCGCCGGCTGTTTCTGCTCCTTTTGGTCGTTGCCCATCATCGTCCCCAGCAAGGGTTCCCTCCGCCTGTCAGGTAAGAATTAACGAATGGAACGTTTTTAAAAGTCTTCTGCTTCCTAGGCTAAACTCTCTCCGAAGTCAAGGTTAAAGTAAAAGACTTTGGCGGCCAAACGCGCGTCGATGAGTGATTAGAGAGAGAGGGTCAAATGGATTTTAAATGCCGAAGTTCAGGAATAGACGAGAGAGCGCGTTCATTAAAAGACGTCCATTAGCAGAACAATCGCAAATTAGAATTACATTGCGTTCCCTTACAGCGAGCAAATAATTGCCGCGGATATTAAATGGCATTAATAATGCGCCGACGCTTTTATGCAAATATTACGAGAGAACGACGTATATTATCGGAAATACCCCTTACCTTTTAAGTCACCTTCAGATCTGATAGGACATTATAATCTTAATGCATCTGTTACAAAGTATTCACACATTAAAGCAATGACTTCCTGTGAGCCGTAGAAATCAATGATGGGGTAGGTTTGGCGCACTTTGATTTAAAGCCCACCTACCGGCAAATCCGTACTTATAGGGAGGGTGGAAAAAATATGTTTTTATAAAAAAGGAATTGTATGCTGTGTTGTTATCATGATCTGATTGGTGGCTGCCGGTGGGGTCAGTTCACCCAAAATTGATATTTCAAAGTTGGGTAGAAAGTAAAACCCCTTAGCAGTCTCTTCTATATGTGAGATCCCTGTGCTGAGTTCCTGGGTCTGTACATCTGCTGTGCCCATTATAAGGGGTTCCCACCATCCCTGTGCTGAGTTCCCGGGTCTGTACACCTGCTGTGCCCATTATGAGGGGTTCCCACCATCCCTGTGCTGAGTTCCCGGGTCTGTACACCTGCTGTGCCCATTATGGGGGTTCCCACCATCCCTATGCTAAGTTCCTGGGTCTGTACACCTGTTGTGCCCATTATGAGGGGTTCCCACCATCCCTATGCTGAGTTCCTGGGTCTGTACACCTGTTGTGCCCATTATGAGGGGTTCCCACTATCCCTGTGCTGAGTTCCCGGGTCTGTAAACTTGCTGTGCCCATTATGAGGGGTTCCCACCATCCCTGTGCTGAGTTCCCGGGTCTGTACACCTGCTGTGCCCACTTTGAGGTGTTCCCACCATCCCTGTGCTGAGTTCCTGGGTCTGTACACCTGCTGTGCCCATTATGAGGGGTTCCCACTAGCCCTGTACACCTGCTGTGCCCATTATGAGGGGTTTCCACCATCCCTGTGCTGAGTTCCTGGGTCTATATGTCTGATGTGCCCATTATGAGGGGTTCCCACTAGCCCCGTGCTGAGTTCCCGGGTCTGTACACCTGCTGTGCCCATTATGAGAGGTTCCCACCATCCCTGTGCTGAGTTCCCTGGTCTGTACACTTGCTGTGCCCATTATGAGGGGTTCCCACCATCCCTGTGCTGAGTTCCTCGGTCTGTACACCTGCTGTGCCCATTATGAGGGGTTCCCACCATCCCTGTGCTGAGTTCCTGGGTCTGTACATCCGCTGTGCCCATTATGAGGGGTTTCTACCATCCCTGTGCTGAGTTCCTGAGTCTGTAAATCTGCTGTGCCCTTTATGAGGAGTTCCCACCATCCCTGTGCTGAGTTCCCGGGTCTGTAACCTGCTGTGCCCAATATGAGGGGTTCCCACCATCCCTGTGCGGAGTTCCCGGGTCTGTAAACCTGCTGTGCCCATTATCCGGGGTCACCAGCAGCCCTGTGCTGAGTTCCTGGGTCTGTACACCTGCTGTGCCCATTATTAGGGCTTCCTACCATCCCTGTGCTAAGTTCCCGGGTCTGTACACATGCTGTGCCCATTATGAGGGGTTACCAGCATCCCTGTGCTGAGTTCCCGGGTCTGTAAACCTGCTGTGCCCATCATCAGGGGTCACCAGCAGCCCTGTGCTGAGTTCCTGGGTCTGTACACCCGCTGTGCCCATTATTAGGGGTTCCCACCATCCCTGTACTGAGTTCCCGGGTCTATATACCTGCTGTGCCCATTATGAGGGGTTCCCACCATCCCTGTGCTGAGTTACTGTGTCTGTACACCTGCTGTGCCCATTATGAGGAGTTACCATCATCTCTGTGTTGAGTTCCTGGGTCTGTACACCTGCTGTGCCCATTATGAGGGGTTCCCACCATCCCTGTACTGAGTTCCCAGGTCTGTACATCTGCTGTGCCCATTATGAGGGGTTCCCACCATTCCCGTGCTGAGCTCCTGGGTCTGTACACCTGCTGTGCCCATTATGAGGGGTTCCCACCATCCCTGTGCTGAGTTCCTGGGTATGTACACCTGCTGTGCCCATTATGTGGGGTTCCCACCATCCCTGTGTGGAGTTCCCGTGTCTGTACACCTGCTGTGCCCATTATGAGGAGTTCCCACCATCCCTGTGCTGAGTTCCCAGGTCTGTACACCTGCTGTGCCCATTATGAGGGGTTCCCACCATCCCCGTGCTGAGTTCCTGGGTCTGTACATCTGCTGTGCCCATTATGAGGGGTTCCCACCATTCCCGTGCTGAGCTCCTGGGTCTGTACACCTGCTGTGCCCATTATGAGGGGTTCCCACCATCCCTGTGCTGAGTTCCTGGGTATGTACACCTGCTGTGCCCATTATGTGGGGTTCCCACCATCCCTGTGTGGAGTTCCCGGGTCTGTACACCTGCTGTGCCCATTATGAGGAGTTCCCACCATCCCTGAGCTGAGTTCCCGGGTCTGTACACCTGCTGTGCCCATTATGAGGGGTTCCCACCATCCCTGTGCTGAGTTCCTGGGTCTGTACACCTGCTGTGCTCATTATGAGGGGTTCCCACCATCCCTTTGCTGAATTCCTGGGTCTGTACACCTGCTGTGCCCATTATGAGGGGTTACCAGCATCCCTGTGCTGAGTTCCCGGGTCTGTAAACCTGCTGTGCCCATTATCAGGAGTCACCAGCAGCCCTGTGCTGAGTTCCCGAGTCTGTACACCTGCTGTGCCCATTATTAGGGGTTCCCACCATCCCTGTGCTGAGTTCCCGGGTCTATATACCTGCTGTGCCCATTATGAGGGGTTCCCACCATCCCTGTGCTGAGTTACTGTGTCTGTACACCTGTTGTGCCTATTATGAGGGGTTACCAGCATCCCTGTGCTGAGTTCCCGGGTCTGTAAACTTGCTGTGCCCATTATGAGGGGTTCCCACCATCCCTGTGCTGAGTTCCCAGGTCTGTACACCTGCTGTGCCCATTATGAGGGGTTCCCACCATCCCCGTGCTGAGTTCCTGGGTCTGTACACCTGCTGTGCCCATTATGAGGAGTTCCCACCATCCCTGTGCTGAGTTCCTGGGTATGTACACCTGCTCTGCCCATTATGAGGGGTTCCCACCATTCCTGTGTGGAGTTCCCAGGTCTGTACACCTGCTGTGCCCATTATGAGGGGTTCCCACCATCCCTGTGCTGAGTTCCTGGATCTGTACACCTGCTGTGCCCATTATGTGGGGTTCCCACCATCCCTGTGTGGAGTTCCCGGGTCTGTACACCTGCTGTGCCCATTATGAGGGGTTACCAGCATCCCTGTGCTGAGTTCCCGGGTCTGTAAACCTGCTGTGCCCATTATCAGGGGTCACCAGCAGCCCTGTGCAGAGTTCCCGAGTCTGTACACCTGCTGTGCCCATTATTAGGGGTTCCCACCATCCCTGTGCTGAGTTCCCGGGCTATATACCTGCTGTGCCCATTATGAGGGGTTCCCACCATCCCTGTGCTGAGTTACTGTGTCTGTACACCTGTTGTGCCTATTATGAGGGGTTACCAGCATCCCTGTGCTGAGTTCCCGGGTCTGTAAACTTGCTGTGCCCATTATGAGGGGTTCCCACCATCCCTGTGCTGAGTTCCCAGGTCTGTACACCTGCTGTGCCCATTATGAGGGGTTCCCACCATCCCCGTGCTGAGTTCCTGGGTCTGTACACCTGCTGTGCCCATTATGAGGAGTTCCCACCATCCCCGTGCTGAGTTCCTGGGTCTGTACACCTGCTGTGCCCATTATGAGGAGTTCCCACCATCCCTGTGCTGAGTTCCTGGGTATGTACACCTGCTGTGCCCATTATGAGGGGTTCCCACCATTCCTGTGTGGAGTTCCCAGGTCTGTACACCTGCTGTGCCCATTATGAGGGGTTCCCACCATCCCTGTGCTGAGTTCCTGGATCTGTACACCTGCTGTGCCCATTATGTGGGGTTCCCACCATCCCTGTGTGGAGTTTCCGGGTCTGTACACCTGCTGTGCCCATTATGAGGGGTTACCAGCATCCCTGTGCTGAGTTCCCGGGTCTGTAAACCTGCTGTGCCCATTATCAGGGGTCACCAGCAGCCCTGTGCTGAGTTCCCGAGTCTGTACACCTGCTGTGCCCATTATTAGGGGTTCCCACCATCCCTGTGCTGAGTTCCCGGGTCTATATACCTGCTGTGCCCATTATGAGGGGTTCCCACCATCCCTGTGCTGAGTTACTGTGTCTGTACACCTGTTGTGCCTATTATGAGGGGTTACCAGCATCCCTGTGCTGAGTTCCCAGGTCTGTACACCTGCTGTGCCCATTATGAGGGGTTCCCACCATCCCTGTGCTGAGTTCCCAGGTCTGTACACCTGCTGTGCCCATTATGAGGGGTTCCCACCATCCCCGTGCTGAGTTCCTGTGTCTGTACACCTGCTGTGCCCATTATGAGGAGTTCCCACCATCCCCGTGCTGAGTTCCTGGGTCTGTACACCTGCTGTGCCCATTATGAGGGGTTCCCACCATTCCCGTGTGGAGTTCCAGGGTCTGTACACCTGCTGTGCCCATTATGAGGAGTTCCCACCATCCCTGTGCTGAGTTCCTGGGTATGTACACCTGCTGTGCCCATTATGAGGGGTTCCCACCATTCCTGTGTGGAGTTCCCAGGTCTGTACACCTGCTGTGCCCATTATGAGGGGTTCCCACCATCCCTGTGCTGAGTTCCTGGATCTGTACACCTGCTGTGCCCATTATGTGGGGTTCCCACCATCCCTGTGTGGAGTTCCCGGGTCTGTACACCTGCTGTGCCCATTATGAGGAGTTCCCACCATCCCTGTGCTGAGTTCCCGGGTCTGTACACCTGCTGTGTCCATTATGAGGGGTCACCAGCAGCCCTGTGCTGAGTTCCAGAGTCTGTACACCCGCTGTGCCCATTATTAGGGGCTCCCACCATCCCTGTGCTGAGTTCCTGGGTCTATATACCTGCTGTGCCCATTATGTGGGGTTACCAGCATCCCTGTGCTGAGTTCCCGGGTCTGTAAACTTGCTGTGCCCATTATGAGGGGTTACCAACATCTCTGTGCTGAGTTCCTGGGTGGTCTGTAAACTTGCTGTGCCCATTATGAGGGGTTCCCACCATCCCTGTACTGAGTTCCCAGGTCTGTACACCTGCTGTGCCCATTATGAGGGGTTACCACCATACCAGTGCTGAGTTCCTGGGTCTGTACACCTGCTGTGCCCATTATGAGGGGTTACCACTAGCCCCGTGCTGAGTTCCTGGGTATGTACACCTGCTGTGCCCATTATGAGGGGTTCCCACCATTCCTGTGTGGAGTTCCAGGGTCTATACACCTGCTGTGCCCATTATGAGGAGTTCCCACCAGCCCTGTGCTGAGTTCCTGGGTCTGTACACCTGCTGTGCCCATTATGAGGGGTTCCCACCATTCCTGTGTGGAGTTCCCGGGTCTGTACACCTGCTGTGCCCATTATGAGGGGTTCCCACTATCCCTGTGCTGAGTTCCTGGGTCTGTACACCTGCTGTGCCCATTATGAGGGGTCCCATTATCACTGTGCTGAATTCCTTGGTCTGTACACCTGCTGTGCCCATTATGAGGGGTTCCCACCATCCCTGTGCTGAGTTCCTGGGTCTGTACAACTGCTGTGCCCATTATGAGGGGTTCCCACCACCCTTGTGTCAGGTTGGTGTTGAAAATTATGCTGCTACATGCATTTAATCTTTGATTTTTACGAGGTGGGTTTAATGTCACTTTAAGTACAGCTATAAGTACTAAAATCTGCCCACCAATATAGACCGCTTCAATACACTGACTAGGGCACCTGAAGGGTAAATGGAGCACCAATGACCCCAACAGATGAACCAAAACCACTGCAATAGAAAAACTGGCTTGCATGTGCTGAAAAATCCCAGCCATCCCACACAATGCCTCCTGACTTCTGATTGTGTATAATATATGGAAAAATCTAAAAGAATTTGCACTTTTTTTCTTATCTGCAGACTGTTATTGAGCCATCACCGCGGTATTAAAACTTTCAGATGGCGATTCTCTTTTTCCTAACAGTGATCTGAGCGGCTGACTAGCTGCTGAATCGCTTCCCACGTTCCACCCCCCCTTCGCCACTTGCTGGTGTTACCTGGGCTTATCCGCCCGGGGATCTGTTCTGGCTGTTCATGCTGGCCATAGAGGTGGAGAGAGACCAGGATGGTCTCTGATGATCTCTATGGTCTAGGAGGCTGCAATCCACATCATTATGTCACTTCTGGTTTAAGGCCGATGTAAACACTGCCTTTTTTTGGGGTGGGGGGGCAAACATCAGATCTTTTTTTTTTGTGATCTTTTGCTTTTAAGGGTAGAGAAGAGATCTGGGGTCTTGTAGACCCCAGATGTCTCCATAAAGAGGAGCTGTGTGACCCCCCGACAGTTGGCATGTCATTTTTTTGGGGGGGGGTCCACTTCCTCTCCTGGTACCGCGGAACCGGAAGGAAGTTCACCCCCCTCGGCGATCTACTGGGACACGTCACACGTCACAGGTCCCAGAAGATACGCCGGCCATTCACATGCCGGGTGCCCACACTTGTGATGCCAGCGCCACCGACGGGAGGAGGAGAAGAGCGACGCTGCAGGCGGCCGCATCGCTGGAGCGAGGGACAGGCGAGTGTCCGATTGTTAAAAGTCAGCAGCTACACTTTTATTAGGGAGGAACTCCGCTTTAATACATCTTACCGCATTAGGGGAGTTAATGGGCGCTCTAATTTCTTTCTTTCTCCCCTCTCAGAGTCGGCGGTGGATTTCGGGGACTTGAAGAGCTGGGATGAGGATTCGCGTTTACTGCGGAATCTACCGATGTTTCTAGACAAGGAAGTAGAGAGAGATCCTGAGGACATTTTCAGCAGAGAAGGTAAGAGCGTACGGAGACAGGGCCGTCTATGGGTTGTAGCTTTGGGCTTTGTTAACCACTTGCCTGCCGGGCACTTTTACCCCCTTCCTGCCCAGGCCAATTTCCAGCTTTCAGCGCTTGAATGACAATTGCGCGGTTATGTTTTACCATTTTTTCCCCCACAAAGATGGAATTTAATCACCAATTTATATTTTTTGCTAAACAAACAACGAAAATTAAAAAAAAAGAAGAAACTTTTTCATAGTTTGTTATAAAATTTTGGAAACAGGAAATTCTTCTCCTCCACTGATGTGCACTGATTAGGCTGCTCTTTGGGGGGGGGGGCATCCCGTTGGTCAGTGGCATCTCAGTCAGCACCCCCTCCCTGCAGGCCCCAGTGGGCAGGTTGCGGGCTCCGGCAGGCAGTGGTGGGCTTCTGCGGGCAACGAGCTCCAGTGGCAGCAGCGGGCAGCGAGCTCTGGTGGCAGTGGCGAGCGGCGAGCTCCAGTGGCAGTGGCAAGCGGCGAGCTCCAGTGGCAGCGGCGGGCAGCGAGCTCCAGTGGCAGTGGCGAGCTCCGGTGGCAGTGGCAGGCAGCGAGCTCCAGTGGCAGTGGCGAGCGGCAAGCTCCAGTGGCAGCGGCGGGCGGCGAGCTCCGGTAGCAGTGGCGGGCAGCGAGCTCCGGTGGCAGTGGCGGGCAGCGGGCTCTGATGGCAGCAAGGGGCTTCAGTAAGTTGCAAGCTCTGGCGGCAGCGGGCTTCTATGGATGGTGGGTGGGCTCCTGTGTCTTCTGTGTGGCTCCTCCCTTCTTCTCTTAGGCGTCCAATAGGATCGCCTGTCCTTTCAGTCAATGGGGTGACGGGTATCAGACCGGATTCCCGATTGGCAGGGAGGTAGATCAGTGTTGCAACTGCGCCGAGCCCACCCTGTTTTGAAGCCTATTAGAGCCTTTGTCTCTAATCAGTGATTCAAACCCCCCCTCCTCAATCCCCACCATAAGAAAAATAATGCGTCCTGAAAGGGTGGTGGGGCATGGATTGGGGGGCGGAGGGAGGCGACGGGCCTCCCCTGGGTTGCACTGATGGGCACTTGTATGTTGCACTGATTGGCGGCACTGGTGGGCACTGATAATCACTTCCCTGATTGTCAATGTAGATGTCCCTTTTAGAGGAGCCGGCTACTGGCTCTCTTCTCCGATCCCCATGCCCTCAGCAGGGCAAGAAAAAAAACAAGTCAGAGAACCTGTTCAGATATTACATTGTAGGGAACAAAGTGTTCCCACTTGTGATTGTCATGTATTTCCGCGTGTTGTGCATAGGGTAGACCATTCACTTCAATGGGCTGCCTTATGCATGTCCGACACCCAAAAGAAGCTCCTGCTCCTTTTTGGGCGACAAGCTTAGTGAGACTTTTAATCGCATGCTTTGCCACGATTGTGGCCCGATAATTTGTGGCAGAATCGCACCACATTTGGGGTGGCAGTCATGGGCTGGGAGCTTGTCCGGGACAACCTGGGATCAGTGGAAGTGGGTTGAATGATGCTGGCCATCAGACTGAGGGCATCTACTGGCAGAAAAGAAGTACTGCGGGGGAAATCTCTGGACTGAAGCTGAATATTGTAGCATAAGTTGGTTTTGTTATTTTAATGGGCTCTTCCTTTTTGGCTATTATTTTGGCTGGAGTTCTGCTTTATATGATCACCTGAAAATAATAAAGTGGGCTGTAAATGGAGAGCAACACAGGGAACCTCTGGAATGACACGCAGGCCTTCGCAAACCCAAGACTCTGCTCTGGACCCGCTCCTTTCATTCCATACAGCAACCCAGGTGCTGGGCTACGCCAACCCATCTCCACTCCACTCTCATTTGTGTTTAATTTGTAAAAAAAAAACAAAAAAAAAAACACTGCATACATTGAGGTCTCCACCCAACCTTCCTCGACGCGTTTCACCACTGCTGGCTTTGTTCACAAGGATGGGGGAAGTGAACAAAGCCAGCAGTGGTGAAACGCGTCGAAGAAGGTTGGTTTTGGATGGAGGCAACAATGTATGCAGTCTTTTTTTTTTTTTTATTTATTTTACAAATTAAACACAAATCTGTGTTAAGTTGTGGAGGGCGATATTTTTCTTAATACTTTTTAAAACATTTTTAAGATTTTTTTATGCAGGTCTTTGGTCTTATATTCGAGCAGGGATTTTTTTCAGCGGGAACGCAGTTCCGGCACCTCTAGCACTACATGTAAGTAATGGCAAGGGTTGCTGGGATATGCTGGAGGATCTATTGATGCTAGCTGCTGGGGGATATATTGTCACCGAAAGGGGGTCTATAGTTGGGAGGGTCTGTTGTTGCTGGGGGGATCTACTTTTGCTGGGGAAATCTACTGTTGCTGTGGGCATCTGCTGTTGAGGGAGGGGGTCTATTGTTGCTGGGGGGATCTACTGTTGACGGAGGGATCTACTGTTGAGGGAGGGGTCTATTGTTGCTGGCTCCTGAAGGGTCTATTGATGCTAGCTGCTGGGAGATATATTGTCACTGGAAGGTGGTCTTTTGTTGGGAGGGTCTGTTGTTGCTGGGGGATCTACTTTTGCTGCGGCGATCAAGTGTTGCTGCAGGGATCGAGTGTTGCTGTGGGGATCTAGTGTTGAGGGAAGGGTCTATTGTTGCTGGGGGAATCTATTGTTGAGGGAGGGGTCTATTGCTGCTGGGGGGGTCTGCTGTTGCATGAATCTACTGTTGAGGGGGGGGTCTATTGTTGCTGGGGGGATCTACTGTTGAGGGAGGGGGTCTATTGTTGCTGGGGGGGTCTATTGTTGCTGGGGATATCTACTGTTGAGAGAGTGGGTCTATTGCTGCTGGGGAAATCTATTGTTGAGGGAGGAGTCTAGTGTTGAGGGAGGGGTCTATTGTTGCTGGGGGAGACTACTGTTGAGGGAAGGGTCTATTGTTGCTGGGGGGATCTACTGTTGAGGGAGGGGTCTATTGTTGCTGGCCCCTGAAGGGTCTATTGATGTTGGCTGCTAGAAGTTATATTTTTTGCTGGAAGGGGGTCTATTGTTGCTGAAATGGATTTATCTTTTTGGTGGGGGGTCTATTGTTGGTGATGGGGGTCTGTAATTGCTGGGGGCATCTATTTACTGATTACTTATTACCAAAAAAAAAATGATACTTGGTTCTGTATTCTCTAAAAGGGGCGGTACTGGGAGGTAGCTAGAGGGTGGAACGAAGGGATGTGACCAAAGGTAGGTAGGGGGCGGAGACAATGGGTGACTCAGAAGGGGGGTCATCAGAGGGGGTCGTTGTTATCTGG
>BLSH010376577.1:85651-100359 GCA_018402905.1 Glandirana rugosa
CCTGTAGCCCCCCCCCCCCATATTCGACTAAACCAGAACATTCAACAATTCAAACTTGGGTTCTGTATCTGTCCTTGTGTCCTTGTTGTATATTGTGCGTTACCTGCACTCCTCCTGTGGTGTGATCAGTAGGGTCGTACATCCGTCTTATCACAATCTTCTGTTTTCAGGATTCGGTCTGGACGCCTATAACATGGACGACAAAGAGGTGAGTGACAGGCGACTTCAACTAAACGGCCCCTTCAGCACCAATTAACCATAAATAAATCACTGTGTGCCAGCCGTCGTCTCGGAAATCAATAGGCAGTCAGACATCAGACAAAGGATTTATGCGTTTTGGTGAATACATTGTGCATGCACGCTCAGAGCCTGCTGCATACACGAGCAGGACCCCCAACAGCCATCCACTTGTATGGCCAGCTGCACACGCCACCTGCGGCTCCCGCCGGGGGTTATACACATGAGCCTTTAACTCATTCACTCAGGCGCACTACAGCGCACACCCATGCAAGGGCCACGTTTACCCGCATAGTGATGCATAGTTGTTTCGTGCATCCCCCGTGCAGGCAGTCCCATTCATGTCAGTTGGGAAGCAATGGCTGCACGGGCAAAGTCACAGCTCCCAATATATATATATATATATATATATATAATAAATAAAATACATATAATATATATATATACATATAAAATATGTATAATTATATTTATTTATTTTATTTATTATTTTATATATATATATATATATATATATATATATATATAAAATATGTATAATTCTTATTCTTAGATTTTTTAAATTTTGATTTGTTTGTATATATATATTTATAGTGTTCAAAGTATAAATATATATACACATTTAAAAAATATATAAATAGAACATCTAAAAATGATTAACCTATATATTATAAAAAAAATGATATGCAGTATCTCACAAAAGTAAGTACACCCCTCCCATTTCTGTAAATATTTTATTCTACCTTTTCATGTGACAACACTGAAGAAATGACACTTTGCTACAATGTAAAGTAGTGAGTGTACAACTTGTATAACAGTGTAAATTTACTGTCCCCTCAAAATAACTCAACACACAGCCATTAATGTCTAAACCACTGGCAATAAAAGTGAGTACACCCCTAAGTGAAAATGTCCAAATTGGGCCCAATTAGCCATTTTCCCTCCCCAGTGTCATGTGACTCATTAGTGTTACAAGGTCTCAGGTGTGAATGGGGAGCAGGTGTGTTAAATTTGGTGTTATCGTTCTCACTCTCTCATACTGGTCACTGGAAGTTCAACATGGCACCTCATGGCAAAGAACTCTCTGAGGATCTGAAAAAAAGAATTGTTGCTCTACATAAAGATGGCCTAGGCCAGGGATGTGCAATTAGTGGACCTCCAGCTGTTGCAGAACTACAAGTCCCATGAGGCATAGCAAGATTCTGACAGGCACAAGCATGACACCGAGAGGCAGAGGCATGATGGGACTTGTAGTTTTGCAACAGCTAGAGGTCCGCTAGTTGCATATCCCTGGCCGAGGCTATAAGAAGATTGCCAAGACCCTGAAACTGAGCTGCAGCACGGTGGCCAAGACCATACAGCAGTTTAACAGGAGAGGTTCCACTCAGAACAGCGCCTCACCATGGTCGTCCAAAGAAGTTGAGTGCTGTGCTCAGCATCATATCCAGAGGTGGTCTTTGGGAAATAGATGTATGAGTGCTGCCAGCATTGCTGCAGAGGTTGAAGGGGTGGTGGGTCAGCCTTTCAGTGCTCAGACCATACGCCGCACACTGCATCAAATTGGTCTGCATGGCTGTCATCCCAGTAGGAAGCCTCTTCTAAAGATGATGCACAAGAAAGCCCCCAAACAGTTTGCTGAAGACAAGCAGACTAAGGACATGGATTACTGGAACCATGTCCTGTGGTCTGATGAGACCAAGATAAACTTATTTGGTTCAGATGATGCCAAGCGTGTGTGGGGGCAACCAGGTGAGGAGTACAAAGACAAGTGTGTCTTGCCTACAGTCAAGCATGGTGGTGGGAGTGCCATGGTCTGAGGCTGCATGAGTGCTGCCGGCACTGGGGAGCTACAGTTCATTGAGGGAACCATGAATGCCAACATGTACTGTGACATACTGAAGCAGAGCATCCCCTCCCTTCAGAGACTGGGCCGCAGGGCAGTATTCCAACATGATAACGACCCCAAACACACCTCCAAGACGACCACTGCCTTGCTAAAGAAGCTGAGGGTAAAGGTGATGGACTGGCCAAGCATTTCTCCAGACCTAAACCCTATTGAGCATCTGTGGGGTATCCTCAAACGGAAGGTGGAGGAGTGCAAGGTCTCTAACATCCACCAGCTCTGTGATGTCATCATGGAGGAGGGGAAGAGGACTTCAGTGCCCACCTGTGAAGCTCTGGTGAACTCCATGCCCAAGAGGGTTAAGGCAGTGCTGGAAAATAATGGTGGCCACACAAAATATTGACACTTTGTGCCCAATTTGGACATTTTCACTTAGGGGTGTACTCACTTTTGTTGCCAGTGGTTTACATATTAATGGCTGTGCGTTGAGATCTTTGTCATGAGGTTCCATGTTGAACTTCCAGTGACCAGTATGAGAGAGTGAGAGCGATAACACCAAATTTAACGCACCTGCTCCCCATTCACACCTGAGACACTAATGAGTCACATGACACTGGGGAGGGAAAATGGCTAATTGGGCCCAATTTGGACATTTTCACTTAGGGGTGTACTCACTTTTGTTGCCAGCGGTTTAGACATTAATGGCTGTGTGTTGAGTTATTTTGAGGGGACAGCAAATTTACACTGTTATACAAGCTGTGCACTCACTACTTTACATTGTAGCAAAGTGTCATTTCTTCAGTGTTGTCACATGAAAAGATAGAATAAAATATTTACAAACATGTGAGGGGTGTACTTACTTCTGTGAGATACTGTGTATATATATATATATATATATAATTCTTATATTTAATTTTTTTTTTTAATTTGATTTGTTATATATATATTTAATATATAGGTTTATAATATTTAGATGCTCTATTTATAGATTATTTTAATTTATATATATTTATATTTTGATCACTCTCCTTGAGATAACAATGTAAGGGGTCTATTTACAAAAAAATTGTAGATCTGTTTGTCATGTGAAAACTGCAGGTACATTCATTCTGTGCGATTGCGTCCAAAATCGAATGTTATTCAACTTTTTCCTCTCCAGGCCAATTGTTATTAATTCATACAGAGTGAATCAGAAAAATACCGCATTAGGGCCACTGGATGGAGCCGACGAACATAATAAATAAGTATTTATTTGCTGTGATCATCGGCTCTATCTAGTGGCCATAATGTGGTATTTTGATGTTTCGAGCATTTCTGAATAACATTCGACCTTGAGGAAAATAAGCTTAGTAAGTTCATTTTTTCCACTATTTGCACAGAACAAATGTACATGAAGTTTCACAGGATGAATAGCTCTGTGAATTTTTTTTTTCTTTTTAGAAATGTACCCCCCCTAAGTTTGCAGAGGACAGCAATGAATATATCAACGGTATATTCAACAGACCAAAGAAAAAATAAAAGAAGTCCAAAAGAGTATAAATGGGCCCCTAAAGGGATTCAGACGACCCAGTTCCCTTGCAACACATTAGCAGGCCCCTGACTTTTTACAGCTGATTTTTAATTCTGTATTCCCTGCCTTTATAGGAGCTGTTTGACAAGCACCCCCGAATATCACTGCTCAGCCGCCTGCAATCAAAAGACCGCAAACAATTCAAGAAGCGCGCAGGAAACCTGTCCGAATGTTTCTGGAAATACTGCGTCTGAATGCGGAGGGAGCGAACACTTGGGGCGTATTTCTAAAAAAAAAAAATCTCAGAGCGATTTGTCTGTGAATCAGGCAAAACTGAATGTTAATTAACTCTACATAGAGAATAAAGTGTATCAGGAAAATAGTGCATTATGGCCACTAGATGGAGCCGATGATCCTAGTACAGTAAATAGGTTTTCCTATGATCACCAGCTCCATCTACTGACCATATTGTGGTACTTTCCTGATTCACTCTTCTGTATCAAGTTTCACAGGATGAATAGCTCCGCTCTGGGAATGTTTTTTTTTTAATATATAAATACATCCCATAATCTCTGCTTATTTTTACAACTTTCCCCGACCCCTCCTGTATATAGAAGATCGCCTCCTACAGGGTAACCGAGAACGCCTGAGAATGTGAAGACGGACTTGCCAAAGAAGTAGATTATTTTTCATTCTGAGATGAAGAAGTATTTTATGTTTTGCGGATATTTGTTATAATGTTTTGGGGGTTTTTTTCTTTAAAAGTAATAGCTATTTAATAAAAACAGAAACAATTGTATTCAACTGGAGTCATTGTGTGAAGCCTGTGGGAATGCTTCCATGAGTTCCATGATTAAAGCTGAGCATGCAGTAAAATGCAATGTCTGCTGAAAATATCAGCCCCCCCTTCCTCATCATTAGGGATGTTTTTATGGCTACAAAAATGCAAGGTTTGCTAACAATTTCAGCTCCCCTCTCTCGTTAACAGATTTTTTTTTTTTTTTAAGCAAATAAAAAATAAATAAAATCAATGTCTGACTAAATATCAAACCCATTCTCTCATCATTAACAGCCTTTTCTTTTAGCAAAAAAAAAAAAAAAAGTCAAAATAAAAATAAAAAGAATACTAAATATTAGGCCCCTTCCTAATCATTAACTGCCATATTTTTTAGCTAAAATAAAATATCAGGCTCCCCTATTCTTCCTTAACTGCATTTTTTAGCGAATAAAAATAAATCAAGATCTGACTAAATATCAGACCCCTTCTCATCATTAGCAGCCTTTTCTTTTAGCAAAAAAATAATAATAATCAAGGTCCGACTAAATATTAGGCCCCTTCCTCATCATTAACTGCCATATTTTTTAGCTAAAAAAAAAAAGTCTGCTTAAAATATCAGGCTCCCTTATTCATCATTAACTGCCCTTTTTTTAGCAAATAAAAAAAATAAAGATCTGACTAATATCAGACCCCTTCTCCCATCATTAGCAGCCTTTCCTTTTAGCAAAAAATAAAAATAAAAAGAAATCAAAGTCTGACTAAATATTAGGCCCCTTCTTCATCATTAACTGCCATTTTTTTAGCTAAAAAAAAACACCAAAAAAGGCTGCTTAGAATATCAGACTACCTTATTCATCATTAACTGCCTTTTTTTAGCAAATAAAAAAAAATCAAGGTCTCACTAAATATCAGACCCCTTCTCTGATCATTAACAGCCTTTTCTTTTAGCAAAAAAAAAAAAAGAAAGAAAATCAAGGTCTTACTAAATATTAGGCCCCTTCTTCATCATTAACTGCCATTTTTTTAGCTAAAAAAACACCAAAAAAGTCTGCTTAAAATATCAGGCTCCCTTATTCATCATTAACTGTCTTTTTTAGCAAAAAAAATAAAATTCAAGTCTAACTAAATAGCAGGCCCCCTCTCTCATCATTAACAGATTTTTTTTTTTAGCAGAAAAAAAAATCAAAAGTCTGAATAAATATTAAGCCCCTCTCTTATCATTAACTAACATTAAAAAAAAAAAAAAAAAAAGAACACACCGGGTCTGCTTAAAATATCAGGCCCCTCATTACTGCCATTTTTTAGCTAAAAAAAAAGAAAAAAACTCTAGAAGTAAAAAAAATGTAAAGCAAATAGTTCTTAACTTAAAAGATACCGTTTTTTTGCCTATGGGTGTATTTATAAATAATAGTTTGCCCAGGGAAAGTTTCATGCACATTCGTTCTTTGGGAAAGGGGGGGGGGGGACCAAATGTTATTAGGGTATTTCTTGTGCTAATGATTAAAATGGAAAAAACAACATCTGGCCACTAGATGTCGCTAAGTATCATAGGAAATATAGGAAAATGCTGATTATACTTCGAATCATCTAGTGTTTAAATGCGGTATTTCCCGTTATAAGTTATTGAAAACAATCAATCAGCACAGCAAATAGCCTAATAACATTTGTTTTTGTTTGTTTTTTTGCCAGCATTTGCAATTTTCTGTGCTTGATCATTTTCAGTTGATTTAAAACAGCAAATCCCGCATTTGGCCACTAGATGACGCTAAGTATAATCAGTATTTCCTATGATGCTTAGCGCCATCTAGTTGGCCAGAGGCGGTAGTAATTTTCTCAATGGAAGTGCGCATACACTTGTTCTCTGCAAATGGGGACAAAAAAACAAATGTTAGGCTGAGAAAGTTTGTACGTGCAGTTTTATTGGGCAAATTAGTACCGCACCTGGCCACTAGATGATGCTAAGCAACATAGGAGACAGAGATTACACTTGGCGCCATCTAGTGGCCAAATGCTGTATTTCCTGGTTTAAATGAATTTTAAACAATCAACCAGAAGAGCAAACAGCCTAATAATTTTTTTTTACCCCTATTTGCACCAACTGATTGTACATGCACCTTCACTGGGCATATTGCCACTTACCAGTCTTTAGCTGTGGTGCTGCATTCGTTTTTTTTATTTTACCTGCTGATCCTGCCACTAACACACTTCCTGTCCTAGGACAGGGCAATGTTACACCTCTTTTTCTCAGTGACAGAGGGAACTTTTTTTTTTTAGTAAGCAATGTCCCCAACTAACTCTGCCGACTGATAGCAGCCAGCACAGCAAGTTATTAGCCGACAAGATTTCTGGCAGGATCAATAGATATCTTTTTACACTTATCAAACAGATATCATAAAACACTTTTAATGGGATATACGCTATATTGTCAAAAGTATTGGGACACCTGCCTTTACACGCACATGAATGGCATCCCACTCTTAGCCTGTAGGGTAGCTCAATATTGAACTCTATGAACTAAGACTGGGATGCCATTAAATTTCTTGTGCGTGCAAAGGCAGGTGTCCCAATACTTTTGACAATATAGTGTAGACCAGACCTAAAAGGATGCAAATAAGATTCTTTTGTTAGGGTTCACATAGGAAATTATAGGGCAGCGCAATGAGCTAGTAGGCAGGATGGTTCAAAAGTAAGGGATCTATGGGAGCAATAGAGGGGGCTCTTCAATGCTGTCCTCCTCTTGAAAATGCAAGTTACCCGTCTGTCATGCCTGACCCACTGGTTTCAAGATGAATGCAGATCAGGAAAGTCAGTCTAAAGTCACACGTCCATAGTATTGAAGCAGGAGGGCCAGGAATGCAGCCAGGCATCTATCATTTCATAGAGGCAGAGATCAGCAGAGGCAAAGCAACAGAATCTCTGTAAGGACAGATCATCTTGGGGCACAAATCCCCCCCCCCCCCACACCTATTTTCTAATACTATGACTTCCTATGATCAACAGCTCCATCTAGTGGACAAAACTCTGTAATTTTTTCTGAAATACCTCAATCAGAAAAAAAAAAAATCTGTATTTGCACCACTAGATAGGGCTGATGATCATAGGAAGTCATAGTATATGAGAAAATATGATGGGAAATCTGTACAGCCTGGACGAATGCTTGTGACATTCATCCAACAAATGTTTTATACATAGATTCCATTGAATGAACCTACCTTAAAAGAAACTACCTGGCAATCACAAGCTAATGCAACAGTGAACACCTTCATCGGGATTATGCAAAGTACAGCACAGCTTAGAGAGTGTCGTGGGCAAGAAGGTCCATGAAAAGGGGGATCTAAAGGTGCTTGACTTGGATCCACTGTCTGTCAGCCAAGACGTATTGGTTGGGCTTGATAACTTCGGCAGATCCTCCTCCAAGAAAAAAGGGGAATGGCCTCAACTGTGAAATCCAAGAGAAATTGACAAAAAGAGTGCCAGCCATGCTATCTGGTGCTCAAGCAGAATGGTGTCCAAGGAGAATGGTGTCCAAGCAGAATGGTGTCCAAGGAGAATGGTGTCCAAGGAGAATGGTGTCCAAGGAGAATGTTATCCAAGGAGAATGGTGTCCAAGGAGAAAGGTGTCCAAGGAGAAAGGTGTCCAAGGAGAAAGGTGTCCAAGCAGAATGGTGTCCAAGGAGAAAGGTGTCCAAGGAGAATGGTGTCCAAGGAGAATGGTGTCCTACGCTTTCCCTCCTCGCCAGGAACCTTTCCCTTACTGCTAGCACTATCCCTAACAGGCAGGGTAACTGTCCCTACTCTACAAACTCGCAAAATGTGCACCAAACCTGGGAGCCAGGGCCTTAAATAGGCTCTGTCTGACCCAAGATGGCTGCACGATTCACATAGGGCGGCAGCATCCAATAGGATGGTTTCCCCAGTGACCAAGGAAACCATATAAGAACCTTGTTCCTCTTGACTCTCTCTCCAACAATAGTGCCGCTACAAAAGTGCGCTGCCTGCAGTGGAGAAAGCAGACCGCACCTGGCCTACACCTCCCTCTTTGACAGACGCTGTCCTCAGCATCGCAGCAACATGAAAACAACATTACTGGCAATAGAAATACAATTAGAGTATAGTTAAGGCAAAGCAATAAACCGTTTCAAACAGTCAAAATATCTGGCAGGGAGTTGCGCACGGTTAAACCACAAAGGGCATCAGTTGTCTTGACTTTCGTTTGCGTCATTTGGTAAAGGTTTATCAGCAGGTAGATATTCAGGAGCCTCAGGTGGCAGGAGACCAGACGCCTCTTCTACTTCACCTGAACCCGCAGTCGAATCCTTGGACAAGTTGGTACAATCCGTGGTACTGAATGGGGTGGATACATCAGCAAAGTCGTTAGGTTTAATGTTTTGGGAAACCGGACTATGATGGGTGGAAGGAACCAGTCATTTCGAGCTTCATGCACCAGGGGGAGGGCCGGCAGCATTAAATACCTCCCAGTCATTGGTAGGTCTCCTGGGGCATTCACCCAGGGCCGGCCTTACCATGGGTCCCAGTGGGTCCATTGGACCCAGGCAGCACTTTGAGAGGGGCAGCAAATTGAACCACGGCCACCTCTCCTTCTCTTCTATTTACCCAGCAAATTGATGACCAAGATTTTTTTTCCAGCAGTTTTGTGTGTCATGGTGACAAATGCCCCCCGGGCTGCACCGTCTGCCCCTATACTACCCTAGCCTGTCCCTATACTACCCTAGCCTGCCTATAAACTACCATAGCCTTCACCTATACTATTCGGGCCTGTCTTTATACTACCCTAGCCTGTCCATATACTACACTAGCCAGCCTAAATACTACCCTAGCCTGTCTATATACTACCCTAGTCTGTCTATATATTACCCTAGCCTGTCTATATACTACCCTAGTCTGTCTATATACTACACTAGCCTGCCCCTATACTATTCTAGCCTGTCTTTATACTACCCTAGCCTGTCTATATACTGCCCTTGGCTACCCCTATACTGCCCTAGCCTCCCCTATACTACCCTAGCCTGTCTTTATACTACCCTAGTCTGTCTATATACTACACTAGCCAGCCTAAATACTACCCTAGCCTGTCCCTATACTACCCTAGCCTGCCTATAAACTACCATAGCCTTCACCTATGCTATTCTACCCTGTCTATATACTACCCTAGCCTGTCTATATACTACACTAGCCTGTCTATATACTACACTAGCCTGTCTATATACTACACTAGCCAGCCTAAATACTACCCTAGCCTGCCCCTATACTATTCTAGCCTGTCTATATACTGCCCTAGCCTGTCTATATACTACCCTAGCCTGCCCCCATACTACCCTAGCCTGCCCCTATACTATTCTAGCCTGTCTATATACTGCCCTAGCCCACCCCTTAGAATTGAACATAAGGGTATGTCATATAATTTTGCATATAGACAAGGTGCTGTTGCATGTAAATTTGACTTCCTGATAAATTTAATTTTAGTTTTAATTACCATGATATAAAATAGTGGATGGGGGTGATCTTTTGGTGGGTGTGATTTTTTTTTTTTTGGGGGGGGGGGGCAGCATTTCATTCCTGGTCCCAGGCAGCACAATGTCTTGGGCCAGCCCTGCATGCACCCCCTAACACACAAGGTCTCAGCATGTAATGGTGCGGTCTCTTTTTCACAGGGTCTTTCAAGGTGCCTTCAAGACCAAGTCATAGACTGGGGTAGGTGTGAAAGGCTACCCCCACCACCCGGTACAGGGTGCGCTCCCACTTGGGCTCCAGCTTGCTTCCTCTGGTGTTTGGTGTTCTTTATCAACACCTGGTCCAGATGTTTCACACGCTCCTCGAAAATGTCTTGTAGAAGATGTCATTATGGAGGTAAATGAGCACACTCTCAAAATGAAAATCCCCAAGACCTCTCTCCATTAGAAAGGAATAAAGTTCCGGATATCCGCACTCCTCCAAATGCTCTTTATTCTTTCTTAAAGTAAGATACAAAAGAGAGGGGCGCACCGACCTAGTGCAATACCATAAGACCACTTATTGAAAATAAAATGAGGCATAAAATATACTCACAAATGGAGCAGTATAAAAAGCATATAAATCGTAGATGTTAAACCAGTCGGTTTCCACCACAACAGGGGGGGATCCAGACGGTGTCTTGCGCAAGGCTAACGCATTTCCTGGGCGAACCCTCTTCCTCAGAGCTATCTTTCTTTAGTTTTATTCTGATTCCCATGGTCCTGAGGAGGGCAGCAAGACCACCAAGTGCAAAGTGAGAGTGACGTCCATAAAGAATTTATTACCATCCATGGTCAGATTTTCTCCTTTGGTTGATGCATCCGAGCGCAGGAGTTGTTTGGTGTTTTCTTCTTTCATAAAGTTCCATATAGCACAGAACAAGAGATAATGCAAGCTAACGCGTTTCGCAACCGTTGCTTACGGGTGCTTACTCATAGCACCTCCCTCCATTAGGTGCTGTAAGGTACTGGTGGCGTTGCTGAGGCCGAAGGGCATGCAACTGAACTTTAGTCCCAGGGGTGTAAAAGGTGGTCTTCTCTCAGTGTTGGCCCCGTAATGGGACGTGCTAGTAGTCACTGGCTAGGTCCAGAGGAGAAAAGAACTAGGCTTGTAAATGGGCCATTATGAACTTCTTAACCTGATGAAGGGGGGCAAGCGTCCTTATGGGTGCATGCATTAAGTTTCTGATGGTCCACACAGAACCATAGGCAGGTCGTCTTGTTAACCAGTACCATGGGAGGGGCCAATGAACTGCAGCCTTCCTGGATCACCCCACTTTGTAATATATTGCAAAGTAACTCCTTGACCTCTTGGCACAACACTGGAGGAATGTGACGGTACCGCTACTCTATGGGCAGTGTGTCCCCCATATGCATAGGGTGGTCAAGGGCTTCAGTGAATCTACAGGGTGGGCCATTTATATGGATACACCTTAATAAAATGGGAATGGTTGGTGATATTAACTTCCTGTTTGTGGCACATTAGTATATGTGAGGGGGGAAACTTTTCAAGATGGGCGGTGACCATGGTGGCCATTTTGAAGTCGGCCATTTTGAATCCAACGTTTGTTTTTTCAATAGGAAGAGTGTCATGTGACACATCAAACTTATTGGGAATTTCACAAGAAAAACAATGGTGTGCTTGGTTGTAACGTAACTTTATTCTTTCATGAGTTATTTACAAGTTTCTCTTTGTTTACAGCCATTGACATGGCTGATTGTGAACACCAGTAAGTGCTTTTCCAGTAGTTTATGGAGCAGTCTCTGTTTACGCAAGAAGTCTTTAAAGGTAATGTTCAGCTGCTCTAAAAAGTGACTTTTATTGGGTTTTGTCCCAAGACGCCATGGCTGCCTGCAAGGGGGCACATACTGCCTCAACCCCTGGTTGGGCCTCCGACATGCAGAGATGAAGTACAACATATATGTTAGCCAATGCGGTGTGCCTGGCCAGGGAGATTGGTGTTGTGCCTAGGTTGACAAGCTGCACCAGCACTCTTCCGCAGTGAACCTTAGATAGGGTACGACTCAGCAACCACTGCCCTGGTGTCACGGGGTTCTAACTCACCAGTGGCTTCCTGTGGGCTCCTACTGGCAGGGACCAGACCACCTCTTGTAGAGGTGCCAAGATCGACTTTTGCTTTGGGGGGATGCGGACCACCCCCACTTGTTCCAGTTGCCGCTTAGTAGCTCTGCGTTGTTCCTCGAAGGCCCAAAGTACTCTAAGCTATACTGCTCGCAGGTTGCAGCCACGGGCCCACCAGACCGAATGCTCATATTTTGCTAGGAGGAGGGGTAAGTTCAAGCCCTTCAAGAGGTGCATGGCCAGCACTACGGGGTTACCTGAGCTGCGGGTCACAACTACTCCGCCCTGCTCCACCACCTGGTCCTTGATTGGAATCTTCACCCAATTGATGCCTTCGACTATGATAGGCAGATTATTGGCCGGTCAGAGCGACAGCCAACAGGGGTCCAGCTGTTCACAGGCTCCAAACCTTTGCACATAGAAATCATATTCCACGACAGTGACCTCTGACTGTCAATTAAACATGAGATCATGGGCGAACGCCATTGCGCTTGGAGCGACCGTGCCTTCACACTTGTTGGGACTCTGAGTTGTCTGTCCCAGGGGTTGTCCTTCTGCCCCAGGACAGAGAGTAGTTTAACGACAGCTTGGATGGGTTCCTGAATGCAGACTGCCCACCATTTTTTTCATGTGTCCATAGCGACCACACCACCAACATTTTTGGTCTTCTTCAGGGTCCCTGCGCAACGGGTTCTTGCCCCAATGGGGTTGAGTCCTTTTTAGAGGCGACTACTTCCTGTTTCAAGGTGGCCAGAACCTTAGCTAGCTTTGTCAGTGCTGTGTGCATGGCCAACGGGGTGAAGATGCTAGGGCCTCCTCCTTGAGATACACAGGCTCAAACTTCTTGGGGAATGCTACTGTTGCATCCGCCTCTTCTTGTTCCCATGCAACCGCATCCACCACCGTGTAGTGGAAGGAAGTCGTAGTTTGCGTCTTACCTTTCTCCTGCAGGGCTCCTCGAACTGGGTCTGCCTTCATACCGGTTAAGAGTCCGTCCCTCGGTGTGTGGTCTTATTCAGTGATTTCTGCACAGCCACAAACATCCCTCTTTTTCGGGCGCATCCATAGGCTCTGCATGGCCATCGCAAAGTGGGTGAGACTCTCGGCCTCCTGCTACTTCCTTAGGAAGAATCTTTGCCGCACTCCAGCAGCGGAAGCTTCTCCCCAAACAGGCCCGACAACTGTGACACAATCTGTTCTAAGGTAGCCTGCTCGTGTTCTGGGAGCGCCATCACCGCGTGGCGGGCATCGGTCAGTGGTGTTAATATCCAGCTTCACCATCAGCCTGGCTGGGACCTGGTACAGTAGTGTGGGACCTGATACAGGCCCGTGGCAATCTCCGGCCTCTCCTTCCACTCTGCCAGAGGAACGTTAGAACCTTTGAATTCCATTATTAGGGCTAAGGCCGATCCTAGCTGAGCCATGCTGGAGTTGAATCCTCCTTCTGCACCTGCTGTAATGGACATATCCTGCTGACCGCCGCAAGTGTGGATGTGGTGCAGCGGCAATAATTCACAGCAGGTGCAACGAAGAACTTGTATTGCAATAGCACAGCAAGAGTTCACAACAAACCCAGTGGGAAATCTGCCCAACCGGGTGCACTCACGGGTTTCCAATAACGTGAAGAGAGCGGGTATCAGCTGAATTGACAGCAACTGTAAAGAGATCAGGGTGCAGCCTGACCATCTAGTGCCCAAGGAGTTGTGACCCCACACTTTTCCTCCTCGTCAGGAACCTTTCCCTAACTGCTATTACTGTCCGTAACAGGCAGGGTAACTGTCCCTACACTACCAACTCGCAAAATGTGCGTCGAACCTGGGAGCCAGGGCCTTAAATAGGCTCTGCCTGATCCAAGATGGCTGCATGAGTCACATGGGGCAGAAGCAGCATCCAAAAGGGTAGCTTCCCCAATGACCCAGGAAACCATAGAGGAACCTCGTTCTTCTTGACTCCCTATCCAACAACAATGCCGCTGCAGAAGAGCGGCAGCTGCCCACGCGCTGGATGTTGTATCTTCCGGTTATCTCAATGCTATCAGCAATCAATGATTGTGAACTAGGATGACTGGTGCTCTTTTTGTAAATTTTTTGCTGTCAAGAGTGTTTCTGGGTATGCACTGAGGAAACTGGTTCAGTGGCGATGTGCCCCCCTTGTGTTGGTGGTCAATGGTGACATAGCTTCATTTACGCCAGCGATGACGTGCCCCCTTTAGGTTGGTCAGTGTCGATGTAGTTCCACTTACGTCTGTGGAGATGTGCCCCCCTTACATTGGTGATCAGTGGTGGTGTCCCCCTAAGTCGTTGACCAGTGATAAAGTTCTCTTCTTACATTGGTAGTCCGCAGTGAAATGCTTCTATTATGTTGGTGGCTCAGGGTGAGGTGCCATGGTAATCAGCACATAACTACCTCCTTCTGCTCACTCCCTTGGCAGACACCCACAGAGAATCAATCTGTCAATTTCTAACCTGAGCTTACACAGGGCTACAGACCCTAACCTGGCCCCCAGTGATAACCCTCACACCTGGCTTGCCCTATTTAGTGTCACCATGGGTTTTGCTTTAAACTTAAAAATGTCAATTTTAGTATTTTCCTAAATATTTAAACAGTACCCAAACGTGCTATAATAACTTGGGGGGGGGGGTGGTTTGCTCTGGGGGAGGCCTGTACTGATGGGGGGTTTCTCTGGGTGGGTCTGTATTGATGGGGGGGGGGTGGTTTGCTCTGCGTGGAGGGGGGGTCTGTATTGA
>BLSH010376577.1:108730-122946 GCA_018402905.1 Glandirana rugosa
TTAAGGCCGAACCGATCACTTACCCCCTTCATGCCCGCGACGTAGTCACCACCCAACGGTTAGTCCCAAACGTAAACCCTGATTGGCAACCCACCACTGATGCAGCGCCCGTACTTCCCCCATTCACTAGCCAAGCCGGAATTCAGGTGAATACAGTTGACTTTAGGGCCATTGATTTTTATTCACTGTTTTTCACCGAAGATCGCTATAGATCTATAGTGGACCAAAGCAATTTATATGCTGGTCAATACATCGCCGCTAATCCCCATTTGTCACTTGCCAGAAATTGGAAACCAATTACGGTTTCCGAATTTAAGACCTTTCTGGGCCTTACCCTCAACATGGGCATACATAAAGAACCTGAACTGCGGTTATATTGGTCCACTGACTCAATTCATCGTATGCATGTCTTCTCTGCTTGCATGGCCAGGACACAATACGAGTAGATCCTGCGGTCTGTCGTCCATGGGGGGGACCCTGAATATGATCGGCTCCTCAAAATTCGGCCCCTCATAAACCACTTCAATCAGCAGTTTACAGCATTTTTTATTCCCAAGCAAATTGTGTGCGTGGACGAGTCCCTGATTAAATTTGCTGACCATACACTAAGACTTGGGCATGCTGGAATATGTTCGTCTACTCGGATGAGGGCAGGGCCCTCCTGCAGGAGGTCCCTGCTGGCTGACATCTCTTAGAAGTAGCATACACGCCATTAATGTGGGGTAGTACAGTCCCTTTGGACAGGTACCCATCTCTCTTTCTCTTCCTTCCCCCTATCGAATTATTTCCCCCCCCCCCTTTTTTTTCCCCTCCTTCTTTCTTTTGGGTTCATTCATTTTCTTATTTCTGGCTCTGTTTATTGGAAAACCGGGAGGTCCGGCTGCTTACGTCCCAGGAGGAAGACAGTTGTTTTCCTGGGGTTAGGGGCCGGTGGACCCCCTCCAAAATGTTGAGATTTTATGCAGACTCACCCTTGACTTTTAGGTTGTTCGTAAACTTATGGTTGCTCTTTAGGTGAGCCCCTGTGTATGGCTTACTTACTTATGTGTCATTACCTTGAATTGTTGGATGTAATGTCTTGCTTATCTTGCCTACATAAATAATTAGAAAAAAAAAAATTGCTGCCCATCTTGCTTTCAAACAGTACGTCCCCAGCAAGCGTGCCAGCAATGGGGTCAAGATGTATAAGCTCTGTGACAGGGCCACAGGCTATAAATGTAGTTTTATGGTTTATGAGGGCAAAGATAGTCACGTGGAGCCAGAAGGATGCCCAGACACTTGGTAACATGGCGAGTCCCATAAGCGAAGTTCAAGCTGGTGTGGCTAGCACAAGTAGTCTCCCGCAGCCACGAAGATGACAAAGACAGGCCCGCAAAGCCCATATTGCCCTTCCTGCCGCGTTTGCAAACCCTGATTGGCAACCCACCACTGATGCAGCGCCCGTACTTCCCCCATTCACTAGCCAAGCTGGAATTCAGGTGAATACAGTTGACTTTAGGGCCATTGATTTTCATTCACTGTTTTTCACCGAAGATCTCTATAGATCTATAGTGGACCAAAGCAATTTATATGCTGGTCAATACATCGCCGCTAATCCCCATTTGTCACTTGCCAGAGATTGGAAACCAATTACGGTTTCCGAATTTAAGACCTTTCTGGGCCTTACCCTCAACATAGGCATACATAAAGAACCTGAATTGCGGTTATATTGGTCCACTGACTCAATTCATCGTATGCATGTCTTCTCTGCATGCATGGCCAGGACACGATACGAGCAGATCCTGCGGTTCATGCATTTCAACGACAACTCTGTCGTCCATGAGGGGGACACTGAATATGATCGGCTCCTAAAAATTCGCCCCCTCATAAACCACTTCAATCAGCAGTTCACAGCACTTTTTATTCCCAAGCAAATTGTGTGCGTGGACGAGTCCTTGATTACATTTGCTGACCATACACTAAAACTTGGGCATGTTGGAATATGTTCGTCTACTCGGATGAGGGCAGGGCCCTCCTGCAGGAGGTCCCTGCTGGCTGACGTCCCTTAGAAGTAGCATACACACCATTAATGTGGGGTAGTACAGTCCCTTTGGGCAGGTACCCATCTCTCTCTCCCTTTCTTCCCCCTATCTAATTATCCCCCCCCCCCCTTTTTTTTGCCCTCCTTCTCTTTCTTTCTTTTGGATTCAATAATTTTCTTATTTCTGGCTCAGTTTATTGGAAAACCGGGAAGTCCGGCTGCTTACCTCCCGGGAGGATGACAGTTGTTTTCCTGGGGTTAGGGGCGGGCGGACCCCCCTCCAAAATGTTGAGATTTTATGCGGACTCACCCTTGACTTTTAGGTTGTTTGTGAACTTATGGTTGCTCTTTAGGTGAGCCCCTGTGTATGGCTTACTTACTTATGTGTCATTACCTTGAATTGTTGGATGTAATGTCTTGTTTATCTTGCCTACATAATTAAAGAATTTGAAAAAAAAAATTGCTGCCCATCTTGCTTTCAAACAGTACGTCCCCAGCAAGCGTGCCAGAAACGGGCTCAAGATGTATAAGCTCTGTGACAGGGCCACAGGCTATAAATGTAGTTTTATGGTTTATGAAGGCAAAGATAGTCACGTGGAGCCAGAAGGATGCCCAGACTACACGGGGAGCGCTGGCAAAATTGTGTGGAGCTTGGTGTCACCCTTATCTGGAAAGGGGTACCATTTGTACTTGCACAATTACCACACAAGCGTACCACTTATTTGGTTTTCAGGTACGCCAGCTGCAGCCCTGATTTATTTAGGGTGACAGCAACAGCGTTTGCTCCCACCATATATAAAGCAGCAACTCCAGCGCTGTTGGAGGTGATTTCACCACCACAGTTAAAAAGAGAGCATATATACCGGAGCATAGGGGCAGGGGTGGAAATTGGGGTGGATTGCCCCTATGCTCCGGTATGTATTTTTAAAAAGGGGCTATGCCACCATTAGAAGTGGGTGGATGAAGGGAGGTTTTCTAATGGTGGGCATACCCACCGATTGATTCTTTTTTTTCATTTAACCCACAGGCTGCATGAAAAAAAAAAAAAAAATTACAACATATGCCCAACAAGGACCAGCAACACATTAGTATGTTGCTGGTCTTAGAGTGATTATACTGGAATGATGCCTGCAGGTATAGGTATCATCTAGGTATTGTTCTTTTCAGCGGCGGTCGGCTTTCATAAAAAAGCAATCCTAGCGGCTGATTAGCTGCTAGACTGCTTTTACAAGCAGTGGGAGGGAATGCCCCCCCCCCTCCAGCCGACCGATTTTCTCGGGCTCTCCTGTCCCACCGACGAACCCGAGAATGCAACCGGTGGCTCTGACAGCTGACCATAGAGCTAATTGAAGACTAGAATGGCTCCAATCATCTCTATGGCCTAAGATACTGGAGGCTACGAGCATTTCATGACTTTGGTTTCGCTGGATATAAACCACGCCATTGGGAAATTGGGGAAGCATCTCATCACACTGATTTTGGTGAGGTCAGATGCTTTAAGGGCTGAGGAGAGATCTAGAGTCTAATAGACCCCAAATTGAAAAAGAAATATGACCAAAATATGGGAGGGGTGGACCACAATGACCAGTTATTGGCGCCGTACGGAATTGCCCGTAAGTCCAGATGCTGGTACAAAAAAGTGTCTGTTTATTTATTCCAATTGGCTATGCTGATCGCTTATGTGCTATACAAAGCGTCAGGACAGACTGGACCTCTTCTTCAATTCCAGGAAGAGATCATCAGAGCCCTTCTGTATCCAGATGGTTCTGCGCCCCATGTTCCCTATCCAAATGCAGTGAGCCGGCTGCATGGACGGCATTTTCCACATGCCATCCCTGGTACCCCTACCACCCGAGCCCCCGAAAAGATGTTGTGTCTGCCGACGACGAGGATACAGGTGTGACACCTATTATTTTTATTTTTTTTACAAATTATTTTTATTCATTTGAATTATAGTTACAAAACATGGCCTTTGGGCATACCCTGGCCGTTACTCATAACATCTCTTCATAACCATCAAAAAAAAAAAAAACCCATAACAAGAAAAATATCACTCTCTGCTCCTGTTGTCTGAGGAAATGCATTCATGACACGGTAAATAGCGCTATTCTCCGGCTCTAGCCCCTCCTGCCCCTTCCAAGGATCCCCGCCTTTCACCAGGCCTCACCTTCCCATTTCAGGATTCTCGTGTAGGGGCTGATTGTATGACTAATTGTCAGCATTCCCGTCATCTACTGTAGAGTCTGCCTCGTTCCATAGATGCCACACTTTCTCGAACTTCCCTGGGCAACCCCTAGAATAATAAGTAGCCTTGTATAGGGGGACTACTGCATTTATCAGTCGCTTCCATGCCTTTATAGTGGGGGGATCAGGATCTTTCCACCTAAGTACTATAGCCTTGCGAGCGTAAAAGAGAAGGGCACCTAATAGAGTTCTCATGGCCCTGGAGTGGGCCAGAGAATCCACCAAGCCCAGGAAACACACTCTAATTGTGACTGGTATTTTCATGGTTGTCAGTTCTTCAATAAAGTGAGTTATATTGCTCCAGTACTGTACAATCCTAGGACACTCCCAGAAGATGTGGAGAAAACCCGCAGGGGTATCCCCACATCTCCAACAGCCCGCCCCAGCCAAGGGATAGATACGGTGTAGGCGTTGGGGGGTATAGTAATATCTATGTAGTATTTTAAATTGGATCAATTTGTCTCTGCTCGCTATCAGGGATTGTAAGGGGTCATCCCACATATTCTCCCAGTCCTCCATATCCAGATCCGGCACCTCCGCCTGCCAGCGCCCCCGAAGTCCCTCCATACCCACTTGGATGGTGGGAAGCAGAGCTTTATAGATTTTAGAGAGCGGCTTTGTGAGCTCCGAGTCCCGCAGCAAAGACTCTAGGTCATCTCGTTCCATGCGGAATCCAGAGGACCCGAATTGTGACTCATATGCATGGCGGAGCTGCAGAAACCGAAAGAAAAAGGAGTTTGGGAGTTGGAACTTATCCTTTAATTTATCAAAGGTAATTAGCCTGGCCCCATCTTGGATATCCCGCAAATATTTGATCCCCCGTCCCGCCCATAGGCCTGGGTCCGGTAGGGACCGGAATTCACTTAACCTGGGGTTAAGCCATAATGGTGTGTCTGGGCACCATATGGTCCTCTTAAGACTAGGTCTAAATATTATAATGTTCCAAGCCTTAACAACCGTCCGCATAGCCTGGGTCAATGGGGAGGGGAGAATTCCCCTACCCCTATAGAGCAAGTTGCGGAGGGCCTCAAAGGAGCCCAGGTACGCCGCCTCAAGAATGACCGATGAGCAAGTGTCATCTGCCACCAGCCATCTATGTGCATGCGTTAACAGGGCCGCCAAGTAGTAGGAGTAGAAATCCGGGCAAGCCAGACCTCCTTGGGTCCATGGACGGCACAGGATTTTTTTACTTAACCTAGCTGAGCATGATTGCCATAGAAAGTCAGTTATTAATGAATCTAGTTGTTTGAATAGTCTCTTTGGTATCCAAGTGGGGGCATGTCTTAGCTGGTATAACAGTACTGGTAGAAGCTTCATTTTAACTAGGTTAATTTTGCCTACTATTGAAAGGGGATGCCCATGCCTTCAATCGCTGCTTGCACCACTGTATGGTCGGCAGCAGATTTAAGCTGGTGAAATCTTGTATATCCGCGGAGATGACTATTCCTAAATATTTGATAGTCGTTTCCCACCGAAGTGGCACTCCCGGATCTGCCAAAGCACGCGCCCTGGAATCGATAGGTAGAACAATGGATTTTCCCCAATTGGTGCGAAGACCGGAGAATTCCGCAAATCTATCCAGGATTCGCAGTGCCGCCACCAGTGAGGGACCTGGGTCTCGTAGAAATAGGATTAGATCGAGCGCCAGTTTCTCAGTCACCTCTCCCACCCGGATACCACTTACCTCACCAGATCTCCTCAAGGCCTCTGCCAGGGGCTCCATAGCTAAGGCAAACAGCGCAGGAGACAAGGGACAACCTTGTCTTGTTCCTCTTTTTATAAAAAAGGGGGCTGAGAGCCTTCCACCCATCCTAATCCTGGCCTGTGGGGCTTTATACAGTAAACCAATCCATTTCCTAAAATTGGGTCCAAACCCGAAACTCTCCATCACTTTTTGCATATAGGACCACCTAACAGTGTCAAATGCTTTCTCAATGTCCAACGCCACCAGAATCCTGGTGGCGTTGTCCTCTGCCTGCAGCTGGAGATGAGTAAAAACTCGTCTAAGATTCACATCCGTGGATTTGCCGGGCATGAATCCTGTCTGATCGACATTGACCAAGGACGGCAACAACCTCATCAGTCTAGTGGCTAGTACCTTTGTCAATATCTTTAGATCGCAGTTTGGGAGGGATATAGGTCTATATGATGAACAACAAGTCGGATCTTTATCTGGTTTGGCCAATAAGGTGATGTGGGCCTGATACATGGTGTCTGGGAGTGTCCCAACCTCAAAGCCATGTGCAAAAACCTTGGTCAGTTTAGAAGCTAGGAGAGCCGCGTGCGTCTTATACCATTCCCCAGGCAGCCCGTCGGGGCCCGGGGATTTACCACGTGGAAGGGTTGATATAGCGTCCTCTATTTCCTGCCGTGTAATGGGTTTTTCTAGGGCTTCTCTATCCCCCTCCGATAGCATGGGCAAGCTTAACTCCCCCAGCTCCCCAAGCAGAGAATCTTCCCCCCCTGACAATGGATCATCATACAGATTTTTATAGTACCTCTGAAATACAGTTAGAATTTCTTCAGTTTCAGTAACCAAATCCCCTGTTGGGGTTCTGATTCTAGATATGTTAGTCTGGGGGAGTTGTTCCCGAACCAGGCCAGCCAGTAACTTGCCATTTTTATCACCCGACTCAAACAGCTCCGCTGCCAATTTCTTGGAGTCAGAATGTACCAGAGAAACATAATCAAGTTTAAGGGCCCTTCTCGCCTGTCCCAAGGCCGCATAACTATCCGAGGCCGGGGATACCGTATACCTTTCTTGGGCCTCCTCCTCTTGCCGCTCCAGCCGGGAGGTCTGCTCCGCGCGGTCAGACCGCACTGCCTTAATTGTGGAGATATATTCCCCTCTGGTGTGGGCCTTCCCAGCATCCCAGACCACTCCGACTGCAGCGGACTCCTCATTGAGTTGCCAAAACTCGGCCAATCTGGGGGCCACTACCTCCTGTATCTGCAAATCATTTATCCAGCGCACTGCTAGTCTCCAACACTCCGACCCACCACTCCGGCCCAGAACCAAGCCGAGCTCCAGAGGTGAATGGTCGGAAATGCCAGTCGGGAGGTAGGAGACCGCCCGCACGCAGGACAACACAGAAGAAGAGCCAAACATCAAGTCTATCCTAGACCCTGATTTGTGCATGGAAGACACATTAGAGTAAGCCCTGTCCTCCGGATGCCTCCACCTCCATAGTTCAGCAAGTCCGAAGGTATCCGCCCATGCCACCAATTCTGCTGTGGCTTCCCTAGCAGGGTTGGACGTGTCCCTGCCTGGGTCTAGGATAGCATTAAAATCTCCACCCACTATAATATAGTGAGCCTGAAATGGGGTTATAGCTGCCATAGCCGTGTATAGGATGGTGGGGGCAAACGGAGGAGGAACGTACATATTAACCATAGCCCAGCGTTTGGAATACATATCTATAATCTAAATAAAATATCCCACCCGGATCAGTTATCACACGCTCCACTGTGCAGGGCAGCGATTTGTTCAACAAAATTGTGACCCCCCTCGCATAAGAGGAGTAAGTGGCATGATAGCCCTGCCTGACCCACGCCCTCTTGAGGGCAAGAATTTTGCTCCCAAAGAGATGTGTCTCTTGAAGGAATAAAACATGTGGCTTGTGAGTTTGTAGGTATTTGAAAAGTAATGCTCTCTTGATCTTATAATTTAGGCCTTTAATGTTCCAGGATATAATTTTAACCTCTGAGTCTTTTAAGTGAGCCTGGTGTGCCATGGTGGTAGAACTGTTACCTGTCCCCAACCTCCGGTGGGGTAAAGGAAGAGGCAGTCCTCACGTATTGTCCGAGGCAGGTGGGCCACGCCACTGGCAGATAGAAAGCCAAGTCCAGTGCACTTCAACAAGCGATCAGACACATCTTGAGCAGAGAGAAAAAAGGTAAAAGGAAAAAAGGAAAAAAAAGAAAAAAAGAACAATATAGACCAACTTTTGCTTAACTCCCTACCGCAAGGCATTACCCCAACAGTTACCAAGTCAGTTTTCACCCCAAAACAGTAGAACCAAATTGCCCACATAAGGCACCGTCCAGGGGAACCCAGATAGGTTCCAGCCTATAACAGTAGGCAAGGTTGAGGGGGACCCAACCGTGCGGTCCCAGGTAGTTGTGATAGATGTGGGTAGCTCTGGTGGAGCCTGGCCCAGAAGGCCAACGTGGGGGCCCATGAGATCCTCTTGAGCTCAGTATCTCTCGGGGAACAATTGACTGTCTTGCTTTAGGGTCATGAGCAACAAAAAACAAGGGCCTTTCATAAAGTAGCATAGAAACCGGTGCAACTAGCATAAGTAACAGTCAAGTGTGGAAGAAATATAACAGTACCTCATCCGAACAGAAAGGCCCCTATCTTCAGGATGCCTTGGATCCCTCTCAGGGGTCTGCGGTAACACAAGTAGTCTCTACTGTAGTGTTGATATCCAAACCTCCGCCTCCTCCGGTGATTCAAAGAATTTTACTGAACCTCCATGCTGCACCCGCAGCCGACAGGGGTACAGCATAGAATACTTGATCTCCCGCTCACGAAGCCTCCTGCGGATGTCTGTGAAGGTCTTGCGTTTCTTTTGCAGGTCTGCTGTGAAGTCAGGGTACAGATGCACGGTTGTATGTTCATAGGGCAACGTGGGGTGCTTCCGGGCTTCTCGCAGAATCAAATCACGGTCCCTATAATTCAGAAACCGGACCAGAAAAGGTCTTGGGGGGGCCCCCACTACTCTGCGACCAGTGGGCACCCGATGGGCTCTCTCTACAACGTAGGTGGGGGAGAACTCTCGTAGCTCAAGCAGGGTCTTGAAGAAGGCCTCCGCAAATTCCGCAGGCCTGTCTCCCTCCGCACCCTCCGGCAGTCCCAGCACCCTAACATTGTTCCTGCGCATCCGATTTTCTGCATCGTCAGCCCTGGCCACCAACGCCTGAACCGTGCGTTGCAGAGCCGTCAGAGAGCCCGCGTGCTGGGAGGTCAGGTCCTCAGTCACAGAAATCCTGTCTTCAGTCTCCCGCAGCCTGCCCCGTATCTTGTCCAAGTCCGCCCTAATAAATGTACACTCCGTTGCTAGATAGTCAATGCGGCTCATCACAGAGGCCTTGCTCTGCTCTATAGCCGCCAGGATAGTTGCAGTATCACTCGCCGGTAGCTGTTGAGGCGGCTGGCTGGGTGCAGTGGGATCGTCCGCCATGCCTGCTCTGGAGATCAGCTCCCTCACCTGATCCAAGATGGCGTCCGTGCACGAGGCCGGAGACGCAGATGCCGTTCGGACTACAGGGACCGCAGAGACCCGGCGTTTAGAAGGCATATCGAAGTGTCCACAGATTTAGGGAATCAGCGGAATAATTTTCAACCCCGACACCGAGCTCAAACAGGCAGGATAGCTTTCAGGATAACAGCAGGGCCCGGAGCTCCACAGCCACACGTCCTCTTCCGTCTACATCCGGTCATGCCCCCCGTGACACCCGTTATTATTGCAGATCCTGTTTTGAGCAGCCTGGTCTCTGCATCGGTGACTGTTTCAAGCGCTACCATACACTAGTTGAGTATTAGCATGGGGAACAGCACTACACGGGAATAGGTCACACTATCACAGGGTCTCCAAAGATGTCACCGCATTTTTAGAGACCCCAACCTTTTACTGTAATTTCTAAAAAAATAGCGTACTGTACAGGATACCGGGGATGTGTCCTAGAAGGCCGGTACATTCCACCCGATATTGGAGCCATGGTCCCTTTAAGAAAGACGGTTGCAGAGTCTCAAACCCAAACCGCTTGGACTTCGGTACCTATGGGGTTCAGACCCGGGGAAGGGAGGTATGAAAGGCAGCAGAAACTCAGTGCACCTGTGTCAAGGAAGTGAGAGAGAGAGAGGGAGAGCTCACAAGCTGGACAGCAAGCGTGAGCTCTCTGAATCAATTGAAACAAAGGCTGCTGAACCCCTCTGTCTGGCCTGCCTGACACCCTGACTCTGGAAGAGCCTAACCAAGCTGTGGGACCGGAGACTGCTGTTTTAGTTACCAATACCAGGATTGTGGACTATGATTTAGTTTGGCTGAAGAAAGCTGTCATTTGATTTAGTTTGCTTCAAAATAAATGAACTGTTTGCTTCAATAAACTGGCTGCCGGTCATTACGGAGCTACCCCCAGGTTACAGTACCAAAAAAACAAAAAAACAAAATTAAAAAAAGTTATAAAAACCAAAATAAATATAAAATAATAAAAGCCCAAAACAGTTGTACATTTCTTGTTTTTCTATCTCTATTTTCTCTCTATTGCTCTCTCTATTGTTTTTTTATGCATACCTGTAATGTTTTGTTGCTGTTTATTATCATGTTTTTTTTTTTTTTTTGCAGGTATGTAATGTTTTTATAATGTTTTTATGTAATGTTTAATAGTTTTTTTCTTCTTAGTAGGAATATTATTTTTTTTATATGTTACTGTGTTTTATTAATCTTTATTTGGTTTTCAGGTACGCCAGCTGCAGCGCTGATTTATTTAAGGTGACAGCAACAGTGTTTGCTCCCACTATATATAAAGCAGCAACTCCAGCGCTGTTGGAGGTGATTTCACCACCACAGTTAAAAAAAAGAGCATATATACCGGAGCATAGGGGCAGGGGTGGATATTGGGGTGGATTGCCCCTATGCTCCGGTATGTATTTTTAAAAAAGGGGCTATGCCCACCATTAGAAGTGGGTGGATGAAGGGAGGTTTTCCAATGGTGGGCATACCCACCGATTGATTCTTTTTTTTTCATTTAACCCACAGGCCGGATAAAAAAAAAAAGAACATTACAACATATGCCCAACAAGGACCAGGGACACATTAGTATGTTGCTATTCTTAGAGTGGTTATAGTGGAATGATGCCTGCAGGTATAGGTATCATCTAGGTATCGTTCTTTTCAGCTGGAGGTCGGCTTTCATGTAAAAGCAATCCTAGCAGCTGATTAGCTGCTAGACTGCTTTTACAAGCAGTGGGAGGGAACACCCCCCCCCCCCCGCTGCCGTCTTACATGATTTTCTTTGGCTCTCCTGTCCCACCGGGGAACCCGAGAATGCAGCAGGTGGTTCTGACAGCTGACCATAGAGCTGATTGAAGACTAGAATGGCTCCAATCATCTCTATGGCCTAAGATGCCGGAGGCTACGAGGATTTCATGACTTCAGTTTTGCCAGATATAAACCACGCCATTGGAACATTGGGGAAGAGTCTAATAGAACCCAAATTTAAAAAAAAATGCAACACTACCTATTTTTATAATAGAGGATATTTCAATTTCCCGTGATAACCATAAAAATAATAGAAAAAAAATGAAAAGGACAGTGTAAAAATAAATTAAAGAAAAGGGAGTTTTGTGGTGAGAAACTAGAACTATGCCATCATCCCAGAGTATAGACACAAGCAGAAAGTTTTTTTTCCAAAAAAAGGGATTTTAAAGACAATAAAATAAAAAGCAAAATGAATAATTAGAAAAAAAATGCACCCCCCCCCCCCCCGGGCATGCAAAGGAGAGGGAGCAGAATGTATTTTGGGGGTGTAATTTCACATATACCCATGCCATGTGTGAGCAATATATAATTTCAGGGACAACTTTGTGTAATTTTTCTTTTTTTTTTTTTGTCATTTTTCAATCACTTGCGACAAAAAAATAAAATATTCCATGAACTCAACATGCCTCTCAGCATATAGCTTGGGGTGTCTACTTTCCAAAATGTCATTGGGGGGGGGGGGTTGTACTATCTGGGCATTTCATGGTCTCCACAACTGAGACAGGTAGTGTGGGGTGAAGGCATAAATTACTGACACCAATGTAAGGGACATTCTTCCTCTCACTGACACCAATGTAAGGGGTATTCTTCCTCTCACTGACACCAATGTAAGGGAAATTCTTCCTATCACTGACACCAATGTAAGGGACATTCTTCCCCTCAGTGACTCCAATGCAAGGGACATTCTTCCCCTCACTGACCCCAATGTAAGGCACATTCTTCCTCTCACTGACACCAATGTAAGGTACATTCTTCCTCTCACTGACACCAATGTAAGGGACATTCTTTCTCTCACTGACACCAATGTAAGGGACATTCTTTCAATCACTGACACCACTGTAAGGGGCATTCTTCCGCTCACTAACACCAATATAAGGGACATTCTTCCCATCACTGACACCAATGTAAGGGGTATTCTTCTTCTCACTGACACCAATGTAAGGGGTATTCTTCCTATCACTGACACCAATTTAAGAGACATTCTTCCCATCACTGACACCAATGTAAGGAACATTCTTCCCATCACTGACACCAATGTAAGGAACATTCTTCCTATCACTGACACCAATGTAAGGGACATTCTTCCCATCACTGACACCAATGTAAGGGGCATTCTTCCTCTCACTGACACCAATGTAAGGGACATTCTTCCCATCACTGACACCAATGTAAGAGACATTCTTCCTCTCACTGACACCAATGTAAGGAACATTCTTCCTATCACTGACACCAATGTAAGGGGGCATTCTTCCTCTCACTGACACCAATGTAAGGGACATTCTTCCCATCACTGACACCAATGTAAGGGACATTCTTCCTCTCACTGACACCAATGTAAGGAACATTCTTCCTCTCACTGACACCAATGTAAGAGACATTCTTCCTCTCACTGACACCAATGTAAGAGACATTCTTCCTCTCACTGACACCAATGTAAGGAACATTCTTCCTATCACTGACACCAATTTAAAAGACATTCTTCCCATCACTGACACCAATGTAAGGAACATTCTTCCCACCACTGACACCAATGTAAGGAACATTCTTCCCATCACTGACACCAATGTAAGGGACATTCTTCCCATCACTGACACCAATGTAAGTGACATTCTTCCTCTCATTGACACCAATGTAAGGGTCATTCTTCCACTCACTGACACCAATGTAAGGGACATTCTTCCTATCACTGACACCAATGTAAGAGACATTCTTCCTCTCACTGACACCAATGTAAGGAACATTCTTCCCATCACTGACAATAATGTAAGGAACATTCTTCCCATCACTGACACCAATGTAAGGGACATTCTTCCCATCACTGACACCAATGTAAGGGACATTCTTCCTCTCACTGACACCAATGTAAGAGACATTCTTCCTCTCACTGACACCAATGTAAGGGTCATTCTTCGACTCACTGACACCAATGTAAGGGACATTCTTCCCATCACTGACACCAATGAAAGGAACATTCTTCCCATCACTGACAACAATGTAAGGGTCATTCTTCCACTCACTGACACCAATGTAAGGGACATTCTTCCTATCACTGACACCAATGCAAGGAACATTCTTCCCATCACTGACAACAATGTAAGGGGCATTCTTCCTCTCACTGACACCAATGTAAGGGACATTCTTCCCACTGTCTGGTGTGGCTGAGGTACATAGATGACGTGCTCATGGTGTGGACTGGGACAGAAGACCAATTAACATTGTTCATAAAAGAACTGAATGATAATCAGAGAAACATTGTCCTCACCTACTCACACGATGAGAATACACTTGCTTTCTTAGACCTAAGATTAACGATCAATAAAGGTCACATCACGACCCAAACATTCAGAAAAGATACTGCGGCTAACACTCTCTTGTTAGCCCAGAGTAACCACCCAAGGCCTCTTATTCAGGGGATCCCTACGGGACAATTCCTAAGGATCAGGAGGAACTGCTCTGATGAATTTGAATTCAGGAAGGAGGCGGACGATATGTATCAGAGGTTTAGAGAAAGAGGGTACCCTCACAAACCTCTGAGGAAGGCTAGAAAAAAGGCCTCCCTGAAAAAACGTACCGACCTCCTTGTTGATCGCAAACCAGAGCCCTCGGATAAAAATAATAAAAATCAATCTCCCAGGATAATCACCAAGTTCGGAGCCCAATGGGGGGAGGTGGGTGCCATCATTGGC
>BLSH010376579.1:64920-76178 GCA_018402905.1 Glandirana rugosa
TCGTACAATACAAACCATAGATTCATAGGCCGTACTCTAGTATAAAATATAAAGTAGTTTGTAAACCCTTTTTATCACACAAGGACAGTAAATTTAAGTTTTTTCACAAAAAAAAGGGGTTTTTAACACAAACTTTTTAGCGACGCGTTTATGAAACACTTTTTTTTAACATTGTGGGTGATAAAATTAGACGTCCAGGAGACGAAATTTTTTTATATATTACGAACCCGCAAGTTTTCATTAGTAATTTCCCCGGAACATGTGGCAAATTATAAAATATTCCATGGACTCAACATGCCTCTCAGCAAATAGCTTGGGGTGTCTACTTTCCAAAATGGGGTCATTTGGGGGGGGGGGGGGTTTGAACTGTCCTGGCATTTTATGCCCAACATCACCCACTCTTCTAACCACTTTTTTTTTTGTTAGAAAATTACTTTTGAACGCCCAAGCATTATATATTTTTTTAAAGCAGAGGACCTGCAGATTAAAATAGTGGGTGTTACAATTTTTTTTCACAAAGTATTTGCGCAGCGATTTTTCAAACACAATTTTTGGGGAAAAAAAACACTTTTTTGAATTTAAATGACAGGAACACACTATTTTTCCCAAATGTTTGATGAAATATAAAATATGATCTCATGCCGGATACTTAGATACCAAACATAACATGCTTTAAAAATGTCGCAAACCCGCAAAGCTGGGCATTTCATGGCCTCCGCAACTGAGATAGGGAGTGTGTGTGAAGGTATAAATTTTTGCCCTTAGAAATTCTGAAGGCGGTGATTGGTTTACGGGGTTCTGTACGTGGCTAGGCTCCCAAAAAGTCTCACACATGGGGTATCTCCGTACTCAGGAGAAGCAGCAGAATGTATTTTGGGGTGTAATTTCACACATACCCATGCAATGTGTGAGCAATATATAATTTCAGTGACAACTTTGCGTAATTTTTTTTTTTTTTTTGTCATTTTTCAATCACTTGTGACAAAAAAAATTAAATATTCAATGGGCTCAACATGCCTCTCAACTAATTCCTTTGGGTGTCTACTTTCCAAGATGGGGTCATTTGGGGGGGGGGGGTTGTACTGCCCCTCCATTATAACACTTCAGGAAATAAGATAGGCAGTCATACAGTTAAAAAATAAAAGCTGCATAAATTCCAGAAAATGTACCCTACTTTGTAGACTCTATAACTTTTGCGCAAACCAACAAATATACGCTAATTGACTTTTTTTACCCAAGACATGTGGCTGAATGCATTTTGGCAAAAATGTATGACTAAAATTTAATTTATTTCATTTTTCTAATAACAAAAAGTAGAAAATATAATTTTTTTTCAAAATTTTCGTTTTTTTTTTTGTTCATATCGCAAAAAATAAAAATTGCAGAGGTGAACAAATACCACCAAAAGAAAGCTCTATTTGTTGAGAAAAAGGATACAAATTTAGTTTGGGTACTGCATTGCATGACCGCGCAATTACCAGTTAAAGCAGCATAGTGCCAAATTGAAAAAAGTGCTCCGGTCCTACAGTGGGAAATCCTTCCGGGGTTGAAGTGGTTAAAGCGACGTAGTGCTGTATCACAAAAAATGGCCTGGTCAGGAAGTGGGTAAATCCTCCCGGGGCTGAAGTGGTTAAATAACAGATCTGATGCCAGCAATTATTCCCTTCCGGTCTGATATGGAATTTAAGCGGGACCCCACAAAAAAACAGCATGAAGTCCCCAGGGATTGGGGTCTGGTATGTATTTTTATGGGGGACCCCATTCCAATTTTTTAGTGTGTGTGGGGTCCCACCTTATCATCTATACCCTGAGGGGTCTGGTATGGGTTTTTTTTTGGAGGGCGGGGCACCCCTTTACACTTGCCCTCTCTGCTTACATTCACCTGTAAGCTGGGAAATTGCTGGCTGACAGATGAATAGGCTAGACAGGAAACAAGTCCAGTGGTGATAAATTTTGGGGGGGGGCAAACAATGAAGCCACAGAACACCCCCTTGTTCGGTCAGTGGGTCATCCGCACCCCCATCGGTCGACAGGTCAACTGCACCCCCCGGTTGATCGGCCAGGTCACCCGCACCAATGTCAGGTCAGGCTCAGTACAACAGTAGAGTAACAGTACTCCCATCCGGGACTGTCGCTTGTCTATGTCCCTCCATACTCTGCACAGCTCTGATCTCCTCCATACAGCTCCGTTCTCTCCCGGCCGTGAAACTCTCCAGCAGCTCCAGAGCCTGCTGCCATACCGTCCCCACCCTCCTCCTCCCTCCTCGTTTTAGGCGAATGGGCTTGCTTCTCCTTTTGGCCAATCAGTACACGGGTCTCAGGACCCGCTTCCTGATTAGCCCGGGAGGAGAATCAGCATGACAATAGCGAATATTCATTCGCTATTGTCACGCAACTGGGTGGGCTCAGGGCACAGTGCTCTGTGCCCCGAGCCCACCCTTTTTTGAAACCTATTAGAGCCTCTACTCTAATCAAGTGCTTAAAAAAAAAACCCATTGGAATCCATGCGTCCGGTGATCCGCATGTAGATTAGAAGCATGGATTGGGGGCACCCCTAATGGGCGGGCCGACACTGAATAAGTATTTTAATTATTTTATTTTTATTGATTGTATTTATTATTTTATTTTATAATAACTGATTGTTAGGATGTTGGCGGCTGTCAACTCCATAAAAGCCATGGAAACCATGGAAAGCTGTCACATTTGGGAGCAGTAGTAATATTGCTACTAACTGTATCACTGTCGGCTGCAGCCAGAGATTTGGCATAACCAAACACCCAACTAGGCCATTCACTCAACCTCCAAACAGGCAAAATTTGGTATGAACACAGGTTCAGACGGCCCCAACAGCTCATCCTTGATAATTAATGAAAGGATTTTTTTGGAATGCAATAAACCCACCACATGGTGGAAATGTGATGGTAGAAAATGTGTAATAGTATGCCACATCCTGAAGTTGAAACATAGATAAACTAATTTAAGAAGAAATGGACTTTAACGGCATACTGGGTAAAAGATAAATGTATCAACTTTATTCATTGCAAATTGGCATCCAGGTGCCCCAAATAGACATACGACATCTAAAATTACTTAATTAAAAGTTTATATATCTCATACATCATGTATGTTACAAAGAGAGCCCCTGATAGGGTCAAAAAATGGCATCCCCTATGGGTACCGACCATAAAGGTCAGAGGTAAACACGAGGATCATCCATAAGATACTACAGATTGCTGGGACAAATATATCAAACAGACGCAACCCAATACCCACGATATCACGATACATGAACATGCAAGAACTAATAAGATATAGACATAGGGTTAAATCTGGTTACGCTGATGTGAATCCCAACAAAATCTGTAGAGACAGTTTCCTGCTTGCTCAACTAGTTTCGCGCTTGTATAATCTGCGCTTCATCTGGAGCTGGAAAGAATATCAGTCTAATAAAAGACAAGAACATACATATAAGAATAAGACAAATATACAGAGTATAGTCTGCTATTGCGTAATAACAAACATGTTGCAACAAATATATGCAAAGTGACGATCACTTACATGGTATGATATATACCCAAATGTTGTACAACAGCGTTGGTGGATTCCCCCTGGGTTCAATGGGGCCGCCCTAGGCCTAATGGGAGGCCCCCTGGAATGTCCAGATCCCCCTCTGGCCAGCCCCACACCCCAGCGAACGCCCACAGCCGCACCAGGCAGATATGGGGGCCTGTGTGTGGTACATATATGTATGTATCAAAAACAATGTATATATCATAGGTCAGATCTACTATGGCCAGTACACTAAATGTATTTGCATACATATTAATTATCCATGAATACCTGTGGGGAATATATTCCAAAGAAATCTTCCAAAGAGGATCAATATCTTCAAACAGGTATGTATGATAATGTCTTCAAAGATCGGGGGATATGACCTTGATGGAGCAGCTATGGTGAACAGCAAGGATATACTGCCATGATAGAGACCTCACAGAGCACGAGTCGAACGTACTCAATGTCGGGTCCAGATCCTATAAACTATGTAAAGAAAGATACCAATATCAATGCTGGGTTAACCAGATTGTGCATCAAAGAGGCTATTCGTATAAATAGATCTATACCGAGCGGACAAGCCGCCCAGTACACTGCTTGCCGGATGTCTAGATACGTGAAAAAAGGGGTATATCCCTGAAGACCTGTATGAGCCACCAACCTGCTTCACGGCTGCTGCAAGCCCGTCTTATATGAGACACACAAGGTCCCAATTGATGGCGTCTGCCAAAACACGGCGCCCAGCGGCGGCGTGTGACATCATCAACCCGGCTGATCCATCGCACATGCACGGAACCGCCCACATCCCGCCCCCTGGAGGCCGGAGCGTCAGAAAAATCTGACGTTCATCAGCCCAGAGGACAGGAAAGGGATGGTCCGCGCACTGCAGTGATGGAGGGCTCCCCCTGGTGGGAAGCTCCCACGCCGCAGCACCCAATCCCCGGGAAGGATACCTAGGGACCAAGTACAGGACGGGCAAAACCGGTGCTTTCAGCCGCATACCTGCCCAATAGCGCTGGCCCCGGGCTCCCAAGGGGCATGACACCGGAAATAGAGGGGAACCTAGTAGAAGATGTTAATGTATGCCCAAAGGGGGATAGAACCACCAATGCTGAAGACAACTAATAATATAAGAAAAGAAGATACATATAAACAAATTAGACATATTATATTAATGTACCTATATTTTATTCAAGTTGGAACTTATATCCCAATTTGGAAGCCAAGGACTATACATAAATAGAGGATTACAGACTGAGTAATGAGATCACTAAACTCAGTCTCTGCTGTGGGAATTAATCCCTACATATCAGAAAAACCACATACCATGTATGTTGCCACTGTATGTGGTATGCCAAACCAATGGTGCCACAAATAGGGGCTCAAAACAGAACAGAACCACAGCATGAGGGATAACAACCAGAAGATACCCCATACCGAGAGACAATCAGACCACCAATTAACAATATAAAAAAATAAAAATAAATAAAAGTTATAATTTGATAAGACTAATACACAGCTGGAAGTAGAGATTAAGCATAGTGGCCACAGACAAGTGGGGATCCAAAAGATCTCCCTCTCTAGGCCACCGTTCTCAATCTATATTTCTTGAGAAGTCCAAAACACTGCAACCCCCGACAGGGATCAATTTCATAAATAGGAGAGCCTATCATAGGCATCAAACTCAATCAAAGGAAAGGCCTTTAGGTTAAAACCTCATTCAGACCTGCGGCCTTGGTGGCCTCCAGGCGTTCAATCCACAGAGTTTCTTTTTGAAGAATGATCTTGTCCCAAGGACCACCTCTAGGATTGGCTGGTACTGTCTCCAGAACCATAAATTTGACTACTCGTGTATCAAACCTATGATATAAATCCAGGTGTTGGCTAACTGGGGTAACCATTTTGCCATTGCCTGAATAGTAAATATGGTCCCTAATCCTTTGTCGTAATTGTCGCCTAGTTTTGCCAACCTAGAAAGCTCCACATTGGCACGACATTAGATATACTAACCCTTGTGTACTACAATCAGCCAAAAACCTGGGACGGAAAATTTCCCCATAGGGTAATCTGTAGTGTGTGTCCTCCCATATCCAGGGGCACACATCACAGGCCCCACAGGGTGTCACACCCCCCTGACGGGGTCTGGAGATGCGTGCAGGGTCATAATGACTATGGGTAAGCTGATCTCTAAAGGATGTATTTCTGCGAAAAACAATCTCAGGATGGGGTTTAACATGTTTCATAAGTATGGGATCTTCAGTAAGGAGGTGCCAGTGCCTATTTAACCACTTGCCGACCGCCGATCGGCATCTGATGGCGGCAAGGTGGCTCGATAACGCGGATCGGCGTCATATGACGGCGGCTGCGGGATCGAGCCTAGTGAGCGCGCGCGCCGCCGGAGGGGAGGGCCAGGGAGCGGGTGCGGCGGAGTTAATCTCCGCCGGCCACCCGCGATTCCCCCCCCCGGAGTGAAAGAACGGAGGTCCGTGTAAGTAAACACGGACCTCCGTTCTGTGAGAGGGGGAAGGGCTGTGATCACAGCCTTCCTCTACATGGAGGCTGTGACCACTTCCCTTCCCCAGCTAGGGCAGTCCCCATACAGTTAGAACACGCCCAGGGAACACAGTTAACCCTTAGAGCGCCCCCTGCAGGTTAACCCCTTCACTGCCAATGGCATTTACACAGTAATCAGTGCATTTTTATAGCACTGATCGCTGTATAAATGCCAATGGTCCCAAAAAAGTATCAAAATGGTCCGACATGTCCGCTGAAATATCGCAGTACCGCTAAAAATCGCAGATCGCCGCCATTACTAGTAAAACATAAAAAAAAAATAAAAACCCCAAAAATGAATTCTCATCATCCGTAAACGCGACCACTTTTGCGCAAACCAATCAATAAACGCTGATTGCGATTTTTTTTTATCACAAATATGAGGAAGAATATAAATCGGCCAAAACCGATGAAAAAAAATGTTTTTTTATATTTTTTTTTTTGGATTTGTATTTTAGCAAAAAGTAAGAAATTTGGGTTTTTTTGCAAAATTGTTGCTCTTCTTTTGTTTATAGCGGCGATCAGAAATGACGCAGCGGTGATCAAATACCACCAAAAGAAAGCTCTATTTGTGGGAAAAAAAGGACGCAAATTTCGTTTGGGTACAACGTCGCACGACCGCGCAATTTTCAGTTAAAGCGACGCAGTGCCGAATCGCAAAAAGGGCTTCGGTCCTAAAGCTGGAAATCCTTCCGGTCCATAAGTGGTTAAAAGTTGACGTATTTGGACATGTTGTGAACAAAATTTTGTAATCAGTTTAACTGTGGATCTGGATTGTAATTGAACAATGGGATTTGTTTTGTAAATTAGCTGATGCCGATCCTGCATTAATGCCTTGTGAAAAGCTCTCTTTAATATTAATTTGCTACAGCCTCTGCCTCTGAGTCTCTCTCGCAAGGAGGCCGTCTGGAATAGAAAGTCGTTTACATCCTCGCAGTTACGACGCAAGCGCAAGTATTGAGCATACGGAATACTATGCTTAAGGTGCACCGGATGTGCGCTGGTGGCGTGCAGTATGGTGTTTCCTGCTGTCTCCTTGGGAAAGAGACTCGTGGCCAGACATCCCTGTTGGTCTATAAAGATAGACAAGTCAAGAAAAGTCATCACATGAGTGTGAAAATTTAAAGTAAATTTGAGATTATAATTGTTCATATTTAGTTGATCAGTTGATTTAGTTGAACAGCTCATCCTTACTTGAGGTTCCTTTAAAATAAAACTAGCTACTTGCCAAAATGTTAACATCTTTTTTTGTCAGTCTTTTGGTCTATACACTCCTGCCAGACAGCACAGCCATATCACTGACCTCACTTTTCATCACTGTGGTTAAGTGTCACAAGCTCTATGGCTAAGCTGTATTCACCATTATAGATAAGACTACTGGATAACAACTAATCGGTTGAATGTTACTAACTACTATTAGATATACCATGAACTGGATACATGAGAATCTGCACAGCTAATGCCAACAATAAAGGTTTAATATTTATAAGCTGATATCACAATAATTGCATTGTACTACAGTATATAAGAACCAAACTGGGCAAGAAATGTTACATCAATAGTCATCACAACCCCCAGAGTGTCTGCCCCCTCCGCCAATATCTCCTCCCCCACAGGATCCTCCTCCAGAGTCTCCTCCACCTCCAAAATCACCTCCTCCGCCAATGTCCCCTTGTGGCAGGAGTCACTTTGGGCGGGGGGGCCCGTGGAACCCAGAATCCCTTGGAGAGGTTGGGAAACCCTTGCTTCAGCTCCCCATGCCCCTCTTATGTCTAAGTCACCCTGTGTCTATTAGGGGCACAGGGTGACCGAGAATGATGGACAGCTGTTTAATGGTCAATGAGAAGGTAGTTTGGATTACTTAAAATGTAACAGTAATACTGGACTCTGAGATCTCAGAAATTGCGATCTCGGACCACAGCCCTATTGCTGTAATCCTAGATGACATTAAACCCTGTGCTACCTCTTCCCCCTGGCGATTTGCACATCCGCAAAGTACTACTGGCTCTGGAGCACGCCAAACTCCATCTGAAAAAAAACATGGCGATCCTTTCTCTCGATACAGAGAGAGCTTTTGACAACATTGGTTTTCAGTGGTTGTTTCTGGTTCTGAGGAAGTTCCATATAACAGGTCCCGTGGCAAACTTCATACAAGCCATGTACTCTGCCCCCATGGCATGCTTAGTTACTCCACACAACATTTTGGCCCCCATTCAATTATACAAGGGGACTCGTCAGGGATGTCCTCTATCCCCCTTGCTTTTTTTTGGCCATAGAGCCCCTTTCCAGGCTGCAAAACGACCACCCACTCCTCTCGGGCGTTCGGATAGGTGACCTCAAGTTACGTACCGCACTCTTTGCAGATGATATTCTAATCTCGTCAGATATGACGTCAGATCTCCCTATTATCCAGGATTTATTTACTACCTTAAAATTCTGCTCAGGTCTGCGTATCAATTTCCCTAAGAGCAAAGTTTTAGCGTTAAACCCATCACGCTTGCGCCACTGGACTCAAAATTCCCCGCTACAGGTAGCAAAGCAACACATAACACATCTAGGCATCACGATAGACCCCTCTTCTCTATACCATCTCAACTTCACTCCCATCTTTGACAGAAGGAGACGGGAATTGGAGGCATTGATGACCCTACCTGTTTTGTTTTTTGGAAGATGCCACCTTTTTAAGATGGTCTCATTTGCAAGACTGTTGTATCCTCTCCAAACACTTCCCCTACTACTTAGACATAAGGCTATCCAGAACCTTCACAGGACCCTATCGGCCTTATTGTGGAGGGACAAAAAACCCTGTATTGCTAGGAAAAAGATAGACCTTCTGAAACACGAAGGGGGGCTTCCTAATCTCCGCTTATATAATCGTTCATGTCTTCTGAGACAGGATATAGATTGGATATTACATAGGTCGCTGTATTCTACTATTCTACCTACTCACTGGAGGCTGCCCTGGTCTCACCTTTTGATTTGTCCGCATTACTACATTCCCCGCTCAGGGTTCTACCGCAACATCTAAAAAGTAACCTGCTAATTAAAGACACTGTGATAGCCTGGAGAGAAATCTGCAAACTATTGAAGATACCCTACACCATCTCAAATCATCTCCCTATACAGGGTAACCCGCTATTCCCTGCAGGAATGGAGAACGAGGCATTTTTCATGTGGACTTCTCTAGGTCTCACTAGGGTTATGTCAGTATGCCACCCTGGCACCTGCAACACCAAAACGTTTCAGGAGGTGGCTAAACAGTATCATCTACCCCCGCACCACTTTTTCTACTACTACCAATTGGTAGACTTTGTCAAGGCCCAAACCGGCCACAATAGGCCTAAAGTGGAACATCCCATTGTGGGCGTTGCAGTCCGACAAAAAGAATACTCCATATCGGCCCTCTACTCTAAAACCCTACAGTACCTCACATCGGATATGGGCCATACACTGTTAAAAGGCTGGTCAAAGGACTTTCCAGAAATGGGAGATGCAGCGCAAATACTAGAGGGATACAAAGCCATCTGTAAAGCCACAATAAATGAGTTCTGGCGTGAGACCCAATTCAAGATGATGCACAGGGCCTTTATACCAGGCTTGATTGATTCCTCCAACCCACTCTTGGCAATGTGCCCTTGATGTGATGCTAACAGGCCTTCCCTATTGCACCAGTTCTGGACCTGCACAGCGATTCGGGCCTATTGGGCCCAGATTCTCCAATTCATCCACGATGTTACCTCCAAACAACTGCCGGAGGATCCTATGGTGTGCTTATTTGGGTGTCCACCTCAGGCCTCCTCCGACCACCCAAAAGATGCCAAACAAACATACATCTCCTCCTGGATGCATCTCTGCCTTCTGATGGCCAGAAGGGCCCTTCTGCGATCCTGAACTTCTACCTGTACACCCTTACTCGTCACAGTCCAGAGAGAGCTATAATCACTTCTCTACCTGGAAAAACTAGACACATTACTACAGAACTTCAGTACTACCAAACGGTTCTTCACCCGATGGAAGGCATTTATAGAATAATCTTTTTTCAACGACTGAAATTCAAAAACTCATGGTCACCTTCCAATATGCCACCTGGTACTCCAAGGCAAACCTTACCAACTCCTTGGGTAAACTTAAGCTACCTGCCTCTGCTTCGGACACCAACTGAGTGCAACTGTAACATTGTTAGATTGGACAGAGGGGGAAAATAGCTAGACAGGTAGTTTATTTGAGGTCCTAGGTGTTTAAAATGATGTCTGGTTCCCCGATGATGCGTACTACTATGTTATGATGGACAACCCTCTCTCCATGCCTATGCCCTCTTTCTAATCCTTTAGAACAGGGGTGTCAAACTGGCGGCCCTCCAGCTGTTGCGGAACTAGAAGTCCCATCATGCCTCTGCCTGTGGGAGTCATACTTTTGTAACTGTCAGCCTTGCAATGCCTCATGGGACTTGTAGTTTCGCAACAGCTGGAGGGCTGCCAGTTTGATCACTGGGGTTTAGAGTCTTAATATTCTTCTACTTTTCCTACAGTTTCTGCTTCAATTATACTTTGTTGTATCTGTAAAAACTCAATAAAAATGTATTAAAAAAAAAAATGTAACAGTAATATTTATTCACAATATCTCCCAGGATATACAGTTGTGCTCATAAGTTTACATACCCTGGCAGAATTTATGATTTCCTGGCCATTTTTCAGAGAATATGAATGATAACACAAAAACTTTTCTTTCACTCATGGTGTTTGGCTGAAGCCATTTATTATCAATCAACTGTGTTTACTCTTTTTAACCAGTTGCCGCCCGCCCGCCGTGGCTTGACGACGGCAACTTGGTTCGTTATAGTGAAACGCTGGCAGGTGACGGCGACCGCGATCATGCGCACGCGCTCACGGCGCAGGCACTACTATCGGATTGGATAGAGGACCGATCAGTCTACAGGGCTAGGCCAATAATATTTGGCCTGGCCCTTCTGATCGTTCCTGGCCAATGGTAGTGCACCTCTGCAGAGGAAATTAATGTAGGCAGAGGATATTAGCTCATCTTCTTCCCTGAAGCCCTTTTCGGTTCCGGTGAGGAAGAGAGAGCTCCTAATCATGAGTTGCACAACAGTACACTGACACTAATACAGTTAGGCACACTTTTAACCCTTTGATCGG
>BLSH010376579.1:78361-95583 GCA_018402905.1 Glandirana rugosa
ACCTTTCCGCATATGTTTGTTTTTCGTTTTTTGTTTTTTCAAGGCTCGAGTTGAATGGCTGGTCAGACGGTGGTTCGGTTTAAGTGGACAGATTGTCAGGTCGCAAATTTTCTGTCCCCTAACCAATGTGTGTAAACGTTCACGTACGCATTCGACGTCCGGAGCAGTTCCGAGGGACATATGACGTCTGGATTGAGATATATATTCTCCGAAGTGTCACCTTCGTGTATGTTAACTTACCTATCTAACTCCTGTCCACTGACCTCCTCGGGTGGGAGGAATTTCCATTGTCTGGATCCTGTGGACACCCGCGAGGTTTCTCTTATCATTACACCGTGTGTATCACGGGGGAGTGGGAGGACGGTTTTCAGACAGGAATGTGGATCGGAACAGGGCTTGGCAGGAGGGTGAGGGGGCACTATGTGTGCCACATTACTATTCTCTTTGGAGCGCCCACAGGTGTCCTAGGTCTGTTACCTTTAAGGAGGGTGGGCTCCTCCAGTCACCTGTCCTCAATCTATCCATTCAATTGTATGTGCTTCCACTGTGAAGCCTCTTATATATAGAGTTAGGTCTGCAGTATACAGGGAGCCTTGACGAGGCCTGCAGCTTACGCATGCACTTGCAAATGTGTGTAACCAATCCCCTGTCTTTTAAACGCTGGACTGTTAGACAGGTGAATTTGGCTTGGTGGCAGACTGGTCGGTAAGTTGAGCTCGGAACTTTTTTGTTTTTTGCTTTTTGTTTGTATACGCCTTTCCAGAGCTCCTTGCTATAGTGACCAGTTATAGGTGAATTTGGCTTGGTGGCAGACTGGTCGGTAAGTTGAGCTCGGAACTTTTTTGTTTTTTGCTTTTTGTTTGTATACGCCTTTCCAGAGCTCCTTGCTATAGTGACCAGTTATAGGTGAATTTGGCTTGGTGGCAGACTGGTCGGTAAGTTGAGCTCGGAACTTTTTTGTTTTTTGCTTTTTGTTTGTATACGCCTTTCCAGAGCTCCTTGCTATAGTGACCAGTTATAGATGGGGGACAGTGACCTTGTTCTGTGTAGTTACCACTTTCGGTGCCATATCAGCGCCGCAGCCCCCATAGGGCCACGGCTGGGCGTCTGGTCATGTACCTTTAAGGAGGGTGGGCTCCTCCAGTCACCTGTCCTCAATCTATCCATTCAATTGCATGTGCTTCCACTGTGAAGCCTCTTATATAGAGTTAGGTCTGCAGTATACAGGGAGCCTTGACGAGGCCTGCAGCTTACGCATGCACTTGCAAATGTGTGTAACCAATCCCCTGTCTTTTAAACGCTGGACTGTTAGACAGGTGAATTTGGCTTGGTGGCAGACTGGTCGGTAAGTTGAGCGCGGAACTTTTTTTGTTTTTTGCTTTTTGTTTGTATATGCCTTTCCAGAGCTCCTTGCTATAGTGACCAGTTATAGATGGGGGACAGTGACCTTGTTTTGTCTAGGTCTGTTACAATCCTATAATGTATACTAGAAAAAGAAAAAATACTGTGCGCCTCTAAAATGTTCGGGTTTGGCTTGAAGACAAAGTGGCAACCCTATATGGAGCAGAAAGCCAGTACTAGCACTGCTACTCCTACTGGTGAACTGGCAAAAACCAGCGGCCTAGTATATCCTGGTCATGGACGAACCAGCACTGCAGTAACACTTGGTGACGTGGCGAGTCCCATAAGTGCAGTTCAAGCTGATGTGGCTAGCACAAGTAATGTCCTGTAGCCACAAAGAAGATGAACACAGGTCTGCAGAACCCATAGTGCCCTTCCCGCTGAATTCGCTAACCCTGATTGGCAACCCACCACTGATTCAGCGCCCGCAATTCCCCCATTCACTGCCCAAACCGGAACCACGGTAAATACAGTTGATTTTACGGCCATCGATTTTTATTCGCTGTATTTCACTGAAGATCTCTATAGATCAATAGTGGACCAAAGCAATTTATATGCTGGTCAATTCATCGCCGCTAATCTCCATTTGACACTTGCCAGAGACTGGAAACCAAACACGGTTCCAGAATTACCCTCCTCTTGGGCATAACAAAAAAACCTGATTTGCGGTCATATTGGTCCACTGACCCAATTCGCCATATGCCCGTGTTCTCTGCTTTAATGGCCAGGACACGATACGAGCAGATTCTGCGGTTCATGCACTTCAGTGACAATGAACTCTGTCGTCCACGGGGTGACCCTGAATTTGACCGGCTCTACAAAATTCGGCCCCTCATAAACTAAATCAACACCCAGTTCACCACACTTTTTATTCCCAACCAAGTTGTGTGCATGGAAGAGTCCCTGATTAAATTTTCTGGCCGTCTTGCTTTCAAACAGTACCTCCCCAGCAAGCGTGCCAGATACGGGGTCAATATGTATAAACTCTGTGACAGAGCCTCAGGCTATAATAGTTTCATGGTTTATGAGGGCAAAGACAGTCACTTAGAGCAGGAAGGATGCCCAGACTACATAGGGAGCGCTGGCAAGATTGAGTGGGACTTGGTGTCACCCTTATTCGGAAAGGGGTACAACTTGTACGTGGACAATTATTACATGAGCGTGTCACTTTTTAGTCACTTGTTTGATCACCAAATTGGTGCATGTGGCACCGTGCGACCTAATCACCGTGGCTTCCCCCAATGGCTTGTAGATTCCCGTTTTAGACCGGGGGAGAGAGCCTGCTTGAAGTGTAATAATTTGCTTGCAATGAAGTGGAGGGACAATCGGAATGTTTTCGTTCTGACCACCCTTCATGCAGATACGACCGTCCAAATTCCTATGGCGAATGTTGTTTTAGAGAAACCCCTCTGTGTCCACGAATATAACCTAAATATGGGAGGGGTGGACCTTAACGACCAGTTATTGGCGCCGTACCTAATCACCCATAAAACTAGACGCTAGTACAAAAAAGTGTCTATGTACCTGTTTCAATTGGCTTTGCTGAACGCTCATGTCTTATACAGAGCATCAGGACAAATGGAATCCTTCCTCAAATTCCAGGAAGAGATTGTCACAGCCCTTCTGTTTCCAGATGGTGCTGCACCCCCACTTCACAATGTGAATGCAGTTAGCCGGCTGCATGGAAGGCACTTTCCATGAGTCCTCCGTGGTACCCCAGGCCACAGAACACCCCAAAAGAGATGCCTTGTCTGCAGACGACGCGGATACAGGCATGGAACCCGCACTTATTGCCCCACCTGTCCTGACCAGCCTGGTCTCTGCATCGAAGAATGTTTTTAACGCTATCACACATTAGTGAATTATTAGCGTAGGGTGCAGCAGACACAGTGATAGGCACACTTGCATAGGGTCTCCAAAGATGCCAGTGCATTTTGAGAGATCCAAACCTGGAACCAATTACAGTTTTTATTTACAAAAAAAGGCATACCAAAAAAACAAAAAAAATATTTAAAACAACAAAAAAAAAAATGTTCAAAAAAATAATAAAGTAAAAAAGCCAAAAACAGTCGTACGTTTTTTTTTTTTCTCTCTTTCTTGTTTTCTCTCTAATCTCTCTCTATTGTTAATATTTTTATGCATACCTGTAATGTTGTGTTACTGTTTTTATCATGTTTTCTTTGTAGGTATGTAACTTGTTTATGTTACTGCTTACCTGTAATGTTTTATTGTTAATGTGTTTTATAATTTTTTCGTCTTAGCAGGTATGTATTTTTTTATGTTACTGTGTTTTATTAATTGTTTATTCCTTTTCAGGTACGCCATTCAGCTGTAGCACTGATTTATTAATGGTGACAGCAAAAGCGTTTGCTCCCACTATTCATAAAGCAGTGACTCCAGCGCTGTTGGAGGTGATTTCACCACCACAGTTAAATAAAGAGCAAATATACTGGAGCATAGGGACAGGGGTGGAACTTGGAGTGGATTGCCCCTATGCTTCAGTATATATTTTTAAAAAGGGGCTATACCCACCATTAGAAGTGGGTGGATGAAGGGAGGTTTTCTAGTGGTGGGCATACCCACCGATTGATTCTTTTTTTTCATTTAACCCACAGGCTGAATGGAAAAAAAGAACATTACAATATATGCCCAACAAGGACCAGCGACATACTAGTATGTCGCTAGTCTTCTCAGGCTCTCCTGTCCCACCGGGGAATGCGAGAATGCAGCCGGTGGTTCCGCCAGCTGACCATAGAGCTGATTGAAGACTAGAATGGCTCCAATCATCTCTATGGCCTAAGAAACTGGAGGCTACGAGCATTTTGTGCAAAACAAAAAGATGTGATCGCACTCCGTTGAGGTGAAAATGATGAAATTTAATGTAGAAAAACAACAAAACAGTGTAAATCCATCAATAGGCAGGCAAAAATAGAAACCACAAATGAGCATTTCGTGACTTCAGTTTTGCCGGATATAAACAGCGAGCGCCATTGAGAAATTGGGGAAGCATCTTATCACACCGATTATGTTGTGTTCAGATGCTTTGAGGGCTGGGGAAAGATCTAGAGCAGGGTTTCTCAACCAGGGTTCCTCCCAAAGGTTGCTAGGGGTTCCTTGAGCAATGGTCAATTTCTGCCTCTCAGATAAATTCCCAATGACATCATTGATCTTTTTAGCTATCTGTAAGGGGGGAATTCTTCCCAATGACCACAAGTGTAAGGAGCATTCTTCCCATTGACCATCACACAAAGGTATCATAAGTTGTAGATTGTTCATTTTTAGCAGGGGTTCCGGAGAATTATTTCAAGGGTTCCTCTGTGTTGAAAAGGTTGAGAAAGGCTGATCTAGAGTCTAGTAGACCCCAATTTTTTTTTAAAAAAATATGAAACAATACCTATTTTTATCATAGGGGATATTTAACCACTTGACCACTGGGCACTTAAACCCCCTTCCTAATCAGACCAATTTTCAGCTTTCAGCACTCTCACATTTTGAATGACAATTACTCAGTCATGCAACACTGTACCCATACAATTTTTTTGTCCTTTTTTCCACACAAATAGAGCTTTCTTTTGGTGGTATTTAATATTTATTTTTTGCACTGTAAATGAAAAAAAACCACACATTTTGTAAAAAAAAATGCATTTTTCTTAATCTCTGTTTTTGCAAATTAGTAATTTTTCCTCATAAATTCTTGCCAAAATGTATTAATATCTTTGGTAAAAATAACCCAAATCAGTGTATATTATTTGGCCTTTGTGTAAAGCCTCGTACACATGGTTCGACGGTCATATGCAAACGGTCGTACGACCGCTCGTTGTACAATCATTCGACTGTTAGTACGCGCGATTAGAACAGCCTATGTATGACGGTCGTACAACAGAAGTTGTATGATCAAACTATAAAACTTTGGTAGTACCAACAAGTGGTCGTACGACCGTTGCATCGTGTGTACAGATAAGTTTGTCCAACTGGTACTGCGCAGAACACGCATGCTCAGAAGTCAGGAACGGTCGGACGCTAATTACATGCACCTGAACTTTCTCTTTATACGTTCATAAAACTACACTACGTTCAGCTTGGTCGTACGATCATGTAGTGCATGTCAGTACGCAAGTTACATGATCCAACATACGATTTGGTCCATTCGGTCGTACGACCATCGAACCGTGTGTATGAGGCTTAAGTTATAGAGTCTATATGCTATGGTGGCAATCATTGAAAATTGAACACACCTGATGTACTGATGGCCTATCTAATTTCTTGAGACACTAACAAGTCAGGAAAGTACAAATACCCCCCAGATGATCCCTTTTGGGAAAGTAGACATTCCAAGGTTTTTAATGGAAACACCCACAAAATGACCCCGTTTTGGAAAGCTAACACCCCAATGTATAATCTATGAGGCATAATGAGTCTTTTGAACGGTTCATTTTTTTCCAGAAGTTTTTGGAAAATGTGGAAAAAAAATGGAAATGCATTTTTTTTACACAAAGGTGTCCATTTATAAGATATTTCCAGTGCATAGCATGTACATAGCAAAAATGACACCCCAGAATATATTCTGCTACTCCTCCTGAGTATGGCGATACCACATGTGTGGGACTTTTATACAGCCTGGCTACATACAGAGGCCCAACATTGAAATGGCACCGTCGGGCGTTCTAGGAGCATAAATTACACATCTCATTTCTCAACCACCTATTACATTTTTGAAGGCCCTGGAGAACCAAGACAATGGAAACACCCACAAAATGACAACATTTTGGAAAGCTAACACTCCAACGTATAATCCATGAGGCATTATGAGTCATTTGAACAGTTCATTTTTTTCCATAAGTTTTTGGAAAATGTTGAAAAAAAATGAAAACGCATTTCTTTTACACAAAGTTGTTTATTTATAAGATATTTCCAACGCATAGCATATACATAGCAAAAATGACACCCCAAAATGTATTTTGCTACTCCTCCTGAGTATGGCAATACCACATGTGTGAGACATTTATACAAACTGGCCACATACAGAGGCCCAACATTGAAGTAGCACCATCAGGCGTTCTAGGAGCATTAATTGCACATCTCATTTCTCAACCACCTATTACACTTTTGAAGGCCCCTGGAGCACCAGGACAATAGAAACACCCACAAAATGACCCCATTTTAGAAACGAAACACCCCAACGTATAATCTGTGGGGCCTAACGAGTCTTTTGAATGTGTCATTTTTTTCCACAAGTGCTTATAAAATGTGGAAAGAAAATAAAAACGCATTTTTTTTTACACAAAGGTGTCCATTTATAAGATATTTCTAACACATAGCATGTACATAGCAAAAATTACACCCCAAACTGTATTCTACTACTCCTCCTGAGCATGGCAATACCACATGTGTGAGACTTTTATACAACCTGGCCACATACAGAGGCCCAACATTGAAGTAGCACCGTCAGGCGTTCTAGGAGCATTAATTACACATCTGATTTCTCAACCACCTATTACACTTTTGAAGGCCCCTGGAGCGCCAGGACAATAGAAACACCCACAAAATGACCCATTTTGGAACTTAAATACCCCAACGTATAATCTATGAGGCCTAACGAGTCTTTTGAACGTGTCATTTTTTTCCACAAGTGCTTATAAAATGTAGAAAGAAAATGAAAACGCATTTGTTTTACACAAAGTTGTCCATTTATAAGATATTTCTAACACACAGCATGTACTTAGCAAAAATTACACCCCAAACTGTATTCTACTACTCCTCCTGAGCATGGCAATACCACATGTGTGAGACTTTTATACAACCTGGCCACATACAGATGCCCAACATCAAAGGAGCACCATCAGGTGTTCTAGGAACATATATTACGCATTTAATTTCCTGAAACCTATCACATTTTTAAGGCCCTTCATATTTCTAACACATAGCATGTATATACCAAAAATTACACCCCAAAATACCTTCTGCTGAGCAAATGGTAAACAAAAAATTACCTGTGGTTTTAGTAGTGCAGTTGTCCACAGGAGGATAGCACTGGTCCAGGCAGGCAGGAACGTGGTCAGCGAATTGTCCAGGCAGGAATATTGTCCATAGTCAGTACAGGCAGGAATACTGTCCATATACAGTCCAGAGTCAGTGCAGATAGAGATATTGCCAGCAGTGCCAAAATATTGGTCCTGGTAGAAGGCAGGAACATGGTCCATCGTACAGGTAGCCGGCCAGGAAAGAATGGGGACAGGGGTAGAGGCTTCTCCCACCCAAATCTGCTTTTAAGCCTTCGAGTCTCCAGACCCTAATCTGGGAATGAGAAAACCAAATAATTTGTTTTCTTCATCCAGAAAAATCATTCTGGAGCCCCTCACATATGTGAGACCCCTGTGTTTATAAATCCCACTACTCCAGTAGCAGGGTAAAAGATCAGTCCAAGAGGCAGGCAAAAAAATGTGGTCAATAAACAGTCCAGGGTCAGTTACAAAGCAGGCAGAGGTATGCTTAGCATTAAGCAGAACCGTTGTTGTATAACAGGCCAGGGTCAGTTCCAGAGCAGGCAGAGGTATATTAAGCGTTGGGCAGAAGCGTTGTTGTATAACAGGCCAGGGTCAGTTCCAGAGCAGGCAGAGGTATATTAAGCGTTGGGCAGAAGCATTGTCATATAACAGGCCAGGGTCAGTTCCGGAGTAGGCAGAGGTATATTTAGTGTTAGGCAGAAGCGTTGTCGTATAACAGGCCAGGATCAGTTCTGGAGCAGGCAGAGGTATATTTAGCGTTAGGCAGAAGCGTTGTCGTATAACAGGACAGGGTCAGTTCCAGAGCAGGCAGAGGTATATTAAGCGTTGGGCAGAAGCGTTGGTGTATAACAGGTCAGGGTCAGTTCTGGATCAGGCAGAGGTATATTAAGCGTTGGGCAGAAGCATTGTCGTATAACAGGCCAGGGTAATTTCTGGAGCAGGCAGAGGTATATTTAGTGTTAGGCAGAAGCATTGTCGTATAACAGGCCAGGGTCAGTTCCGGAGTAGGCAGAGGTATATTTAGTGTTAGGCAGAAGCGTTGTCCTATAACAGTACAGGGTCAGTTCCGGAGCAGGCAGAGGTATATTTAGTGTTAGGCAGAAGCGTTGTCCTATAACAGGCCAGGGTCAGTTCTGGAGCAGGCAGAGGTATATTTAGTGTTAGGCAGAAGCGTTGGTGTATAACAGGCCAGGGTCAGTTCTGGAGCAGGCAGAGGTATATTTAGTGTTAGGCAGAAGCATTGTCGTATAACAGGCCAGGGTCAGTTCCGGAGTAGGCAGAGGTATATTTAGTGTTAGGCAGAAGCGTTGTCCTATAACAGTACAGGGTCAGTTCCGGAGCAGGCAGAGGTATATTTAGTGTTAGGCAGAAGCGTTGTCCTATAACAGGCCAGGGTCAGTTCTGGAGCAGGCAGAGGTATATTTAGTGTTAGGCAGAAGCGTTGGTGTATAACAGGCCAGGGTCAGTTCTGGAGCAGGCAGAGGTATATTTAGTGTTAGGCAGAAGCATTGTCGTATAACAGGCCAGGGTCAGTTCCGGAGTAGGCAGAGGTATATTTAGTGTTAGGCAGAAGCGTTGTCGTATAACAGTACAGGGTCATTTCTGGAGCAGACAGAGGTATATTTAGTGTTAGGCAGAAGCGTTGTCCTATAACAGGCCAGGGTCAGTTCCGGAGCAGGCAGAGGTATATTTAGTGTTAGGCAGAAGTGTTGTCGTATAACAGGCCAGGGTCAGTTTGGGAGCAGGCAGAGGTATATTTAGTGTTAGGCAGAAGCGTTGTCGTATAACAGGCCAGGGTCAGTTCCGGAGCAGGCAGAGGTATATTTAGTGTTAGGCAGAAGCGTTTTCATATAACAGGCCAGGGTCAGTTCCGGAGCAGGCAGAGGTATATTAAGCGTTGGGCAGAAGCGTTGTCGTATAACAGGCCAGGGTCAGTTCCGGAGTAGGCAGAGGTACATTTGGTGTTAGGCAGAAGCATTGTGGTATAACAGGCCAGGGTCAGTTCCGGAGCAGGCAGAGGTATATTTAGTATTAGGCAGAAGTGTTGTCGTATAACAGGCCAGGGTCAGTTCCGGAGCAGGCAGAGGTATATTAAGCGTTGGGCAGAAGCGTTGTCGTATAACAGGCCAGGGTCAGTTCCAGAGCAGGCAGAGGTATATTTAGTGTTAGGCAGAAGCGTTGTCGTATAACAGGCCAGGGTCAGTTTGGGAGCAGGCAGAGGTATATTAAGCGTTGGGCAGAAGCGTTGTCCTATAACAGGCCAGGGTCAGTTCCGGAGTAGGCAGAGGTATATTAAGCGTTGGGCAGAAGCGTTGTCCTATAACAGGCCAGGGTCAGTTCGGGAGCAGGCAGAGGTATATTTAGTGTTAGGCAGAAGCGTTGTCGTATAACAGGCCAGGGTCAGTTCCGGAGTAGGCAGAGGTACATTTGGTGTTAGGCAGAAGCATTGTCGTATAACAGGCCAGGGTCAGTTCCGGAGCAGGCAGAGGTATATTTAGTATTAGGCAGAAGTGTTGTCGTATAACAGGCCAGGGTCAGTTCCGGAGCAGGCAGAGGTAAATTAAGCGTTGGGCAGAAGCGTTGTCGTATAACAGGCCAGGGTCAGTTCCGGAGTAGGCAGAGGTACATTTGGTGTTAGGCAAAAGCATTGTCGTATAACAGGCCAGGGTCAGTTCGGGAGCAGGCAGAGGTATATTTAGTGTTAGGCAGAAGTGTTGTCGTATAACAGGCCAGGGTCAGTTCGGGAGCAGGCAGAGGTATATTTAGTGTTAGGCAGAAGCGTTGTCGTATAACAGGCCAGGGTCAGTTCCGGAGCAGGCAGAGGTATATTAAGCGTTGGGCAGAAGCGTTGTCATATAACAGGCCAGGGTCAGTTCCGGAGCAGGCAGAGGTATATTAAGCGTTGGGCAGAAGCGTTGTTGTATAACAGGCCAGGGTCAGTTCTGGAGCAGGCAGAGGTATATTAAGCGTTGGGCAGAAGCGTTGTTGTATAACAGGCCAGGGTCAGTTCGGGAGCAGGCAGAGGTGTATTAAGCGTTGGGCAGAAGCGTTGTCCTATAACAGGCCAGGGTCAGTTCGGGAGCAGGCAGAGGTATATTAAGCGTTGGGCAGAAGCGTTGTCGTATAACAGGCCAGGGTCAGTTCCAGAGCAGGCAGAGGTATATTTAGTGTTAGGCAGAAGCGTTGTCGTATAACAGGCCAGGGTCAGTTCCGGAGCAGGCAGAGGTATATTTAGTGTTAGGCAGAAGCGTTGTCGTATAACAGGCCAGGGTCAGTTCCGGAGTAGGCAAAGGTATATTAAGCGTTGGGCAGAAGCGTTGTCGTATAACAGGCCAGGGTCAGTTCCGGAGTAGGCAAAGGTATATTAAGCGTTGGGCAGAAGCGTTGTCGTATAACAGGCCAGGGTCAGTTCCGGAGTAGGCAAAGGTATATTAAGCGTTGGGCAGAAGCGTTGTTGTATAACAGGCCAGGGTCAGTTCGGGAGCAGGCAGAGGTATATTAAGCGTTGGGCAGAAGCGTTGTCGTATAACAGGCCAGGGTCAGATTCCGGAGCAGGCAGAGGTATATTAAGCGTTGGGCAGAAGCGTTGTCGTATAACAGGCCAGGGTCAGTTCCGGAGCAGGCAGAGGTATATTAAGCGTTGGGCAGAAGCGTTGTCGTATAACAGGCCAAGGTCAGTTCCGGCGAAGGCAGCGGTATGTACAGTGCAGTGCAGTGGCATAAGGGGTGTGGAGGAAAATGACAGGAAATGAGAATTTCCATACTTTACTAATAATGTACACAAGTATGGTAACGGCGGAAACATTCGCCCATACAGAGGCCTGGTTGGGAAGGACATTGTGGACAATAATATACGGTGTCTCTTCTAGTTCCTCCTCTGGAGCACACCCGGCATTTCTTCTGCCGTTTTCGGCCTGTTTCATGGTGGGGAAGTCTCTCAGGAAAATGCCGTTCGCTGAGTCTTCTCACTGCATCCCAGCGAATGCTTTCTGGTGGGCCTTCAGGATACAAAAGGGTGGTGATAATTTCTTCTTGGTAACGAAGATAAGATACGGGGCTCTGGGTAGATTTACGGTAAATAACATAACTGTTATGCATGGCCAAACTGAAAAAATAAATGGAGACGTTTTTATACCAATAGCGGCTTTTTCTTGTGGGAAGATAGGGTTCAATCATTTGATCATTAAAATCCACTTCCCCCCATGTACAAATTATAGTCATGGACACATGCTGGTTGCTGGATTGGGCCATTTCTTCTTTGGATTTCCACGTAGGTGTCGTTATGGATAGATGTGAGCCTGTGGACATTTCATTTATCCCTCCACAGCAGTGTTGCCAACCTCCAGCAGCATTTTTTACTGGCAAAACATGGGAAATTTACTGGCAGAGCACATTTTTTACTGGCAACCTGAAAAATAACTGAACTCCTATTAAAAACTAAGACAATTGATATTTAAACACAACATGGAAACACTGACAATATCCATATCAATTAGTTTGCCCGGTTTACACTTAAGAAGTCAGCACAGCATGACAAATTATCAGACCCTGGTATTTATAGAAAGTTGAAAAAATCACTGATTTTTACAAACTGTCAGTAAATTTACTGGCAGTTGGCAACACTGCTCCACAGCCAATATCTCATGATTTCGCAAAGACGCCGTCTCCCCTTTTTGTAGTCTTTCAGTAACGAGGCTTTGTGGGAAGCCCTTCCTATTGGCTCTCACTGTACCACATGCTGGAGTGCTCCTTAGTTGAAGATTGCGGAAGAGGGGCAAGCTTGTATAGTAATTACCCACATAAAGGTGGTAACCCTTTCCAAGGAGTGGATATTTTCCGCTGGCTCCCATGTACTCTGGGCATTCAGGGGGATGCAGTTGAGTGTCCTTCTCTTCGTACACCAGGAAGGCATAGATGTACCCCGTGGCTCGGTCACATAGCTTGTACAGTTTAACCCCATATCGTGCCCTTTTGCTGGGGATAAACTGCCTGAAGCCAAGCCTGCCTGTGAAATGAACAAGTGCTTCATCCACGGAGATTTTTTGGTCGGAGGTAAATATTTGGGAGAATTACTCAGAGAAAAAATTTAGGAGTGGCCGAATTTTAAATAATTTATCAAATGATGGGTTATTTTGGGGAGGGCACTGGGAGTTGTCATTGTAGTGGAGGAACCGCATAATCATCAAGTATCTTGACCTTGGCATAATCAATGACTGGATGGGCATGTGGTGGATTGGGTGGGTAGACCAATAGGAATATAATTCTTTTTTTTTTTTTTTTTTTTTATTCCCATGTTGAAAATTAGGCCTAAAAATGTTTTAAATTCTTCTACTGTCAATTCTCTCCACTCATAGGGACGGGCATAACTTGAACCAGGGTTGCTTGTTATGTACTGTTGTGCATAGAGGTTGCACTGGGCCACGATGGAAGATAATAGGTCTTGGGTTAAAATTAAATTAAAAAAATTAATAAAGGCAAAATTCTCTGTGTTCACCTGGACACCTGCCTGGGCGGTGAAAGGTGGGATGCTTGCTGCTCCTGAATTAGGAGGGTTTTCAAGGGCATAGGGAAGGCCGGCATGGGTTCTAATCCTTTGGGGCTGAGATGACACCCCGCTAGTGCTTGGGCTTTGTTGCACTGGTATATCATTTCTTGTGGCTGGCACTGCGCCACTGGTGGATGGAACTGAGCTGCTGGTTGATGCCACTGCATTACTGGTGGATGGCACTGCGCTACTTGTGGTAGCTTGCTGCTCCATGCCAGAATGCCTTCACTTCATGGGCACGCTTTCCTCTTCCTCTGATTCTGTATCAGACCCATTGCTTACAAAGGGTTCATATTCAGAACCAGAATCAGACTCAGAGAGCTCCCCACTGCTCTCGTCAGTCAAACTAAGAAGATGATATGCCTCCTCGGTGGAAAACATTTTTCTTGCCATATTGGTGAGTGCCAGCTGTGGTGACAAACTTCTGTAGTAGGTACCCTCGGACAGATATGGCTGTAATAATAGGTGCTGATCAGGTTGTTCTAATGAGGCTGCACTGCTGGGTGCTGAAGAGGCTGCACTGATGAGTTCTGACGAGGGTGCACTGATAGGTGTTGATGAGGGTGCACTTATGTGCGGTGATGAGGTTGCACTGATGTACACGAATGCACCACACTGATGATGCACTGATTAGCTGGCACTGATGTGCACTGATAAGGCGGCACTGATGGACGCTGGTGAGGATCCACTGATATGGTGTCACTGATGAACAGTCACTTATGGGCACTGGTGAGCGCTGTAGTGGCACTGATGGGCACTGTAGGGCTCAAATGAGCGCTGTAGTGGCACTAATGTGGCACTGATAAGCACTGTAGTGTGATGAGCATCCACTGATAGGGTAGCACTGATGCGCACTCACTTATGGGCACTGATGAGCGCTGTAGTGGCAATGATAAGCGCTGAAGTGGCACTGATGAGCACTGTAGTAGCGCTAATGTGGCACTGATGAGTACTGTAGTAGCACTGATGAGCAATGTAGTGGCACGAATGAGCGCTGTAGTGGCACAGATGAGCGCTGTAGTGGCACGGATGAGCGCTGTAGTGGCACAAATGAGCGCTGTAGTGGCACGGATGAGCGCCGTAGTGGCACTGATGTGGCGCTAATGTGGCACTGATGAGCACTGTAGTAGCACTGATGAACGCGGTAGTGGCACTGATTACTGTAGGTGCCCTGATGGCACAGATGAGCAGTGTAGTGGCACTAAGGTGGAACTGAGGAGCACTGTAGTGGCACTGATGATGAGCACTGTAGTGGCACTAATGTGGCACTGATGAGCACTGTAGTGGCACTGGGTGCTGTAGTGGCACAGATGAGCACTGACGTGGCACTGAAGTGGCACTGATGGGCACTGATGAGCACTGTAGTGGCACTGGGCGCTGTAGTGGCACAGATGAGCACTGACGTGGCACTGTAGTGGCACTGATGGGCACTGGCGGCACGATGTGGCACAGTGGGGCACAGTAGTGGCACTGATGGATACTGTAGTAGCACTGATGAGTACTATAGTGGCACAGGTGGCACTGCTGGATACTGTAGTGGCACTGATTGGTACTGTAGTGGCACTGGTTGGTACTGTAGTGGCACTATATGGCACAGATGGACGCTGTAGATCACTCACCGTAGCTCTCCTTAGCTCTGCGAGGAGAGAAGAGAACAGGACCTCTGTGTGTCCCCAGTTTGTTGACATTGTGATCTCTCCCTCATTGGAGGGAGCGATCACGTGGTAAAGGGCCGCTGCTATTGGCCCCTTACCACGAACTGTGTTGCGCTGGGTCCCGTGAACCCGGCGAGCACGGAGGCTTACGGAAGGGCGTCCTCCCAGAATAAGCCAGCCATGCTGTAGACGTCCTTTATGATAAGAATAAAAATGATAAATAAAAAAAAAAAAGATGAAAGGGACAGTGTAAAAATAAAATAAAAAGCAAAATGAATAATTAAAAAGAAAAAAAAAATCACCCCTGCCCCCCCCCCATGTCCAAAGTGTGGACCAAAGGTGGACGCAAGCGTCAGTCTCGTGTCGTATGTAAACAGCAATTTCACCATGCATGTGAGGTATCACCGCAAACGTCAGATCGAGGGCAGTAATTCTAGCAGTAGACCTCTGCCGATCTAAAGTGGTAACCTGGTTGTTGAGTGGGGGGATAATGAGACTAGACAATGAGCTGGTGCAGAGAGATGATATTTGGCTAAAGACTGCGTGGGCGGGTGCTTTATTGCTTTTGTTTTCAACACTAATAGTTAGGAAAGCAGGAACAAGAAATGGTGAAAATAATAAATGCAATAAGGTTTTCCTCTGGGAAAAAAATAAATAAAAACAAAACGGAGGCGGAATGTGAATACCACATGCAAAATGGATATTGTTACCTGTTTGAAAATGCTTTTCTGTGTACCTGTAACTGCGTTACCTTTTGTTATAAGCCATAATAAAGCTTCTTTGATTAAAAAAAAGTGGTAACCTGTAAAGGTTTTTAAAAATGTATATAGTTTGCCGCCGCTTCGCGGGTGTGCAACATTTTTAAAGCATGTCATGTTTGGTGTCTAAGTACCCGGCATGAGATCATATTTTATATTTCATCAAACATTTGGGCAAAATTGTGTGCTCTTATGCATTTACATTTAAAAAAGTGTTTTTTTCCCCAAAAATTGCTTTTGAAAAATCGCTGCCCAAATACTTTGTGAAAAAAAATTTGTAACAGCCACTATTTTAATCTGTAGAGCCTCTGCTTTAAAATTTTTTTTTAATGTTTGGGGGTTCAAAAGTAATTTTCTAGCAAAAAAAAAAAAAGTATTTTTTCATGTAAACAAAAAGTGTCAGAAAAGACTTGGTGGTTCAAGTGGTTAGAAGAGTGGGTGATGTTGGGCATAAAATGCCAGGACAGTTCAACCCCCCCCCCCCCAAATGACCCCATTTTGGAAAGTAGACACCCCAAGCTATTTTCTGAGAGTCACGTTGAGTCCATGGAATATTTTATTTGTTTGTCATAAGTGATTGATTGAAAAATGACAAAAAAAAAATTAAATTACACAAAGTTGTCAGTGAAATGATATATTGCTTACACATGCCATGGGTATGTGTGGAATTACAACCCAAAATGCATTCTGCTGCTTCTCCTGAGTACGGGGATACCGCATGTGTGAGACTTTTTGGGAGTCTATCGGCGTACAGAACCCCGAAAACCAATCACCGCCTTCAGCATTTCTAAGGGTGAAAATTTATGCCTTTACTCCTCACTACCTATCCAGGTTTCGGAGGCCATGAAATGCCCAGATAGCAGAAAAAAAAAAACCCAAATTACCCCATTTTGGAAAGTAAACACCCCAAGCTATCTGCTGAGAGGCATGTTGAGTCCATGGAATATTTTATATTTTGCCACAGGTTTTGGGGAAATTACAATTCTTATTTAATTTTTTTTACCCAAAGTTGTCACTGAAATGATATATTGCTAACACATGACATGGGTATGTGTGGAATTACACCCCAAAATTAATTCTGCTGCTTCTCCTGAGTACGTGGATACCCCATGTTTGAGACTTTTTGGGAGCCTATCCGCGTACGGGACCCCAAAAAGCAATCACCGCCTTCAGGCTTTCTTAGGGCATAATATGGTGATTTTACTCCTCAGTACTAGAGTTGAGCGAACTTCTAGAAGTTCAGGTTCTGCAGGTTCGGCCGAACTTCGGGACAAAGTCCGGGTTCGGGTCCGGACAGAACCCGAACTTTGTCCTGGACCCCGAACCCCATTGAAATCAATGGGGACCCGAACTTTTAGGCACAAAAATGGCTGTAAAATAGTCCTGGAAAGTCCTAGAAGTCTGCAAAAGGAAGGAAATGGGGGTAAGGGTGGGACAAGTGACCTACAAAGAAATGGGGACAGGGAAATAACTTTAAATATTTTTTAAAAAATAAAAACATAAAAAAAGCAAAAATGAAGGTGGATGTGCACCATCTTCAAACTGGGTCTGAAAAGTATTAATTAATGGTAGAAGCCATATAACTGTTCTAAAATCATCTTCAAACTGTGTCAAAAAAGTATAAATAAGCCAGGAGAACCCATATCACTGTTCTGCAAACATCTGGAAGCTGTGTGTGTCACTTTAAATAAAACTGGGAGAAACCATACTACTGTTCTGCAAACATCTGTAAAGTCTGTGTGTCACTTTAAATATAACCGGGACTAACTGAACTACTGTTCTGCAAACATCTGTAAAGTCTGTGTGTCACTTTAAATATAAGCGGGACTAACTGAACATCTGTTCTGCAAACATCTGT
>BLSH010376579.1:107215-124556 GCA_018402905.1 Glandirana rugosa
TGTCCCCCGTCACAGTCCTCCTTTCATGTCCCCCGCCATCTCCCGTCACAGTTTTCCCATCATGTCCCCCGTCAACCACTTTCACATTCCTCCTATCCCGTCCCAGTCCTCCTTTCGCGTCTCCCGTCACAGTCCTCCTATCGCGTCCAACTGCCCCCTGTACTACCCTTTTGACACTGCCCTCTACCGCCCCCTGTACTTTCCTCCTGACACTGCCCCCTGTACTGTACTTCTGACACTGCCCCCTATGGTACCTGCCCCCTTACCTGTCTATAATATCCCCTATGGTTCCCATCCCTTCACCTATCTATAATACCCTTTTATAGACAGCCTGCCTGTGTCTTATACAGACCTTTCCGCCTTTTGTTAGTGACCCGTGGTCTCTACTATCTATTCTCTCCAGCACTGACCTGTGACAACCATTTGAAGTGCCTGCATCACCTACCTGTAATACCCTCCTGTAAATAATTACTACTTGGGCTCTGACCCTGATATTTTGCTACAGACAAAAGCCCATTGCCAGCCTGCCTACAATACCCTCTAGATGGGTCCAAAACTGCCCCCCAGACACCGGCCTCACTCTCGTTACATACTGTAACTGCCCCAACTTACTGTCTTCCATCACCTTCTTTATATAGGATCCCTGATATACCCACCTTAATCTCCTTCTGTATGTGCGGTCACTGGTCTGCAATCCCTCTTGTGTATGACCGGCCTTCCTTAATGAATGAAGGTGACCCTGATCCCTGCCCATAACATCGTCCTATAGACCCCACATAATCCATCCAATCATCATAGAGCCCCATATTCCAGGAAGGCCAATCCCTGCAAACCGTAACTTTCAGAATAGTACATATTCTATCCCATAGTATCAGGGAAATTATTCTACTGACTCTTCTAAATATGTGCTAGCAGATTTTTTTAGCTATAATATTTATAAGAAATTATATGAAACTGTTTAAAAGCTTTAAAATAAAATTAAAGGCAAAACTGTTTTTTGTATAGCGTAAGGGAGGGTTATAACCCCTGCCCTCTGTCCCACTGGGAGATTTACCTTCACTTCCTGTCCAAGGGTGTCACCAGAACTAGTGTCCACATTGGAATATTTCCCCTCTCTTCCTGTTCTGGTGACAACTCAAAATTTGAGTTTTTCTTTCACTCTCGGTGATAACAGTCACCAGGACTAATAGAGAGGGCGGATCTCCCACAGGCAGCAATAAAAACCTACAAAAAACTAATTATTTCCTGCGCTCAAGGAGAGGATCTTCTCTGCAGTGGTGAGGAGGGGATAACTCTTTGTGTCAATACTGGGTAACGTGCCACCTGATGGACTGGGGTGGTCCCGATAACTGAAGAAACAAAAAGGCACACAAGGGCACACTGGCCTAGCGCATTATCCTTGGTAAAACGTATTTTAATAACATTCATAAAAACATACAAACAGAATCGAATAACAAGCATTTCCAGCGCTGGAGCGGATAAAAGTCCAATCCACCGTCTCCTACTGGTGTCCTAGATGGGCTGGCTGACGCGTTTCCAGGCCGTAGCCTCTTCCTCAGAGCCTAACCAATAAAAACCTGACAGAGTTTCTAATCCCTGTCCACTTATTGTATCATGGTCATAGGTAATATGCAATTTCCCTTATCAACACTATTCAAAATAATACATTTTTTTTGCCTTTAGTTATACTTTAACTTTGTTCTGTCCCGTTAATGAAGGCAGATTCACATCTATGAGATATTAAAAAAAAAAAGACAGTTTGATTCCTCTGATTAGTTTTTCATTCTTATATATTTATTTTAAATGTATTTTTTCAGATAAAAGATATTTGGTAGCTATATAAGAGTGATAGAGTAAGGGGTTTACATTGTATAGTAAATTGTCTATTTGGCAACTGATGGCCTGTTGATAGATAGGAAGGTCATCTTTGATGAATGAGGATGATTTGTCTAAAAACAAAGTTGAGGTCATTGGACGAGTTCCCCCCCATATTGGTTCCTGAATCCTTGGTGCGAATGTGACCATTGCATGTTATTTCATTCAAGGCATGAAAGTCCATCTTGGAGGAAACCACCTTCACAAGTGCCTGGTCCAACGCGATATTCCCAAGACAAGACTTTGATCCTCATTCATTTATTTTGGACATAATGGGGCGGAAAAAGAAAACCTTACATGACTACGCCGCCGAGTTCTCGGACTTGGCGGTCAGGAGGCATTTGATTGAACGCGGTGACACCGGGGAGACCACCGTGGTGGAGACGCTGTACTGTAAGTCTTGTGAGATTCCGATGCGGGTCAGGAGAGACCGGATTTTGGAGCACCTGGCTTCGGGGAGGCATTACCGGAACAGGCGGCTGATCAAACAGCACTGGAACAGAGCCCCCATTTTAGTGTGAGTGTTTAAAGATGTAACACATTTTTACTTCTTTTCATTTATTTTATTGAATCAATGGGGTTGATTTACTAAAACTGGAGAGTGCAAAATCTGGTGCAGCTGTGCATGGTATCCAATCAGCTTCTAGCTTTAGCTTGATCAAGTATGGGAATCATTTTTTTTTCCATATCATACTTGCCTAGGAGGATGCTGCATCTGTTTAAAGCCAAGAACCGAGCCATCAGACGCTGCAGATCGCTCAGTTCTCAGGGCTAAGGATGGGCTCGGGCTTGTTTGGAACCGAACGTGCCCAAGCCCGCCAGGAAGTGAACCCTGCACTGCTTAATCACAGGCAGTGAGACATTTCCACGATCGCTGCAGCCGTGCATCGGGGAAATGTCTCTCTGTGATTAGCGGAGTGCAGGGTTCACTTCCTGGTGGGCTCAGTCACGTTCAGTTCTGAACAAGCCGGAGCCATTCCTTACTCAGGGGTCCCTGAGCAGTGAGCTGGTGACTGTCAGTCAGCGGCTCTCTGCTGTGTTCCCCCCACCCCAGGCTCACTGGAGTGCTGAGCTATGGAGGGGTTGGGGCGGCTCCCTGAGAGGCTGAGCCAGGTGCCAGTCCAGGCATGTGGGCGGATCCCGACTTCATTGTTGTGATTTTGTCCGAGCCTGGGCCGGGTCTGTGATGTCAGCAGACAGCGGGCTTCAGCGCACTGTCTGCTGAAAACAGGTCACAGGAGTGCAAAACAATCTGCACTCCTGTGATCCATAGGAGAACAGCCGCCAAACAAGCTTTCTCCTTTTAAAGAAAACCTGGAAGCTGATTGGTTTCTATGCAGAGCTGCATCAGATTTTGCACGCTCCAGTTTTGGTAAGTCAACCCCTAGGTGTCTGTTTATATGATTCCACTTGTATCCAGCTGAGCCAAAGAAAAATCCCAGCCAGCTAAATACATAATTAAATTATAAGGCCTTGTTCACCCAGGTGTACTACAGAGTACTCCCATGCGAGGGCCGCATTTTGTACATGCAGGTGTGTGCAGGTGCTCCATGCTTCCCTATGCAGGCAGTCCTATCCATGTCTAAAAGGAAAGGGAGGCTGGTGGCACTTCCAGGAATAAAAGCACTTCTTTATTTCAAATCCATAAGAACAGCGATATGGCACACACGGTATATACTGGTCAGCAGATGAATTTCACACTCCTGTGCTTAATCATTGCTGATTACCCCCGGTAAGCACGCTCCCTATAAACTAAGGCTAACAGGTGTAGTAAATCTATAAAAAGTCCATCAGAGCTGCAAAATTTGTTTAGAAAAACTCTTAACATAGATCAGGAAAAATAATGTGCTTATTCTTAGTCTTCTAGTGTTACTAAACCCACAACAGTAAAATCAGTCTGTATATGCAGTAAAGCATGCTTGTTATACTCGCTGTGGATCCTAAGGGGTTAATCCTGTGCATTGTGTAAAAAGGCAGTTTAATCTTGTCTTCTCTGATCCTCCCCTTCTTTTACCGTCCCGAATTTATCTGCTGATAGTACAGAGCCTTGGAACTCTGCACATGCTCAGTTTGGTGTGTATTGCTAGAGATTTTTGTTTTCTTGGGAGAGTGCATGTGATCAGCACAGGGCCAATCAGCACTGTCCAGACAGAGGGTCAGGGGTCATGCAGCCTGATAGGACAGTCAGGGGAGAATGAAAACTCCTCCTACAAGCTTCAACCAGACACTGATAGAAGTCACAAGGCTGCTATATACTGCTGATGAGAAAAGTTATTTATCAGTTTATATTTACTAAAATAATTACATTTCCATGTTGTGTACCGTGGGAGACCAGATATAGTGACTGCAGGCTCCTGGGTTTAGTAACACCTTAACAACCTCTTGATAAGAGATATACAGTATAGAAATAAAAGACATGTTTAAACGAGTTTGAACAAACAAAAGAAAAGAAAAAAGAAAAACCACCTCTAAATGTACCCATGAGTGATCTATAAATGGACTCCCAAGTGTTAAAGCCCACAAATATTCCGACCAACAATAGAAAAACGAGATTAAAGTGAATGAAAAAGTTGAAAGAACAAAATAGTAAAAGTACAGGATATATAATAAAAGAAATGTGTATAAACCAATTTGTGGAATCACATTGTAATTATTAGTTATTGGTCACTGAAATCCATAACACTAAAGGTGCCAGAGGGTGGAAAAAGCGCCCAAATCTCTGAATAAAGAACTCAAGGTAAAAAATAAAAAGACATATAGACAACAGGATAAGTATAACAAACAGAGACAATATGAGGCTCATAATAACTCCAGCGATTACAACTGCTTAAATAGAGTGTGTGTGTGTGTGTGTGTGTATGTATGTATGTATGTATGTATGTGTATATATATATATATATATATATATATATATATATATATATATATATATATATATATATTCTTTTATTTCAGGTACTTATATAGCGCTGTTAATTTTACGCAGCGCTTTGCATATATATTGTACATACACATCAGTCCCAACCCTCAAGGAGCTTACAATCGAAGGTCCCTAACTCATTTATACACACACTAGGGCCAATTTAGACAGGATCCAATTAACCTACCAGCATGTCTTTGGGAGTGTGGGAAGAAACCGGAGTACCCGGAGGAAACCCTCACAGGCACAGGGAGAACATGCAAACTCCAGGCAGGCAGTGTCGTGGTTGGGATTCTAACCAGGCAAAAGTGCTATCCACTACACCACTGTGCCGCTCTATTTTGGCATGCATGAAAATGTTAAAAGACACACACAGGGCAGAAGTCGTATGAAATGATATCCAAAGGTCTCATGCAAGGCTAAAAACGAAGAGCGTATCCCTAGTACATACTCATGCCTGAACACACTCAAGGGACCACATGCCCCAGCTTAAAAAATAAATAAATAAATAAAGTAAATAAATAAAGATGCAAATATCCTCAACAAAAGGAAATGTAGTCTCCCACGCATGCCCAGGATAATGTGGGGAAGGAAAGAGGAGGGAGCTGCAAAACAGCGGGTGGGGGGAGTCCTATCCACGCCAATTGGGACACAGCAGCTGCTCACAATTTGACAGCTGTGCGGGTGCACGGCCCTTAATGCAAACCGTGTACTTTCAGGGGCCATGTACTCTCACCCACAGGACTATCAAATTGGGAGCAGGGGCTGTGTCCTTGCAGCTGCTACTTCCCAATTGGCATGTATAGGGCTGTCTGCATGGGGAAGCATCGGAACACCTACGGCGACAAACATGGCACTCACGTGGGTGTATGCTGTAGTATGCCCGTGTCAACAAGGCCTAAGAGCTGTTTTACCTGTTATTGTTGTGTGTTTTATTTTTTCTGGTACAATCGTTTTTATTGAATAAAACAATATCCGGATACAGGCTTGAGCAAAAAAAGAAAAAGCATCCCACGCAGGGGAGCAAAGCAGTAAAGAACATATAGATAAAAAAGGAACACATTTTTGAAGGTTTCAAAGTGAAAAGTGGAAGCATCTGGCATCTAGTGTCTGACGTGACAATGAGTAACTGAGCTCAAAGGCCCAGGACATAGCGAGGCAAAGGGAGTGGGATAGTCATCCCATAATAGAGGGGAAGGAAGGAAGAAAAGAGGTAGACCTAGGCAGAAAGGGGGAACGGTACCTACGGGTTAGATGGTGGTCTAAAATGGTCCGGAATACCCAAGCTGGCCGGGCGCAGAGTGGGAAGACCACCATGGGTTGCACGCTTTGAGGAACCTAGCGTGGGAGTCCTGAGGTGTTTTTTTTTTTTTTAAGTCAATCACATGCACTTTTTACCTACAAAAAAGTACGTACAAGGGACATTATGTACATTCAGTGTGATGTGTCCCTTGTGCTGCAGAACTAAACTCCCAGAAATGGTCACCTGCACCTTCCAGTGATGTGGTAGGTACATCCTTCGCCAGCTGCTGTCATCTTCTCCCGGCTACTTCCAGGTGCCACTTAAGTGGCCGGTAGGGGGTCACCTCATCACCTATGCACAGGAGTCGGTCATTGTGGCACAGCCGCAGTATGCTGGAAATGCACGCTGAGCTGTGCAGCTCAGTTCACATTCAATAGAAGCCTGCAAGCAGTAAGATAACTGTGGATTATTGAAAAGCATGTCTCTTCTGCAACAAAGAGCCGTCTGAGTGCAATCTTTTAGAAGTTAGTTATTTTTAACACTGCAGAGGTGTCGGAGCTACTGAGAGTGGGAGCAGGGTGAGCTGAGCTGCTGTCACTGCCCGGAGGGGGACCATGGATAGATGATCTACTGTGTCAGTAGTTGTAGGGGGTGCAGGGGGAGATCACATTACAAGTCACGGTTAGGAGAAAGGAAACAGGGTAAACTGACCTGCTGAATCACTGGTAGGAGCAGGGGGAAGCTGAACTGAGTCAGTGATTGGAGGAAAGCAGGGAGAGACGAACTTACAAGTCACTGATGGAGGGATACAGGGTAAAGACCAGTGTGTGTGTGCTGGAGGAAGGACACCAGGTAAAGACCAGTGTGTGTGTGCTGGGGGAGGGAAACCAGGTAAAGACCAATGTGTGCTGGAGGAAGGACACCGGGTAAAGACCAATGTGTGTTTGCTGGAGGTGGGGCACGGGTAAAGACCAATGTGTGTGCTGGAGGAGGGAGAGTGGGTAAAGACCAATGTGCGCTGGCGGAGAGACACCGGGTAAAGACAATGTGTGTTTGCTGGAGGTGGGGCACGGGTAAAGACCAATGTGTGTGCTGGAGGGGAGACAGCGGGTAAAGACTAATGTATGTGTGCTGGAGGAGGGATACAGGGATAAAGATAAATGTGTGTAAAGATAAATGTGTGCTGGAGGGACACCGGGTAAAGACCAATGAGTGTATACTGAAGGAAGGACACCGGGTAAAGACAAATGTGTGTGCGCTGGAGGAAGGACACCGGTAAAGTCCAATGTGTGTGTGCTGGAGGAGGGACACCGGGTAAAGACCAATGAGTGTATGCTGGAGAAAGTACACCGGGTAAAGACCAATGAGTGTATGCTGGAGGAAGGACAACGGGTAAAGACCAATGTATGTGGGCTAGAGGTGGGACACCGGGTAAAGACCAATGTATGTGTGCTGGAGGTGGGATACAGGGTAAAGACCAGTGTGTGTGTGTGTGTGTGTGTGTGTGTGTGTGTGTGTGTGTGCTGGCTTAGGGACTCCGGGTAAAGACCAATGCATGTGTGCTGGAGGTGGGATACAGGGTAAAGACCAGTGTGTGTGTGCTGGTGGAGGGACACCCGGTAAAGACCAATGTGTGTGTGCTGGTGGAGGGACACCCGGTAAAGACCAGTGTGTGTGTGCTGGGGGAGGGAAACCAGGTAAAGACCAATTTATGTGTGCTGGAGGAGGGACACCGGGTAAAGACCAATGTGTGTGTGCTGGAGGAGGGACACCGGGTAAAGACCAGTGTGTGTGTGCTGGAGGTGGTACACCGGGTAAAGACCAGTGTGTGTGTGCTGCAGGAGGGACATGGGGTAAAGACCAATTTATGTGTGCTGGAGAAGGGACGCCGGGTAAAGACCAGTATGTGTGCTGGAAGTGAGATCTCATTGGGGAAGGACCAGGCTGGTCTGTGCAGTGGCAAAGCAATAGCAGAGATAGAAATTCTTTAATGAAAAAAAATATATATTCTGTAGATTTTTTTTTTTTTTTTTTTTAATTTTATTAAAATGTAATTTTTCTTAATAGCTCAACTGGTGGTGATCAGGTTGGTAATATCCCTGTGCCTCTAGACTCGGCATGGCACCCTCAACCCTCCTTCGTGCTGCAGTCTAGCTCCAGCAGTAACTCTGTTAGCACCACAAACCTGGTGCCATCTCCTCCTCCTCACCATCACCCCTCCTGGATCTCCGGCCCCCTGAACCCCATCAGCTCCACCACAAACATACTTAGCAGCAAAGAAGATCCAGCACCGTCTACCTCTTCCTCACTCCCATCATCGTTTGGCACGATCCATGTCCAGAATCCGTCCGTATCATACAAACACATCAACCAAAGGCATATCATTTCTGAAGCCACCAATAGCATGGTTCCCGGACGACCAGTCGGCAGCTTTGGCCCACGCAGCAGTGGCATTGGATTAGCGGTAGTTGGTGTGGGTCATGGAAGCAGGGCGTTGTTGAGAAGCTTAACAGAGGAACATGGCTGTTACCTGCATTACATTGTAGAGAACCAGTTGTCTGAAGTGGAGAAAGCCTTTGGGGGTGGACTGTTGACCAAGACCAGAGTGTTGCCCGAACAGGATGTGGACATTGCCCTTGGCGACCAACGGTAAACTTCAGCCTTTTTTATTATTTCTAAAGAAAGCTGTCTTGCTGTTAATGTTTTCAGTTCTGTCTATGTATGATGCCAGCTTAAAATAAACCTGCAACAGGGTTTATCTTTTCAGCTCTAAGTGGAATAAGAAATATTTAGGCCGCATACACACGGGCGAATCTTAACCTGGAAGGATTTCCCACTTTAGGAACAGAGCACTTTTTGCGATTTGGCACTGCATCGCTTTAACAGACAATTGCGTGGTCCTGCGACGTTGTACCCAAACGAAATTTGTGTTCTTTTTTTCCCCACAAATAGAGCTTTCTTTTGGTGGTATTTGATCCCCTCTGCGTCATTTCTGATTGTCGCTATAAATAAAAGAAGAGCGACAATTTTGCAAAAAAAACCCAAATTTCTTACTTTTTGCTAAAATACAAATCTAAAAAAAAAATATAAAAAAATATTTTTTTCCATCGGTTTTGGCCGATTTATATTCTTCCTCATATTTTTGGTAAAAAAAAATCGCAATCGGCGTTTGATTGGTTTGCACAAAAGTTGCCGCGTTTACGGATGATAATTCATTTCTGGGGTTTCTATTTATTTATTTTTTACTAGTAATGGCGGCAATCTGCGATTTTTAGTGGTACTGCGATATTGCAGCAGACACGTCGGACCATTTTGACACTTTTTTGGGACCATTGGCATTTATACAGCGATCAGTGCAATGAAAATGCACTGATTACTGTGTAAATGCCATTGGCAGTGAAGGGGTTAACCTGGAGGGGGCGCACTAAGGGTTAACTGTGTTCCCTCAGTGTGTTCTAACTGTGTGTGGGCTAGCCGGCGGAGATCGAGTCCGCCTTACCCGCTCTCTGATTCCCCCCCCCCCAAACACAGTGAGCGCGCCACCGGCGGTGCGCACGCGCTCACAGTGAGAGATGTCGCAGCTACCGTCATATGATGGCGGTTTGCCATATCGAGCCACTTTGTTGCCGTCAGACGGCGGTCGGCAAGTGGTTAAAAAATAATCAAAATGTCGGGGTAAAAAATCAGCGTTAGTGAGCGTTAGGGCCGGTTCACACTTACGCGGTGCGATGCGGCGCCTGAGGCGATCTCAACGCGGCTTGCCAGGAGTCTTCTATCATAGAAGTCAATGCAAGCCGCCTGAGATCGCCCTGAAAATAGTGCAGGGACCATTTTTCTAAGGCGGAGCGTAGCGATTCGCTCCTATTAGAACGGTTCCATTGCACAGCATTGAGGGGAATTTGCAGGCGACTCAAGTCGCCTGACAATTCGCCTAGATGGGAACGGGCCGCGAAGTCGCGCCGCATCGCGCCGCGTTAGTGTGAACCGGCCCTGAGTGAATGTCAATAGGCGTCTTTAAAAAAATAAAAAAATCCTCTGCTATTTTTCAACCTAAAAACGTCGGCGTCAAAAACACTGGTTAACGCCAGGACGGCGTTAGTGAGCGTTCTGCGGCATCGGCGTCAAAAAACATCAAAACGTTACAGCCTCAGAACGCGCTGGCCGTGGGTTCTGCTTTCAGCTCACTCACGCTGACACCCTCTACAGCTCAAAAACGTCTGCGTTTTTATGGGGCCATTGACTAACATGGAGAGCTGCAAAAAAACGCCAGAAAACGTCGGCGTCAAAAAACATCTGTGTATGAGGCCTTAAAAGTCCCCCACCAGCTTTTTTTTTTTTTTTTTTCCCTCTGTCCCAATCTCCATCCTTTTCAGAAGACTAAACAGGAAATGAGAGCAAATCTAAAGTGCAGGAAAATCCCATCTTAAAGAGGTTGTAAACCTTAAAAAAAACCTGTAAGACCAAGGCATAATGAGCTAGTATGCATCACATACTAGCTCATTATGAAATACTTCTCTTAGAACAAAGCCCCCACAGCGGCGCCCGCACACTGCTGAGATGGCTGACCTCTTTCGCGGTGTTTCTTCCGGATTCGCGGGCCCCGGCGCTTTGGCCGGAGCTGCGATGACATTGTTTCCGCGCATGCATGCGGGAGCCGCCAGTAACGGCACAGGGCCCTGAAGAAACTGCACCAGTGGACAAAAACATTCCTTCAGTGCACATGCCCCGATGACGTCGTCAGTGGTGTATATAATAAAAATCTCCTAAACGGTGCACGTTTTATGAGATCTTTACAGTACCTACAGGTAAGCCTTATTATAGGCTTACCTGTAGGTACAATTAGGCAAGAAGACTTTACTTCCTCTTTAAAGCCTGAATGTAGTACAAGAACAATAAAAAATCAACACAAGGGACGTTACTTACTTTTAATCCAATGGGGTTGATTTACTTAAGGGAAATAGACGGTGCACTTTGCAAAGTGCAGTTGCTCCTGCACGGTTTAGGAGATATACCCTATGCTGGCATGTGCCGAAGTCCTTCGACACATGCGCAGTGAAGAAACGGCCTCCATGCCGTTTCTTCACTGAGATCGTGCCGTGACTGGCGGCTCCTGCGCACATGAGTGGTGTCACGCGACCCCGGCTAGTGACAGCGCCGGAGTTCACGGCCCCGGAAGGAAGAGGGGCGAAGATGGACGCTTCCTACTGCCAGGACCGCGCGGGCGTCGATGGCAGGTAAGTGGCACATAATAGGCTAGTATGCGATGCATACTAGCCTATTATGCTTCTACATTGCAGGGTGAGTAAGAGGGAGTAAACCCATTAGGGTTTACAGCAGGGTTTACTTCCTCTTTAAAGTCTCACCTCCTGTAGCACCTTCGCTGTTCTCCTGTTTCTCTTGTGCTGCTCCAGGAATCGTCGTTCTTCCTGGCTGCACCCAAACTCCCAGGCCCCAAGGTCACCCTCCCCACACTGGGGGGTGACCTCCCGGGTAGGGGCCTGCACCACAGCACCTCTGCTACCAGACTTCCACCCGACGCTACTCCTCCCAGATTGGGCTGACTCTGAGTTTTTAAAAAGGCCCTACCCCCTGCCAACCCTGCTTGGGGATTGCTCAGGGCTCCCTAGAACACTCCAGATGGCTCCACCCATCTCCCAGCTTTCTGACCAGAAAACCTTCTCCAGGTTTCTAGAAAGAAGTGGGAGGTTCTGGTGACCTCGTCTGTTAAATCCACCCAATAGTTCCTGAGCCACTCCTCCCAGCCCCGATCAAAGCATTCAGGCCTGCGCACCACAGTCATGACTGACTAAATTTTACCTCACCTAGCAAACCCTGCTAGAAAATACTATGGGGGCGCTATACATGTTTATTCACATGCAGATCGACCATGATTGACAAAGATGCAGAAAACCCTGCCGTTTATTCACCCTGTACCTTTGTTTTATTTTTCTGCCACAACTGAATGACTTGGGTCGTTTAAAAACAAAAATATTGTTATGGCAAAAGGATCTTATATGACGCTCAAAGATCCACTATATATCATTATATAGAAAATATTATTTTATTAGAAGTATAATCAAATCATAAACCACTAAAATACCCGTATTTTCTGCATGCTGTCCCCAGGTTGACTTGAGGACACTGCAAATACACTCGCCGGCCATTTTATTAGGTGCACCTTGCTAGTAGCGGGTTGGACCCCCTTTATTAGGTACACCTTGCTAGTAGCGGGTTGGACCCCCTTTATTAGGTGCACCTTGCTAGTAGTGGGTTGGACCCCCTTTATTAGGTACACCTTGCTAGTAGCACGTTGGACCCCCTTTATTAGGTGCATCTTGCTAGTAGTGGGTTGGACCCCCTTTATTAGGTGCACCTTGCTTGTAGCGGGTTGGACCCCCTTTATTAGGTGCACCTTGCTATTAGCGGGTTGGACCCCCTTTATTAGGTGCACCTTGCTAGTAGCGGGTTGGACCCCCTTTATTATGTACACCTTGCTAGTAGTGGGTTGAACCCCCTTTATTATGTACACCTTGCTAGTAGCGGGTTGGACCCCCTTTATTAGGTGCACCTTGCTAGTAGTGGGTTGGACCCCCTTTATTAGGTGCACCTTGCTTGTAGCGGGTTGGACCCCCTTTATTAGGTGCACCTTGCTAGTAGCTGGTTGGACCCCTTTTATTAGGTGCACCTTGCTAGTAGCGGGTTGGACCCCTTTTATTAGGTGCACCTTGCTAGTAGCGGGTTGGACCCCTTTTATTAGGTGCACCTTGCTAGTAGCAGGTTGGACCCCCTTTATTAGGTGCACCTTGCTAGTAGTTTGTTGGACCTTCTTTTGCCTTCATTCTTGGTGGCATAGATACAACAAGGTGTTGGAAACGTTCCTCAGAGATTTTGCTCCATGGTGACAATGATGGTATCACACAGTTGCTGCAGATTTGTCGGCTGCACATCAATGATGCCAATTTTTCGTTCCTCCGGATCTAGGGTGGATTTGCTTTAACCGTTCACTGACCGCGTCACTGCTGCAAAGTGGCAGCCCTGCTCGAATCGCTGTATATAAATGGCGATTCGCGCACTTGCGGGCGGGCTCTCGTGCCTGAGACACGCTGCGTGAGTGTGGCAGGGGGTTGGGCGGACTCGATGTCCGCCGGCAACCCGCGATCGCCTAATACAGAGGCAGAACGGGGAGCCGCCAATGTAAACACGCCGGTTCCCAGTTCTATAATCGGGATCAGTTAGATCTGTCATGTCCCTGCCAGCTCAGCCCCCACACAGTTAGAACACATTGAGGGAACACAGTTAACCCCTTGATCGACCCCTACAGGTTAACCCCTTCCCTGCCAGTGACATTTACACAGTAATCAGTGGCTAATTTTAGCTCTGATCGCTGTATAAATGTCAATGGTCCCAAAAAAGTGTCCAGTTTGTCCGCCGCAATACCGCAGTCCCGATTGTCAGATCTTCAACTTGATGTCGGGAGGTGGGCTGGAGGCAACTGTTCAGTCCCACTCACCTCCGATCTCCGTGAAAATCTGACAGCTCTCTCTCTGCATTCTCTGCATTTCAGTGTAATTAGGTCACAGGTTCATGCATAGAGCGGCTTGTACAAGCAGCAGCACGCTCTGTGCATTGTGAATCTACTCCTCTCTTCTGCCAATGCCAGCCAGTACCATCCAGTGCTGCCTATCAGTGCCACCTGCCAGTACCATCCATTGCCACCTGTCAGTGCCAACCAGTGCCACCTATCAGTGCCAATCAGTGTCACCAATCAGTGCTGCCTATCAGTGCTTCCAATCAGTGCCACCTATCAGCGCCAATCAGTGCCGCCTGTCAGTGCCCAGGCACAGGTAGGCTGCATATGACAATTGTATATAAAAATATAAGTATTTTTTAAAAACTGTAATTTTCGGTTTTCGGCTTAGTGCACTTTCGATTTCGGCACCAAAATTTCCATTCGGTGCACCACTAATAAAAACGCCATAAATTAATTCTCATAGTTTGTAGACGCGATAACGTTTGCGCAAACCAATCAAACGCTTTTTGCGATTTTATTTATCAAAAATATGTTGAATAATCTATATATCAGCCTAAACTGATGAATATATTTTGTTTTGTTTTTTTTGGATATAATGCATAGCAAAAAGTAAAAAATGTTGTTGTTTTTTTTTTCAAAATTGTCAGTCTTTTTTTGTTTATAGTGCAAAAAATAAAAACCGCAGAGGTAATCAAATACCACCAAGGAAGCTCTATTTGTGGGGGAAAAAGGACGTTAATTTTGCTTGGGTACAACGTCGCACGACCGCGCAATTGTCAGTTAAAGCGAAGCAGTGCCGAATCGCAAAAAGTGCTCTGGTCAGGAAGGGGGTAAATCCTCCTGGGGCTGAAGTGGTTAAATCAAGTTGATTTAAATCACTAGTAAAACTGCTTTATTTAAATCATAATTTTTAAAGAGCAGCTATCATCTCTGTCCCGCAGCGGCTTCTCTTCTGACCCGCTAGTGACTCACTGACAGTCCCATTCACTTTAATGGGACGGCTGGTGATGCGGCAGTGACACAACAAGGTGAGGGGCGTGACGGCAGCGGGTGAGTGGATGCCCGCTAACAGGCGCTGCCATGATGGATCTGAAATGACAGGTGCTCTTTAGATGTAAGGCCTTATTCTTGCTGGCAGTTAGAATCTTTAATATTTGCAAACAAAATGAAGGTTTCCTATTTAGAATAATAAGCTGTCAGGTTAGTAAACAGCGATATCAGAACCGATTCAATCATACAGTTTGTAGTGCACATAGATTTACAAAAGAAAGGGATAAAGGAATGTTCCTGAACTTTTTATCTCATAGTTTCTGTGAAGTTGTGTGAATGCATCAATGCAGTGCATGTTATCTCAGCTTGCAGAGCTTGGATTCATTGAATGAGTTTACCAAAAATGTAAATATTGCAGAATATACAGCCTCATGCTCCATAACTAAGCTCCATTTCATGCTGAATAAACTAAACGATTAGGGTATCTTAAATAGAAAACTACACTGAGCAAAATTATAAATGCAGCACTTTTGTGTTTGCCCCTATTTATAATGAGCTGAACGCAAAGATGTACGACTTTTCCTATGTAAACAAAAGGCCTATTCTCTCCAATATTGTTCATAAATCTGTCTAAATCTGTGTTAGTGAGCACTCACCCTTTGCCGAGATAATCCATCCAGCTCACAGGTGTTGCATATCAAGATGCTGATTAGACAGCATGATTATTGCACAGGTGTGCCTTAGGCTGGCCACAATAAAAGGCCACTCTAAAATGTGCAGTTTTATCACACAGCGCAATGCCACAGATGTCGCAAGTTTTGAGGGAGCGTTCAATTGGCATGCCGACGGCAGGAATGTCCACCAGAGCTGTTGCCCTTGAACTGAATGTTTATTTCTCTACCATAAGCCGTCTCTAAAGGCGTTTCAGAGAATTTGGCAGTACATCCAACCGGCTTCACAACCGCAGACCACGTGTAACCACACCAGCCCAGGACCTCCACATCCAGCATCTTCACCTCCAAGATCGTCTGAGACCAGCCACCCGGACAGCTGCTGCAACAATCGGTTTGCATAACCAAAGAATTTTTGCACAAACTGTCAGAAACGTCTCAGGGAAGCTCATCTGCTGCTCGTTGTCCTCATCGGGGCCTCCTCCTGACTGCAGTTTGTCGTTGTAACCGACTTGAGTGGGCAAACACTCACATTCTATGGCACTTTGGAGAGGTGTTCTCTTCACGGATGAATCCCGGTTTTCACTGTACAGGGCAGATGGCAGACAGCGTGTGTTGTGGATGGAGTGGCCCATGGTGGCGGTGGGGTTTTGGTATGGGAAGGCGTATGCTATGGACAACGAATACAGGTGCATTTTATTGATGGCATTTTGAATCCACGACCATCACCTCATGTTGCAGCATGATAATGCACGGCCCCATGTTGCAGCATGATAATGCACGGCCCCATGTTACGGCATGATAATGCACGGCCCCATGTTGCAGCTTGATAATGCACGGCCCCATGTTGCAGCTTGAAAATGCACGGCCCTATGTTGCAGCATGAAAATACACGGCCCTATGTTACAGCTTGATAATACACGGCCCCATGTTACAGCATGATAATGCACGGCCCCATGTTGCAGCTTGATAATGTACGGCCCCATGTTGCAGCATGATGATGCACACCCCTATGTTGCAGCATGATAATGCACGGCCCCATGTTGCAGCATGATAATACACGGCCCCATGTTGCAGCATGATGATGCACACCCCTATGTTGCAGCATGATAATGCACGGCCCCATGTTGCAGCTTGATAATGTACGGCCCTATGTTGCAGCATGATAATACGCGGCCCTATGTTGCAGCATGATGATGCACGGCCCTATGTTGCAGCATGATAATACATGGCCCCATGTTGCAGCATGATGATGCACACCCCTATGTTGCAGCATGATAATACACGGCCCCATGTTGCAGCTTGATAATGTACGGCCCCATGTTGCAGCTTGATAATACACGGCCCCATGTTGCAGCATGATAATACATGGCCCTATGTTGCAGCTTGATAATGTACGGCCCCATGTTGCAGCTTGATAATACACGGCCCCATGTTGCAGCATGATAATACATGGCCCTATGTTGCAGCACGATGATGCACGGCCCCATGTTGCAGTATGATAATCCATGGCCCCATGTTGCAGCATGATAATGCACGGCCCCATGTTGCAGCTTGATAATGCATGGCCCCATGTTGCAGCTTGATAATGCATGGCCCCATGTTGCAGCTTGATAATGCATGGCCCCATCTTGCAGCGTGATAATGCCCGGCCCCATGTCGCAGCATAATGCACGGCCCCATGTCGCAGCATGGTAATGCACGGCCCCATGTCTCAGCATGGTAATCCATGGCCCCATGTTGCAGCATAATGCATGGCCCCATGTTGCAGCATGGTAATGCACGGCCCCATGCCACAGCATGGTAATGCACAGCCCCATGTCTCAGCATGGTAATGCACGGCCCCATGTCGCAGCATGGTAATGCACGGCCCCATGTCGCAGCATGGTAATGCACGGCCCCATGTCGCAGCATGGTAATGCCTGGCCCAATGTCACAGCATGGTAATGCACATCCCCACGTCGCAGCATAATGCACGGCCCCATGTCGCAGCATGGTAATGCACATCCCCACGTCGCAGCATAATGCACGGCCCCATGTCGCAGCATGGTAATGCACGGCCCCATGTCGCAGCATGGTAATGCACGGCCCCATGTCGCAGCATGGTAATG
>BLSH010376579.1:124566-159860 GCA_018402905.1 Glandirana rugosa
GTACGACGCTGTACCCCGGCACGTAATACGACGCTGTACCCCGGCCGGCCCCATGTCGCAGCATAATGCACGGCCCCATGTCGCAGCATGATAATGCACGGCCCCATGTTGCAGCATGGTAATGCACATCCCCACGTCGCAGCATAATGCACGGCCCCATGTCGCAGCATGGTAATGCACGGCCCCATGTCGCAGCATGGTAATGCACGGCCCCATGTCGCAGCATGGTAATGCCTGGCCCAATGTCACAGCATGGTAATGCACATCCCCACGTCGCAGCATAATGCACGGCCCCATGTCGCAGCATGGTAATGCACATCCCCACGTCGCAGCATAATGCACGGCCCCATGTCGCAGCATGGTAATGCACGGCCCAATGTCACAGCATGGTAATGCATGGCCCCATGTCGCAGCATAATGCATGACCCCATGTCGCACCATAATGCACAGCCCCATGTCGCAGCATGGTAATGCATGGCCCCATGTTGCATCATGGTAATGCATGGCCCCATGTCGCAGCATGGTAATGCACAGCCCCATGTTGCAGCATGGTAATGCATGGTCCCATGTCGCAGCATGGTAATGCACGGCCCCATGTCGCAGCATGATAATGCATGGCCCCATGTCTCAACATGATAATGCACGGCCCCATGTTGCAGCTTGATAATGTATGGCCCCATGTTGCAGCTTGATAATGTACGGCCCCATGTTGCAGCATGATAATGCACGGCCCCATGCTGCAACATGATAATACACGGCCCCATGTTGCTGCATGATGATGCACGGCCCCATGTTGCAGCAAGATAATACATGGCCCCATGTCGCAGCATGGTAATGCACAGCCCCATGTCGCAGCATGGTAATGCACGGCCCCATGTCGCAGCATGGTAATGCACGGCCCCATGTCGCAGAATGGTAATGCCTGGCCCCATGTCGCAGCATAATGCACGGCCCCATGTCACAGCATAATGCACGGCCCCATGTCGCAGCATGGTAATGCACGGCCCCATGTCACAGCATGGTAATGCACGGCCCCATGTCACAGCATAGTAATGCACGGTCCCATATTGCAGCATAGTAATGCACGGCCCCACGTCGCAGCATAATGCACGGCCCCATGTCGCAGCATGGTAATGCACGGCCCAATGTCACAACATGGTAATGCATGGCCCCATGTCGCAGCATAATGCATGACCCCATGTCGCAGCATAATGCACGACCCCATGTCGCAGCATGGTAATGCATGGCCCCATGTTGCATCATGGTAATGCACGGCCCCATGTCGCAGCATGGTAATGCATGGTCCCATGTCGCAGCATGGTAATGCACGGCCCCATGTCGCAGCATGGTAATGCACGGCCCCATGTTGCAGCATGATAATGCATGGCCCCATGTTGCAGCATGATAATGCACGGCCCCATGGTGCAGCATGATATTGCACGGCCTCATGGTGCAGCATGATAATGCATGGCCTCATGTCGCAGCATGATAATTCACGGCCTCATGTCGCAGCATGATAATGCACGGCCCCATGTCGCAGCATGATAATGCACGGCCTCATGTCGCAGCATGATAATGCACGGCCCCATGGTGCAGCATGATAATGCACGACCTCATGGTGCAGCATGATAATGCACGGCCCAATGTTGCAGCATGATAATGCACGGCCCCATGGTGCAGCATGATAATGCACGGCCTCATGTTGCAGCATGATAATGCACGGCCCCATGGTGCAGCATGATAATGCACGGCCTCATGTCGCAGCATGATAATGCACGGCCCCATGGTGCAGCATGATAATGCACGGCCCCATGGTGCAGCATGATAATGCACGGCCCCATGGTGCAGCATGATAATGCACGGCCTCATGTCGCAGCATGATAATGCACGGCCTCATGTCGCAGCATGATAATGCACGGCCCCATGGTGCAGCATGATAATGCACGGCCTCATGGTGCAGCATGATAATGCACGGCCTCATGGTGCAGCATGATAATGCACGGCCTCATGGTGCAGCATGATAATGCACGGCCCAATGTTGCAGCATGATAATGCACGGCCCCATGTCGCAGCATGGTAATGCACAGCCCCATGTCGCAGCATGATAATGCACTGCCCCATGGTGCAGCATGATAATGCACGGCCTCATGGTGCAAGGATTAGTACACAATTCCTGGAAGCTGAAAACATCCCAGTTCTTGCATGGCCAGCATACTCACTGGACATGTCACCCATTCAGCATGTTTGGGATGCTCTGGATCGGCGTATACGACAGCGTGTTCCAGTTCCTGCCAATATCCAGCAACTTTGCACAGCCATTGAAGAGGAATGGACCAACATTCCACAGGCCACAATCAACAACCTGATCAACTCTATGCGAAGGAGATGTGCTGCACTGCGTGAGGCAAATGGTGGTCACACCAGATACTGACTGGACTCCCCCCAATACAGTAAAACTGCACACTTTAGAGTGGCCTTTTATTGTGGCCAGCCTAAGGCACACCTGTGCAATAATCATGCTGTCTATCAGCATCTTGATATGCCACACCTGTGAGCTGGATGGATTATCTCGGCAAAGGAGAAGTGCTCACTAACACAGATTTAGACAGATTTGTGAACAATATTGGAGAGGAATAGGCCTTTTGTGTACATAGGAAAAGTCGTACATCTTTGCGTTCAACTCATGATAAATGGGGGCAAACACAAAAGTGCTGCATTTATAGCAAAGGATGTGGGGATACCCCACGTAATAGACGTTTTAAGGCACACCACGAGATAATAATTTTTTCAGGATTCTAACGCACTACCCTGTGGTATTGGGAATTCTTTTTCCCCCCTCCCCTTTGCTCCATCGTTCACCTTGAGGCAGAATGGTGGTCTCTATTTAACAAGGTACCTCCTTTCTGTTGTCATTTCCAGTTCGCCATTTGGGGACTGACATGTACATCTCCTGTGTCCGCCCCCATGATAGTTGCTCTGGGTCGCACTAAGTCAATACCTGGTGTAACAACCGATATCGATACTGTGAACAGGTCCTGAAGAAGCTCGTTTGAAGCGAAACGCGTCGACCTATGCTCACATGTTATGGTTGTTTTGGTAGCAGTATCAGTTCTAATATTGACCTTGGTGGGTAGGGTTGAAGGACTCTGACCCTATATGTTCACATGTATCTGTTGTAATAACATGTTTTTAAACTGTGCTAAGCAGTATGCTTTTTTATTTAATGTTACAATAAAAGGATTTATTTTATAAAATTTCAGTGGTTATCTCGTGGTGTGCCTTAAAACGTCTATTACGTGGGCTATCCCCACATCCTTTGCTACAAATTTTCAGGACTGTGGCACGCTTTGGAAAGCCCTTCTTTTTTTGTCTGCTGCATTTATAATTTTGCTCAGTGTATCTTTAGATAGATTTTTACTCCAAAAGCATTTTCTCAAAATAAATTTGATAAAAATAAAACATTTTTTTTTTTTTTTTAAATCATTGATTTTTATCCACCCTGTGATCTATCAAAGACAGCTCTTGTAGTGCTTGGTAGTTGGGTTGGTGGAACCAGCTCTCAAACATGTGACCACTGTGTCAGCCAATCACAGTGATCACATGATTGGCCAATACTTCCCGCCTTTTCCTGGTGTAATCCTGTTAAAGGGACGCCTGGGCTGGCTGGGAAGACATTAAAGGAAAAGTACACTCTGCTTCCACTAGGGGCATCATTTGTTAACCTGGCAAAATCTACCAGAAAGTAATATTTGATATTAATTTCACATTTAATTGACTGCTGCATAGCTGTTGCATTTTCTGTTACACTGCTGCTTTTGTCTCTTACGTTATGTGTGGTCCTTCATGCCTTTCAGTGTGTCTGGTATCGTCATCTGCTGTCCGCCAGTCTCAGCGGCCCGGTTGACCCTGGAAGCATTACGTGCGGGTAAGTATCATTGGATTCTTGGCTCCAGCCACATGAATGCTCTATTCACACCTGAGCGTAGCCATTTACTGGCGTTTTTTTAACGTTTTTTTAACCAATTGCCGCCCGCCGCAGCGTAACTGCGCCAAAGTGGCTCGTTATCTCAAACCGCCATCAGGTAAGCATGCTTGCACGCTCACTGTGTTCCGGGGGGGGGGGGGGCGGACTCGATCTCCGTCGGCTCCCCCGCAATGAGAGAATGGAGGTCGGTGTATGTTAAAGCGGATCTCCATTCAGACAGGGGGAAGGGCGATGATCACAGGCTTCCTGTATATGGAAGCTGTGATCACTCCCCTCCCCCTGCCAGCCCAGCCCCCATACAGTTAGAACACACTGAGGGAACACAGTTAACCCTTAGAGCGCCCCCTCCAGGTTAACCCCTTCACTGCCAATGGCATTTACACAGTAATCAGTGCATTTTCATAGCACTGATAGCTGTATAAATGTCAATGGTCCCAAAAAAAGTGTCAAAATAGTCCGACATGTCCCCTGAAATATCGCAGTACCGCTAAAAATCACAGATCAACGCCATTACTAGTAAAATATAAAAAAAAAACAAAAAAAAACAGAAATGAATTCTCATCATTCGTAAACACGGCAACTTTTTCACAAACCAATCAATAAACACTGATTGCTATTTTTTTTTTTTTTTTACCAAAAATATGAGGAAGAATATAAATCGGCCAAAACTGATGAAAAAAAATGTTTTTTTATATATTTTTTTGGATTTGTATTTTAACAAAAAGTAAGAAAAAACGTTTTTTTGCAAAATTTTCGCTCTTTTTTTGTTTATAGTGGTGATCAGAAATGACGCAGAGGGGATCAAATACCACCAAAAGAAAGCTCTATTTGTGGGAAAAAAGGACGCAAATTTTGTTTGGATACCGCGCAATTGTCAGTTAAAGCGACGCAGTGCCGAATCACAAAAAGTGCTCTGGTCCTAAAGTGTGAAATCCTTCCGGGGCTTTAACCCCTTCCCTGCCAGTGACCTTTATACAGTAATCCATGCATTTTCATAGCTCTGATCGCTGTATAAATGCCAATGGTCCCAAAAAAGTGTCAAGTGTCAGATACGTCCGCCGCAATGTCGCAGTCCCGCTAAAAATTGCAGATCGCCACCATTACTAGTAGTAAAAAATAAAAACCCCATAAATGAATTCTCATTGTTTGTAAACTCAAACCAATCAATATATGCAGATTGTGATTTCTTTTTTACCAAAAATATGAGGAGGAATATAAATCAGCCTAAACTGATGAACAAACTATTTTTTTAATATTTTTTGGGGATTTGTATTTTAGCAAATGGTAAAAAAGATTTTTTTTTTTTTTTTCAAAATTGTCGCTCTTTATTTATAATGCAAAAAATAAAAAACGCAGAGGTGATCAAATACCTCCAAAAGAAAGCTCTATTTGTGGGAAAAAAAAGGACGTCAATTTAGTTTGGGTGCAACGTCCCACGGCCGTGCAATTGTCAGTTAAAGTGTTGCAGTGCCGTATTGCAAAAAGCGCTACGGTTAGGAAGGGGGTAAATCCTTCTGCGGCTGAAGTGGTTAAAAATAAGTATATACAGTGCCTTGCGAAAGTATTCAGCCCCCTTGAACTTTGCGACCTTTTGCCACATTTCAGGCTTCAAACATAAAGATCTAAAACTGTAATCGCAGCAAAAGGTGGCGCTACAAAGTATTAACTTAAGGGGGCTGAATAATTTTGCACGCCCAATTTTTCAGTTTTTTTATTTGTTAAAAAAAGTTTGAAATATCCAATAAATTTCGTTCCACTTCATGATTGTGTCCCACTTGTTGTTGATTCTTCACAAAAAATTACAGTTTTATATCTTTATGTTTGAAGCCTGAAATGTGGCAAAAGGTCGCAAAGTTCAAGGGGGCCGAATACTTTCGCAAGGCACTGTATAGAAATACAACCTTCCTGAAATGAGGAAGTTGGAATGAAAGTGAAGAATACCCCCCAATGCCGCACATCTACACGAGTGATCTGTGGTGAAGTGACATCATCAGCCTGGGCTCCCGCCAGGCCACGCCCCCAATGGGTTTCGCTCCGCCCCCCTGGAGCTTAGTCATGGGGAAATGAGGAAGGCTGTGTGAGCTTAATTTAAAGAATATTCACATTAATTAGTTACAACTGGAGATGATCAAAACCAAGGTCAGAAGATCTCAAAGAACAAAGGGTTAAACAAGTAATACAGAACATTAACCATTTTTGTCCTGCTGATGCAACAGTAGAATATTAACATTTCAAATATAGTACAAAATAAACAATTCATTTCATAGAATTATTTCAAAAACAGATTAACATCCATCCAGTTATTCATACCAAATAGGCATCCTGGTCTTCAAAGAGGAAGTAAACTCTGATGGGTTTTACTTCCTTCCAGGGGCGTAACGATAGGGGTTGCAGGGGTTGCAATTGCAACCGGGCCCCATGGTCCAGGGGGCCCATGGGCCTCCCTTGTACACCTGAATAGGAGGGATGGCGGGGGCGGCATTTAGAGGACCCAATCTCCTCCATTTTCCTCTATCCAGTTTACTTGTCTTCTGCTGTTCCCAGGGCCCCTGTGTGCTTCCCTGGTCCCCCTGGGGCCTGCTGCAGAACTTGTGAAAGGGCCCCACTGCAGTACCGTAATAAAAGGGATCCACAATAGGAGTAAATGGCCCCAGCATCAGTGGGAAGAGGGAAGGGCCCTGGCCAGGGGTCAGGGGGCCCTTCATAATTTCTTGCACCGGGGCCCTGAAGGTTCTAGTTACGCCTCTGCTTCCTTCCTTTGTCCCTGCAAAGTAAAAGCATAATGCATACTAGCACATTATGTGACACTTACCCTGCAAAGGAAGCCCGTGCCGTCCCTGCTGCAGGCTGCATCCATGTTCACTTGTCTTCCTTCCGGGGCCGCAGACTCCAACTCTGCGACTGGCCGGAGCCGCGTTCCTTAAAGAAAAAAAAATCTGATCACTTTTATTGCTGTTACAAGGAATGTAAACAACCCTTGTGACAGTAATAGGTGGTGACCGGTACTCTTTTTATAGAGGGATGGGGGTTCCGAAAATACATGAAGGAAACCCGATTAGAGCCGATTCCGGTTTCTATCAGGACACACAGCTGGCAAATGCGCTAGATGGACGCTCCGGTCTCCCGGTGGGACAGGAGGCCGGGTAGAGTGGCGGAAGATGGCAGGAGGGGGGATGTCCTCTCCCGCTGCCTGGGATAACGGCCGAACGGCTCCCGAGCTGGATCGCCCCTTATCACCAGATAGCCGACCACCCGCTCTAAAAAATAGCCTGCAGCTGCATATCACCCCGATACTTCCACGTCTCCCAACCGCTGCATATATACGGCGATTTGCGTGACGTGGTTAAAAAGACACGCGGCCATTCACTAAAATTAGAAGAGAAGCGGTTTAATCTTAAACCGCGTAGAGGGTTCTTTACTGTAAGTGCGGTAAGGATGTGGAATTCTCTTCCACAAGCAGTGGTTTCAGCGGGTAGCATCGATAATTTAAAAAAAATATTAGATTAGCCCCTTAATGACTGCAATATACAGGGGTATACAATGTACTATTAACATAAACCTGTAGACACAGGTTGGACTGGATGGACTTGTGTCTTTTTCCAACCTCACCAACTATGTAACTATGTTGTTTTTTATCAGCTGCCATGTAAACTGAAAGCATACACGGAACTTACAAATATTTCCATAGATCTCTGTGTGTTCATTTCAAGGGAAAGCTGTCCTGTGTGAGAATCTCCTCAGTACCAGCACACAGATGGTGGAAGCGTGCTTCGATGAGGCGGAGAAACGCAGCAAGCCGCTAGTATGCGGCTTTTACAAGTAAGTGATATACAGGGGATCTTGTTGTTGTAATGGTTGTATTTTAGCCCCTTCATGAGTAAAACAAATCTTAAACACAGTTTTACCACGGAGATGTGTTTGTTTATCTGTACATAACAAATACACAGAACAGCGCCCTGGGACTTTATATGAGGGGAGCCCCATTTGCCACTAATAACAATGTAACAGGAGTATGCACAGTTTGAACATTTATTGAAAAATGATCTTACATACATGGATAGCATGACAATTGCTGAGTCAATAAAATACATCATAGTACAACTTTGCAATGATACATATAAAAACATACAGTATGCACAGGCATCTAATAAACCAGACGCGTTTCGCGAGACATAGCTCGCTTCCTCAGGGGTGGATGCATTTGATATATCTATAATAAATAAGAAAAAATGTATAACACAATGAAGGTTGTTATGGTAAATGGTCAGAGGGGTCTAGGGGGTAGAAAGCTATGTCTCGCGAAACGCGTCCGATTTATTAGATGCCTGTGCATACTGTATGTTTTCTGGTGACACCAGACCTTCCTCTTTCCTTATCTGTACATATCGCAACTACTACTATCCAGGTAATGACCATAATGAAGACCCAGCAAGTGTGCAGCCCAATGGTGTTTTTCAGAGGGGGGGGGGGGCACCATTTTAACCACTTCAGCCCCAGAAGGATTTCCAGCTTTAGGACCGGAGCCCTTTTTGCGATTCGGCGCTGCGTCGCTTTAACTGAAAATTGCGCGGTCGTGCGACGTTGTTCCCAAACAAAATTTTGCATCCTTTTTTTCCCACAAATAGAGCTTTCTTTTGGTGGTATTTGATTACCTCTGCGTCATTTCTGATCGCCGCTATAAACAAAAGAAGAGCAACAATTTTGCAAAAAAAACCCAAATTTCTTACTTTTTGCTAAAATACAAATCCAAAAAAAAAATATAAAAAAACATTTTTTTTCACCGTTTTTGGCCGATTTATATTCTTCCTCATATTTGCGATAAAAAAATCGCAATCAGCGTTTATTGATTGGTTTGCGCAAAAGTGGTCGCGTTTATGGATGATGAGAATTAATTTTTGGGGTTTTTATTTATTTATTTATTTTTTTACTAGTAATGGCGGCGATCTGCGATTTTTAGCGGTACTGCGATATTGGGGCGGACATGTCGGAACATTTTGACACTTTTTTGGGACCATTGGCATTTATACAGCGATCAGTGCTATAAAAATGCACTGATTACTGTGTAAATACCATTGGCAGTGAAGGGGTTAACCTGCAGGGGGCGCTCTAAGGGTTAACTATGTTCCCTGGGCGTGTTCTAACTGTGGGGGGACTGCCCTAGCTGGGGAAGGGAAGTGATCACAGCCTCCATGTACAGGAAGGCTGTGATCACAGCCCTTCCCCCTTCACAGAGCGGAGGTCCGTGTTTACATACACGGACCTCCGTTCCTTCACTCCGGGGGGGCCATCGCGGGTAGCTGGCGGCAATCGAAGCCGCTGCACCCGCTCCCTGGCTCTCCCCGAACACAGTGAGCGCGCGGGCGCGCCTCCGGCGGCGCGCTCACAGTGCGCATTATTTGCGATAACAAACCACCTTGTCGCCGTCAACCTGCGGTTGGCAAGTGGTTAAGGTCACCCATGCTCCGCCCCTTTTTGAAAATGTCATGAAGGGGAGCGGCTTAGTCCTTATCATATACCATATAGCTCCCCCTTTAGAGCAGGCCAGGGCAGGTCCCCCATAGAATAGATCCCCCTTTACTTAGTCTTCTTACACCTTACCTTTTTTTCACCTGTATATAGAATAAAATCCCCAGGTTCTCCTGCAGCACCGCGCTCCATGCTCTCCAGCCTCTTGCCCTGCAAAGAACATAATATTAATATACACAGTGGGGCAAAAAAGTATTTAGTCAGCCACCAATTGTGCAAGTTCTCCCACTTAAAAAGATGAGAGAGGCCTGTAATTTCCATCATAGGGACACTTCAACTATGAGAGACAGAATGAGAAAAAAAAATCCAGAAAATCACATTGTCTGATTTTTAAAGAATTTATTTGCAAATTATGGTGGAGAATAAGTATTTGGTCACCTACAAAAAAGCAAGATTTCTGGCTCTCACCAGAAACCTATTCCAAACACTGAAATATTAATTTGTGAATTTAAAAGGGATTAATTCCCTAAGCCAGCGCAAGAATGTAACACAATAGATCTGCTGGTGTAAATGGGCGATGTCCAAACAAACTGTTAATAATGTATAAAATAAACCGCGCTCATTACCCTAACCACTAAAGTATGGAAACAACACTTTGCATAACAATAAAATTGCATACCACTTGAAAGTGCATGAAGATTAATCAATACTTAGATTAATATAAGTGCTTATGCGCTTATATACTAATAAGGTGCATCAACAACACTGGCCCCTAGGGGTCAGAATGACAGGAAAAACAAATGTGATTCTAGTTCAGTGTGCAAATTGGCAAACTTTCGATCAATATCAAATAACATGAATATGCAAAATTAACAAACTGTGATTCAAGTCCTGTGTGCAAATTGGCAAGGTAAATCCCTTGAACAAAGGTGAATATCAAATGGTTCAAAAATGCAGAAAAATGCAAAAAAAAAAAAATGCAAGAAAAATGCAAAAGAATTTTGGATGACTTCGCAATCCCCAATGAATTCCCAGAACTCCAATATCCAGGTCTCAGGTGAAATCGAGTGACGGTGCAATCCTCCACCAGTGAAAATAGCAAAAATGCCTACCTGATGCACCTTATTAGTAATAAAGCACATAAGCACTTATATTGATCTAAGTATTGATTAATCTTCATGCACTTTCAAGTGGTATGCAATTTTGTTGTTATGCAAAGTGTTGTTTCCATACTTTAGTGGTTAGGGTAATGAGCATGGTCTATTTTATACATTAAATATTAATTTGTGTTGGACTGACTCGTACTACTTGCCATGCATTCTTCATGTTGTTTTGTTTTTTTTTTTTGTAGTTTTAAGTATGACATAAGGAATCTGAGAACCTTCTTTCTTATACAGGCGGTTTGACCCAGCGGTAAAGTACTTATATAAAAAACTTTGTGAGTCCAGCGGCCTGGGAAGAATTCAGAGGCTTTCTGCAGTCAGTCGGCTCTATCCTCCGATTCCTCTCAGCAGGTTGAAGATGTCAGGTATAGATACTGGACCTCCAAATACACATTGCTGACCCACTATAGGCAGGCCTGGGCCTGTGCAGAATATATAGGTTACAATATGATGCATAATAAGAGCCCTGTTGGAATCTTTTCCGGATGGATTTCTGGGAGGGGGTCATGGAAATGCATACAAGGATGCTCTAGCATATACATAACAAATCAGTTTTTTATTAATTGTAAGGTCAGTCTATGGGCCTGTTCAGATATAGAAATAAAAACAAATAGAATGGCCTAAACCACATGTGTCAAACACAAGGCCCGGGGGCCAAATTCGGCCCTCCAGGCCATTTTATGTGACCCTCATACCTCTCCTGCGGCTGCAGAAGAGCTCCAGCCCTTCTTTGGTCTTCCTCCAGACACTGTACTTTCTGCTTCCCAGCAATGCCGAAGCTCATTTCCAGCTCCGCAGCACAATGTAAGGAGGTTGTACTATGATGTAAGAGAGGGTAGGGGGCTCTCGACTCCTGATGGTGAGGGGGGCTCTTGATATCTGTTGTAAGGGGGGGTGGGGTGCTCTGGACATTTAGTATTACATATACAACTGGCCCTTTGAGGGCAATAATAATGCAGATGCGGCCCCCGATGAAATTGAGTCCGACACCCCTGGCCTAAACCCTGAAAATCGGGAGTCACTACGAGTATGTCCATCTATCAGACGGGGTACCTCCACAACTAGGGTAATGTCGTCAAACCGTGGTACAGTGGGAAACCAGATTGGTGACCCTGATTAGAAGTTGCAAAAGAAGGACCAGCAAATGTAGAAAATAACTTTTATTGAAAAAATATATGCCCAGACATTAAAGGTGTGTTATACAGCACAGTACTTGTGCTGTGTCGTTTCCCCCACTGTAATACCTGGCTGATCCTACCAGTTTCTACCCTCCCCTTTTAAACTGACCACGGTATATCATGGCTGCTGAGCCCTGACACCGTGCTTCATCATCTGCAACTCAGCTCTCCTCTCCCTGCCTGTTAGCTAGTGACAGTGCAACCCCTCCCCCCCCCCCTTCTGCTGGAATAACTTGTACATTTGTATACTATCCGCTCTGTCTCTTAATGCAGTAGCCCCGTGGTGTGTGTGTTTTATTAAAAAAATGCCTTTACTACATTTCAGAGCGGCTCCTCTGCAATCATGTGACCGTCTGGCTCTCTCTCTCCTCTCCTCCTGCCTGATGTCAGCGGGAGAATCTCGGCCCTATCCACTGCATCTGTCAGATGGGGAGAGAGAGAGCCGACCGGTCACGTGATCACCGGGAGCCGCTCTGAAATTAGGTAAAGAAGGCATTTATTATTTTTTTTTTTTCAGACACCGGGATACAGAGAGGATTATGTGAAGTGGGTTAACATCCACTTTAACTTTAATTATGTCCAGGATAGGTCATTACCACCCCAAGACATCACGATTCAAAAACGCAAATGACAACGTTGCCACAAAAGGCGCCTCATCCAAAGCCCCACACACACTCATGTTCACACAGATCCCAATTCTATACAGGCCCGTAGGATGGCTATCACAAGCTAAAGAACCGAGAACTGGGGCTCAATAGCATTCATAAATTATCCCATATAGTGCAGCGCTACTGAATCCCTAAAACTTGTGTGCTTAAAATTAATCCATAGTAAAAGGATGAAATTGAACTAAAATTACAAAAAAATACGCAAAATATCCTAAATCAATATCAGTTGGAGGGAGGAGCCGAGCCCATGACGTCACGCAGAGCCGAGCCCATGACGTCACGCAGCCACCGCGATCCGTGTGGAGTGTCTGCATTTGAGATTACATGTAGTCCGCTGAACAAAGAGAGGTGATACTGAGCTGAATCCCAGGAGTGGAGGTAGGAGATCGTAGCGGAGTAGATCACTGGAATAGAAAGGATTTGCGGACTTTTGTTGATATTGATTTAGAATATTTTTTTATTAATTTTAGTTCAATTTTATCCCTTTACTATGGATTATTTTAAGCAAAAATGTAGGACCAAAAATAAGGTCCTTCAGGTCGGACTTTTAAGGCACTCCAGACTGACAGGTAATTATAAAAAGTATATGACTTTATTATACAAAAAAAAATTAAATATAAATCGACAATAGTTAAAAAATTCATGCATTTAGTGACATTGTCATCCAAGCAGTTGTTGTATAAAGTGCAGACCATGACCCCCTGTGTGCCAACGTGCGTTTTGCTGTTGCTTCCTTAGGGCACAGTCAGGGTAACGGAGCAAAGCAGTCTGACATGCAGGTAGGCGCCAGGTATATGGCGACTTACCAACAGGGGTTAAGGACAGCCACAATATCAGGAATGTAGACACCAAGTGTATAAGCGATTTATGAGCTGTATTGGTACTTGTAGACCGTATTGGGGTACATCATATGGCCAAAAAATATATATATGGGGGGGCATTTCCACTGTCTCTATACGATATGCTTGTAGCATTGGATGGTATAAGCTCTGAAGGAGAGGGGGATGGTCAAGCTGGGGCGTGAATGGTAACAAATGCCAGTATCCATGTGACTAGTACACAGACCGAAGAGTCCGGTAGAGTGCAGTAACACAATTAGGGCCGAAACAACTAATCGATTATTAAAATAGTTGTCAACTATTTTCATAATCGATTAATCAGCCAGCTGATTGGTTGGCCTGTGCACAGAATGCATTGTTTGTTTACATATCAGGAAATAGAGTGCAGCACACATACAGCTCAGTACACCACCCATACATGTCAGTAAGTGCCTGAGAACGTGTGACTGTGTGAGGAGCAATGCATCATGGGACATGTAGTCATGGGCAGGAAATGAGAGGTTCCAAAGGTAGAAGTTTTTTTTTTTACCTTGCTATAGGGTCTTTCTATACTATACTTTGCAGCTTACTATTGGGGCACTCTGAAGGCAGGAGGAGCCAGACGTGTTGACCCCAGAAGAGGGGCATCAGGACTGCTCTGTGCAAAACCATTACACAGAGCAGGTAAGTATAGCATGTTTGTTATTTAAAAAAAAATACTTTAAAGACTGTGGGCAGGAAGATCAGCATCTGAACCCAGGGAAGGTGGAGGCTGATAGACTGGAGGTAATAGAAGGCATTGCAATTACATTTAAAGTAAACATTTACCAGTATTGTGCATTTATATCTAAAATGATCATATCCAGGAAAGAAAAAGTCTCAGCTTTTAGCACTACTTTAGTATAAAAGATTTCTATCTCCCTTCCACCCTTCATATAACTTCATGTCTGACTCCTAGGTAAAATACCCGTATATCCTACTTCTGGGTGTATTTATTATTATTCATGCTTCTATCTGTTATTCTCACAGTGGATTAGAGATTTTGCTCCCCAACCATATAGTTGGTTATTTATATTTACCACTGCATAGAGATATTTAAGACAAAATTGCCTTTTTTTTTTTTTAAAACTTTAAATATTCACTAAATTTTACACCACATTTTTTTGTAAGGTTATTATCCAATTAATCGAAACAATAATCGACCAACTAATCGATTATTTTCATATTCGTTAGTTGCAGCCCTAAACACAATTTAGGTGGCCGGACAGGAGCCCAATATAAATATCATTATGACAAAGGGCCATTTATCTTGATACAGCGTGGTCCCTGGCTCTGGAGATGTGCTCGAAATTTTAAGCTCAAAAGTTTTAGGAATTCAGTAGCGCTGCACTATATGGGATAATTTTTGCATTATTTGGTGTGGTGAAATCACTGAGGGTGTACAGCAGCAACTGAACATATTTTTATATTTTTGTATCTTTTGATTTTTTTGAACACAGGATTTTGTTGCACTGGCATCTGCTTAGACCTAGGAATTGTGTGTGTGCTGCTCAGGCTCGGCCGTAAGGGGGTATGTAGTCAATGCTTCCGCAGCTGTTGCTAGAGTGCTGACAGGGGATGGAACCCGTCCTGGTTCCTGTAAGGCTTCTGAGAACAATGGGGTAGCCCCTAAGAGTCGCACATAGGTATCTTGGAATAGTGAGTAGAGTGGCAACCTCAGCTTGGACTCCAACCAGGCCACACCTCCAATGCGTTTCACTCCGCCCCCCGGAGCTTAGTCATGAGGAACTAATATTTAATACAGTGGAACCTTGGATTACGAGCATAATCCGTTCCAGGAGAATGCTTGTAATCCAAATCACTCGTATATCAAAGCAAGTTTCCCCCATAGGAAACAATGGAAACTCAGATAATCTGTTCCTCAGTGACTGCAGTATGCAGTCTGTATGTTGTCTATGCAGGACTGTATGTGGCTAAAGGTCCGGGGGCACTGGTGTATGCAATACCGTATGTGGCCAGAGGTGCGGAGGGGCGCTGGTGAATCTCGGAAACATTCAGAAACGCTTGGGAACTGTTTCAGTATATCTGAATGCTTTCGAGTGTCTCCAATCCTCACCAGCGCCCCCGCACCTCTGGCCACATGTGGTATTGCATGCACAGAGGCTTAATCCTGCTAGTTTGCGCTCGCAAACCGAGTCAGGATTTAAAAAAAAAAAACTGCTCGTATTGCGAAACGCTCGTTAACAACGTTACTCGCAATCCGAGGTTCCACTGTACGCTTATAAGTTGCGCTGATTGTAATATATGCAATATCAATAACATACTTGCCCAAGTAAGGGCTTGTGTATGACAGTGAAAGCCCTCCAATTAGTAGCACAATCACCTGCGTCCCCCAAAATCGCGGTTTAAAACTTTGGGTAGAGTAAGCTTGTGGACACAGAAGCAACTGTAAGTTACTAGTGTTTATAAACGGGGATAGACACAAAATCTAGACCGTTCCGACATCAAGTTCTGAGGATGGTATAACCGATAGGCTCAATATATATAAAGTTCAGTCTGGGATCATACATTACAAGTAGCAATCCATTGAATTATCCAGTGGAGCCATGTAGGTTGAAACAGCAAATTCATCACTAGTCCATAACCAGGCCGTTCATCTCTATTGTAAGGCTCAGATGCAAATGAAATCACGATAGGGCCGTAGTCGCTATAAGGTATAATGGGTAATAGTTGGTATAGTAGCCCCATTCAGAATATAGTTAACTGGAGACAAACCGACAATGGGTATATAGCATGGTACTCTAACAGCCGGCTTTAAAGAGTTTGTACACTTTGTACCTATAGGTAAGCCTATAATAAGGCTTGCCTATAGGTACTGTAAATATCTCCTAAACGTGCGCCATTTAGGAAATATTTACAGTATACTGCGCTGATGATGTCATGGTCGCATGCGCTCTGACGACTTTATCTAATATGCTCAGCTTGAATAGCAAGTAGATGTTGCCCGGAGGCTCTCACCACTCCGCGTTACTTGCACGTGTTCCCTTGTTCATGTGGCGTCTTACTCCACTGGCACACTGGTTAATGTGTTTCCAGGTATCATGCTAATTCTAGTCTCTGTTGTATTGGCAACAAGCTCCTCAATTTGTGCTCGGTAAGAGGAGAATTCCATAATCTGGCTCTTGAGGCCTGATGGATCTGTGGGGACAGCGGATGTAACGCCTCTTAAGAGATGGAACGCATGGTGGAGCACAGGACCGGGTGGTGCTGCCTACGTCAACGCGTTTCACACACGTGGCACGCTTCGTCAGGACGTTCATCTGTTCCATATCTACGTCTTTTAAAGCAGAGGTCCACCCAGGGCTGAATAAAATAAAAGTCAGCAGCTACATATACAGTAGCTGCTGACTTTTAATAATAGGACACTTGCCTGTCCTGGAGTCCAGCGATGTCGGCACCCACCGCCGATCTTCGGATCGGGGTCGGGTGCAGCCGCGTCCATTACGGGTAAGGGAACCCGGACGTGTAGCATTACAGCTTCACGCCGGCCACGTTACTGTGCACGCACGAGGCTCCGCTGAGCTCTGCTATTGGCCCTATAGCCAGTAGCAGAGCGAGGATGGAGGAGGGAGCCAGGCTGCTGACGTCAGCGGCCGCGGCCACCGGCCTGAGCTCCCGGATGTGTGGAAAAGGACAACTGTCTAAAGACAGGTGTCCTCTTCCCCCTCCCCCCCGAAAGGTGCCAAATGTGACACCTGGGGGGGGGGAATCCAATCAGCGGAAGTTCCACTTTTGGGTGGAACTCCGCTTTAAAGGGCGTATGCCCAATTTGTTATTAATTGCCATGGAACTTCCGATTGAGGCCATCTAGTGGTGACTTATCAAGCTTTTTAGTAAAAACAAAACAGTAATGTTCAGATTGTCATTCATTCAAATACACTCGTGCACAGGCTTAACATAGCAGAATAGAAAACTACATTTAATTCCAAATGAATCGCACGACTTCTATCATTTTTATATATTGTTCAAATACCACCCGTCCTTGGGGTGTCTCCATTTATGGCCCACCCCATAAATATGCAGTCATGAGAATTCATTAAGGTTCCAAAAAGACTTTTAAGCTCATCTCCTTGTTTAACCACCTCAGCCCCAGAAGGATTTCCCCCTTTAGTACCAGAGCACTTTTTGTGATACGGCACTGCATCGCTTTAACTGACAATTACGCGGTCGTGCGACGTTGTACCCAAACTAAATTTTCGTCCTTTTTTCCCCACAAACAGAGCTTTCTTTTGGTAGTATTTGATCCCCTCTGCGTCACTTCTGATCACCGCTATAAACAAAAAAAGAGCGACAATTTTGAAAAAAAAACAATATTTCTTACTTTTTGCTAAAATACAAATCCAAAAAAATATATATATAAAAAAACAAATTTATTCATCAGTTTTGGCCGATTTATATTCTTCCTCAGATTTGTGGCAAAAAAAATTGCGATCAGTGTTTGATTGGTTTGCGCAAAACTGGCCGTGTTTACAAACCATGAGAATTCCTTTATGGCGTTTTTTACTATTTTTTTTTTTTTAATAGTAATGGCGGCGATCTGCAATTTTTATTGGGACTGCGATATTGCAGTAGACATGTCGGACATTTTTGACACTTTTTTGGGACCAATAACATTTATACAGCCATCAGAAATTTAAATGTCCACTGATTACTGTATAAATGTCATTGGCAGTGAAGGGGTTTCCCTGCAGGGGGAGATCTAGGGGGTACCGTAACTGTGTTCCCTAGGCGTGTTGTAACTGTGAGGGGGCTGGGCTGCCAGGGGCACCAGAGATCTAACTGATCCCAGTGACAGTGATCAGTAAATCTCTTACATGCTGCCCGACAGAGTGGGGAACCGTCGTGTTTACATCTGTGGTTCCCCGCTTTTCTTCTATGCCAGGCGATCGCGGGTCATCGGCGGACATAGAGTCCGGCCGACCCGTGGCCACACTGCTGGAGAGCTTTGCGGGCACAAGAGCACGCCGCCTGTGCGCAAGTTGCCGTTTATAGACGGTGATTCTTGATATGCGACCATTCTGCAGCAGTAAATGTACGTGAGCTGGTCGGGAATCAGTTAAACCTTTAGGTGACAAAGTTCCAAAGATCCAGGATTCTTCTTTCCTAAGGAGTACAGTATCAAAGTCTTCTCTCCGGTTGGTCAGATTAAGGGCAAAGAACCCCTTTAACCTTAAGACCCATCCGGTTGTTCACCGTGGAATTCCACTAAATGTAATACAATAGGTTTTTCTCTTACGTTCACTGACAGATGCAGCCCTTCATAGACAAGTGGGCTTATGCACCTCCTACTAGGAGTTGACTAGACAAAAAAGCAAAAGGATAGGCTGGCCCCTCCCAGGGGGCCATCCTCACTTCAGCATATAATCCCCCTGCTGTGCATAGCATATCAGTTTTATTTGCCTAGTGCAAGGAGTTAGACCTGGCTCCCTTATGGGACCTGCGGTTCACCTCTTTTGCTACCACTTCTTTTTTATTTTTCTCAAGCTATCTGATGAAGACTGATCAAGAAGCCGGCTGCGGCATAGGGGATATCTAGAAATCCTAAACTTTCCCCAGCACGGCCGACTTATGCGAGCTACCCTTAGTCTTGGCGGGTCCGCCGCATCGTGCCCGTTCCGTGCGGGCGGCCAGTGGATGATTCCCAGTGTCCGGACTCGTTTCCTGTCCAGAGGCCTTGGCCTGCAGCGTCCCTCTCCGCAGTGGGAGGAAGGTCTGCACTGGGTGGCTACCCGCTATGCCCGTCGGAATGGTGAGTGACCCCCCCAGGGGCGCGGAGGGGGGCAACTGGGTGAAAGTTTTGCGGATAGCCGGCCAGTGGAGGGTCTATTTTTGGGCTCAAGCCTCCCCTGGGTGTCCTTACCCCCCCCTCCTATCACCCCCCCGGCACCGCACCCTGCGCCGTTTAAAAATCGGCATGCGGCGGATCGCCGCCATTTTGCTGTGGATCTTGGCCTCTAGTGTCAACCGTCGGCCATTTTGCCGCAGTCGCGCCCTGTATACTCAGGCTTGGGCCTCTTGTGTCCGCCCGGTGACCATTTTGGGATATGCCTGGAAGGAGAAAGAACATGCTTTCTCTGCAGACACTTCCTCTTTCACTCTGGACAGCGCTGATGGCACAGGCAGCACAGACCATCTGACTGGCGGTCATATGGCAAAGATTCCTACTGGGAAGCAGCGCTTGAGACATCAAACAGCAAGTATAGCTGTGTGCTCCCTGGGGTGCTGGTAGCGGTGCGTGCAGTCCTCCTGGGCCTTCCCTGGGTTTTCTGTGGGGCAGCGGTGGTGGTCACATTGTGGGGGTGTCAGAGTTTTCTGTCTGTCAGGGTCCGGTGGCACAATGGCGGCTGAACCTGCAGGTCCTTCCAAGCTGGAGTCAGTGGAAGCGCAACCTGCGCTGGGGACACTGGTATCCCTGGACCAGTTAAGAGCAGTAGTTGAGGAATTTTTTCCCCGGGAGGTGCCGGACCGGGCTAGGGGGCCCCTAAAAAAAAAAAAAATGTCCACCCCCCGCCTTCATCGGGGGAGGATTCTGAACCAGAAATGGCCTCTGTGGTCACGGGGACCCCCGTAGAGCTTTCAGAGGGCGAGCTGGTGCCCTGGGACTGCGAAGGGGATCAGGGGGCCTCAGTAGCGCGCGAAAAGGCGCTGGTGGCCGCCCTGATCGCCAATATTTGTGCGTCCTTGCGACTGGACCAAGCTGGAGAGTCGCAGGAGTCCGCATATGTTTGTGGGTCTCTTAGTCCACCAGGGTCTCCTAGGGTTTGCCCTAATGACCAGCTGGTATATAAGGAATTGCAGCGTCCCTAGATTTCCTTCGCCCTGCCAAAACGTTTCGCTGTACGCTACTCTTTTGAGGATAGCTTTGTGAAGAAGTGGGCACCCCATGTAGTGGACCCTCGGGTGGCTCGCCTGAATAGGGCGACGACCATCCCCTTGGAGGGGTCACCTTTCTTTTAAGGATCCGGCTGATAGCTGGATGGGGGCGGTGTCCAGGGCACTGTTCTTGTTGGCGGGGTCAGCCATGAGACCGGCTCTGGCGTCAGCTATGGCTGCGCAATCCCTTACAGAGTGTGCGACTGAGTCTGCGGGAACTCACCTGAGGCGTCACAGCGAGCAGAGCATCTGATAGAGGGGATTCAATACCTGTGTGATGCAGCTTTGGATCTGCTTCCCATGCTCTCTGAAATGCCTGTTTCGCAGTCATTAGCAGACGGGTGCTGTGGTTACGCTCCTGGTCGGGTGACCTTGCGTCTAAGAAGGGTCCGCCGTAAGCAAGGTCCTGTTTTCTTCGGGTCAGAAGAAGTTTTTTCGGGCGCCGGTGCAGCAGGCAAGGGCTCAAGGCCCGGCAAGTCTACCTCGGGATTTGGTATACGGCCCTGGCAGAGTAAGAACGAAAAGGCCAAGGACAAGTCGTCCTCCGCATGATGTGTTGCTCCTGCCCGATTCTCGGGTGGGGGGCCGACTGCTGGGGTTCGCAACTGCCCGCATATCTGACCGGTGGGTGCAGGAAGTGGTGTCTTCCGGGTACAGGATAGAGTTCATCACTCTACCCCCAGACAGGTTCTTCCCATCGAACTTGAGACTCCCTCAGGGGCGTCGGGAGGCTCTCCTGGAGGCGGTTCAGTCGCTCTCCGACCAAGGGGTGATTGTGCCGGTACCTCCACTGGAAGGGTCCCGCGGTTTCTATCCAAATCTTTTTGGGCACCCAAAAAGGGTGGAGTGAGGCCATTTCTGGACTTAAGAGCGCTAAACCACTTTGTGAGGGCGCGAAAAATCAGAATGTAATCTGTCCGTTCGCTCGTGGCCGCCCTGCACCAAGGGGACTTCATGGCGTCTCTGGATATCAGGGACGCATACCTCCATGTTCCCATTTGTCTCCGGCATCTGCGCTTCCTGCGTTTTGCGGTGGGAGACCTACATTGCCAATTTGTGGCACTTCCCTTCGGTCTGGCCTCGGTTCCTCGGGTGTTCACCAAGCTGGTGGCTCCGGTGCTGGCGCTATTGAGGCAGAGAGGCATTGCGGTGGTAGCATACCTCAACGGTTTACTCCTGAGAGCGGAGTCTGCTTCGGCTCTGGAGGAGAACGTGGCTATCACCATGGCCTCGCTAAAAGACTTCGGCTGGCTGATCTATCTGCAGAAGTCGACATTGATTCCGTCCTGTGGCCTGGAATGTCTGGGTCTGATTCTGGACTCGGAGCAGGTGAAGGTGTTCCTACCTTCGGCCAAGTTACTGTCGTTACAAGCGGCGGTGCGAACCCTGCTGTCACGCCAGTGGTCCTCTTTACGGTGCTGTATGCGGGTGTTGGGGCTCATGGTTTCAGCCTTCGAGACAATACCTTTACGCCCAGAGTCACACTCGGCTTCTACAGAGAGCGATTCTGTCACGATGGGACAAGTCTCCGCTGTCCCTGGACCAGGTAGTCAGGTTGGATCACCAGACCAGAGGATAGTTGAAATGGTGGCTTCGGGCCCCGACCCTAAAGCTGGGGACGTCTTTTCTCCCCCTGAACTGGTCGATAGTAATGACGAACGCCAGCCTTTCGGGCTGGGGAGGGGTCCTGGGGTAGTTGTCTGCTCAGGAACGTTGGTCGGTGCAGGAATCTCACCTTCCGATAAGTGTGTTGGAGCTGTGGGCGATCAGGCTCTGTCTCTTCCACTGGTCTGCAAGGCTGCGCGGCCTCCTGATTCGGTTTCAGTCGGACAATGCCACAGCAGTGGCATATGTGAACCATCAGGGCGGAACAAGGAGCTCCACAGCAGCTGCTGAGATGGGCAGCAATTCACGTGCCGGCAACCTCCGCCATTTACATTCCGGGCGTAGAAAGCTGGCAGACGGACATTTTCAGTCGCCAGAAACTGGATCAGGGGGAATGGTCCCTACATCCAGAGGTGTTCCGCCAGATTTGCCACAAGTGGGGTACGCCAGACATGGACCTAATGGCGTCCAGGTTCAATCACAAGGTGCAGACCTTTGTGTGCAGAACAAGAGACCCGTTGGCAGTCGCCACGGACGCATTAGTAGCAAATTGGAGTCGGTATCTGCTCCTGTATGTCTTTCCTCCGATCAAGCTTCTTCCTCGGTGACTGCGCAGAATGGCAGAGGAAGGGATTTCAACAATCCTGATAGCTCCGAATTGGCCTCGGCGTCCTTGGTACGCCGGCATGGTGCGGATGGTAACAGATGTTCCCTGGCGTCTTCCGCCACGCGAAGACTTACTGTCACAGGGACCTATCATGCACCCTGTTTTACCCTCGCTGGTTTTGACGGCTTGGCTATTGAGTCCCAGGTGTTGAGGGATAGGGGTGTCTCTGACTCCGTGATCCCTACCATGCTTAAGTTGCGCAAGGTAATTTGTGCAAGATTTATCATCGGACCTGGAAGGTCTATATCGCCTGGTGCGAGGCGGGGGGTTGGAACCCTCACTCTTACGTGGTGTCCAGGGTGCTGGCTTTTTCGCAGCGGGACCTGGATAAAAAGTTGGCACTGAGTGCTCTCAAGGGTCAGATTTCGGCTCTGGCGATTCTCTTTCAGTGGCCTTTGGCGTCACGTTTGTTGATTTGTACATTTGTACAGGGTGTGCGCCATGTGGCTCCTCAGGTACGGTCGCCTTTGGCACCGTGGGATTTGAATTTGGGTTTTCTGTGCTGCAGAAACCGCCACATGAGAAGATCAGGGTTATCCCCTTACAATTGCTGTTGCAGACAATGGCTTTTTTGGTGGCCATTACATCCGCTAGGCGGGTGTCTGAGTTGGCAGCATTGTCGTGCAAGTCTACTTACATTGTCCTTCACAAGGACAAGGTGGTCTTGCGTCCTTATCCTTCGTTTTCTACCGAAGGTGGTCTCTTCTTTTCATATTAATGAAGATGTTGTTTTTCCTTCAGGATTTCTGCATCCATCGTATCCTAAGAATTTGAGTTACATTCATTGGATGTTGTGTGGGCTTTGCGGGTGTATTTGGCGGCTACAGCTTCCTTTTGGAAGTCTGCTGCGGTTTGTGCTGAAGGTCCACGCAAAGGCTTGGCGGCCTCGTCGGCTACTGTTTCCCGTTGGATCAGACAGACCGTGACTCATGCAAATGCTGTTCGGGCAAAGTGTATCCTTTTCCTGTCACGGCTCATTCCACCAGGGCAGTTAGCACTTCCTGGGCTTTCAGACACCAGGCTTCGGTGTCACAGGTGTGCGAGGCAGCTACTTGGGCCTCGGTGCACATGTTTACTAAGTTGATGTTTCAGCATCTGCGGATGCTGCTTTTGGCCGCAAAGTTTTGCAGGCAGCGGTGTAGGCGCGGCTGGCGCCTCCTAAGAGGATTCTGTTGGGTGCAGTTATTGTTGCCTGCCCACCCCTCTTGACTGACACAGCTTTGGGACATCCCCACTTGTCTATGAAGGGCTGCGTCTGTCAGTGAACGGAAGAGAAAAAAGGATTTTATTAAAACTTATCTTAAAAAACTGAGTTCACTGACAGACACAGCACCCACCCCTCTGTGTTGAGTTTATACGGCTTGTTACAAACTGATATGCTATGCACAGCAGGGGGATTATATGCTGAAGTGAGGACGGCCCCCTGGGAGGGGCCAGCCTATCCTTTTGCTTTTTTGCCTAGTCAACTCCTAGTAGGATGAGCATAAACCCACTTGTCTATGAAGGGCTGCGTCTGTCAGTGAACTCAGAGAAAAGGATTTTACGGTAAGTTTTAATAAAATCCCTTTTTTCTTAAAGTGGTTGTCAAGCCGGGGGAAAAAAAAACACTTGCAAGACAAAGGCATAATGAGCTAGTATGCATTTCATACTAGCTCATTATATAATACTTACCTTAGATCGACGCTGTTGCAGCGGTCCCCGAGCACCGATGTGACCGGCGACATATCTGTGGCTTCTTCCGGGATCGCGGTCTCCGGCCAATCTCCAGTGCTGTGATTGGCCGGAGCAGCCAGTTACGGCACAGTTACTGAACAAACGGCACCCTGGGGCCATTTGTTCAGTGCACATGTGCTGATGACGTCGGCACATGCTGATATATTGCATATCTCCTAAACCGTACAGGTTTACCAGATATTCTCAGTACCTACAGGTAAGCCTGATTATAGGCTTACCTGTAGTTTAAAGTGGTTGTAGAGGGTTTACAACCACTTTCATCTTGCTTAATGCTTTTAATGTGTTTGCCAAATCTGATGCGAAGCTGACACTTCGTTCTACCTATATACATCTGTTTACACGGGCACTGTAATATATAGAGGACGCTTGTTGTAGCACAGTTTGATAAACTGATTTCATAAGTTGGTAAACCATCAGAGTCGGCAAACACATTAGAGCGATCCACAAATCTGCACATTCCACAGTGACCACAGGGATACAGCCCTCTTCAGTTTGGGCAAATCAGTGAGCCAGTTCCTATTTGGTTTTCTTACAAACTATGATTTGACCAGAGTATCATTCAAATTCCTTGCTCGTTTCACCAGCATATATGGCCTTGAGCCCACTATGGCTTCCAAATCATTTTAGCGTGTCAGTATATGCCAGCGATTTTGCAGGATCTTACCTACTTCATCTCACTGGGCCTCATATTGAGTAATAATCCTCACTGGGCCTTCAGGGGTATTAGTTGGAGCCCATTCACACTGCCCGCATGCTAAAGGCTATAATTTTAGCATGCAGGCAGCTGTCGGCTACAGTTGCAATGCTGTGCAGTCACATGTGGCTCCCACCTCTGCCCTGTGGTAAAATGTCTGTACTCCATGCACTGCACCTCTGAGCTGTGTTGCAGTCCAAACTGGGCATTGCTTACTGCAGCTCAATGCACCGCACCTCTGGGGTGTGTCGCAGTGCAAACGAGGCACATAGAAAACAATTGTAGCAATGACTGGTGTTCATCCAGTTCGAGAAAAACACCATTAACCACGCTATGTGTGAACGAGCCCTAAAACTAGCCGAAGAATTCTGTCCAGCCAGTCTGATTCATAAATTTCTATTTCTTTGTTCAGTTTTGCAGCTCTTGGTGTCTCCTACCTGCAGGCAATAAAACAGGAAGCTGAAGAGCCGAACCAGGAAGTGGTGATGTCACCTGCCTGCCTGCGTATGGTAGAATCATAAGACTGGCTGAACAGAATTATATATAAATCATTTAGCCTGTAAACAGTTCATGTATGTTTTTGAACTTTGTATTTTTATTTTGTTTGTCTGGCATTCGATTTGTGTAATTTATTGCAGGAAGCATGGCATTCTTTATAATACTGCAAACTTGCACATGCAGCTGTGTGAATGCACGCATTAACATGGGCGCACCGCAATGCACAGTTTATGTACATTACGGTGCCATAATGAATGGCAGTGTAATGCATGTATGCAATGTAAGGAAATGCACCTGACCATCAGTGCACCACAGCATATACAGTGGGTACAGAAAGTATTCAGACCCCCTTACATTTTTCACTCTTTTTATATTGCAGCCATTTGCTAAAATCATTTAAGTTCATTTTTTTGCCTCATTAATGTACACACAGCACCCCATATTGACAGAAAAACACAGAATTGTTGAGATTTTTGCAGATTTATTAAAAAAGAAAAACTGCAATATCACATGGTCCTAAGTATTCAGACCCTTTGCTCAGTATAGAGTAGAAGCCCCCTTTTGATGTAATACAGCCATGAGTCTTTTTGGGAAAGATGCAACAAGTTTTTCACACCTGGATTTGGGGAACCTCTGCCATTCCTCCTTGCAGATCCTCTCCAGTCCTGTCAGGTTGGATGGTGAACGTTGGTGGACCGCCATTTTTAGGTCTCTCCAGAGATGCTCAATTGGGTTTAAGTCAGGGCTCGGGCTGGGCCATTCAAGAACAGTCACGGAGTTGTTGTGAAGCCACTCCTTCATTATTTTAGCTGTGTGCTTAGGGCCATTGTCTTGTTGGAAGGTAAACCTTCGGCCCAGTCTGAGGTCCTGAGCACTCTGGAGAAGGTTACAGGATATCCCTGTACTTGGCCACATTCATCTTTCCCTCGATTGCACCAGTCGTCCTGTCCCTGCAGCTGAAAAACACCCCCACAGCATGATGCTGCCACCACCATGCTTCACTTTTGGGACTGTATTGGACAGGTGATGAGCAGTGCCTGGTGTTCTCCACACATATCGCTTAGAATTAAGGCCAAAAAGTTCTATCTTGGTCTCATCAGATCAGAGAATCTTATTTCTCACCATCTTCCTTCAGGTGTTTTTTTAGCAAACTCCATGCGGGCTTTCATGTGTCTTGCACTGAGGAGAGGCTTCCGTCGGGCCACTCTGCCATAAAGCCCCGACTGGCTCTTCTACCCCGATAACTCAGTTTGGCCGGACGGCCAGCTCTAGGAAGGGTTCTGGTCATCCCAAACGTCTTCCATTTAAGGATTATGGAGGCCACTGTGCTCTTAGGAACCTTAAGCGCAGAAGAAATCTTTTGTAACCTTGGCCAGATCTGTGCCTTGCCACAATTCTGTCTCTGAGCTCTTCAGGCAGTTCCTTTGACCTCATGATTCTCATTGGCTCTGACATGCACTGTGAGCTGTAAGGTCTTCTATAGACAGGTGTGTGGCTTTCCTAATCAAGTCCAATCAGTAGAATCAAACACAGCTGGACTCAAATGAAGGTGTAGAACCAAGGATGATCAGAAGTAATGGACAGCACCTGAGTTAAATATATGAGTGGCACAGCAAAGGGTCTGAATACTTAGGACCCCCATGTGATATTTCAGTTTTTCTTTTTTAATAAATCTGCAAAAATGTCAACAATTTTGTGTTTTTCTGTCAATATGGGGTGCTGTGTGTACATTAATGAGGAAAATAAATGAACTTAAAGCGGTAGTAAACCCGCTGACCGAAATAAAAATTAAAAAAAAGCCTGCAAGAAAATCGCACAATATGTTAGTATGCATTGCATACTAACATATTATGAAATACTTACCTTAGAACGAGGCCCCCGATGCCCGAGTCGGTCAGCGCTAAGGACGCTGACATCTTTGTCCTCTTCTGTCTTCCGGGTACGCGGCTCCGGCGCTGTGAGTGGCCGGAGCCGCGTGACGTCACTCCCGCGCATGCGCGCGGGAGCTCTTCGCACCGGCAGCCAGCTCTGAGATGCCGGCCGCCTCGGCCGGATCGTCAGAGCGCATGCGCCGCTAATGTCAGCGGCTGCATGCAGGGCGAATATCTCCTGAACCATGCAGGTTTAGGAGATATTCTTTTTACCTACAGGTAAGCCTTATTCTAGGCTTACCTGTAGGTAAAAATAGATTTTAGGGTTTACTACCGCTTTAAATGATTTTAGCAAATGGCTGCAATATAACAAAGAGTGAAAAATTTAAGGGGGTCTGAATACTTTCCGTACCCACTGTAGGTGTTGAGGTTCTGTACATTGAGGTGGGGTGCAATACACCCAGACTGGGGGATGTTGCAAAAACACCCCTGTGTAATTTCTGGATTCAGTACCTTTATGTGTCATTTTCTATTGCTCTTTTTCCCCCCTCTCTCATTCTCTCTATCTTGCATTCTCTCTCTCTCTAATTCTCTCTCTCGCTCTCCCATTCTCACTCCCTCTTTCTCTCTCTCTCTAAATTTCTCTCTCTCTCTCATTATCGCGCTCTCTCTCTCACTAAATTCTCTCTCACTCGCTCTCTCTAATTTTCTCTTTCATTCTTTTTAATTCTCGCTCTCTCTAATTCTTGCTCTCATTCTCTCTTTCTCGCTCTCTCATGCTCGTTCTCTCGCGAGCTCTTTCTCTCTCGCTCTCGCACGCTCTTTCTCTCGCGCTCTCGCACGCTCTTTCTCTCTTGCGCTCTCGCACGCTCTTTCTTGCGCTCTCTCTCACACGCTCTTTCTCTCTCGCTCTCTCGCACACTCTTTCTCTGCCACCCCAGTGTGAAAGTACCCTTAATGTTATTGGCCAGCAGCCTATGTGTAGCTCTTTCTCTCTCTCGCGCGCTCTCTCTTTCTCGCACTTTTTCTCTCCCTCTCGCGCTCTTTCTTTCTCTCGCACTCCTTCGTTCTCTCGCGCTCTCTTTCTTTCTCTCGCGCTCTCTCTCTCGCGCTCTCTTTCTCTCTCCCGCGCTCTCTTTCTCTCTCTCGCGCTCTTTCTCTCTCGCGCTCTTTCTCTCTCGCGCTCTTTCTCTCTCGCACTCTTTCTCTCTCGCACTCTTTCTCTCTCTCGCGCTCTCTTTCTCTCTCGCGCTCTCTTTCTCTCGCGCTCTTTCTTGCTCTTTTTCTCTCTCTCTATCTCTCATTATCGCGCTCTCATTCTCTTTCTCACTCTCATTCTTTCTCACTCTCGCTCTAATTCTCTCATTCATTCTCGCTCTCTCTTTCGCTCTCGCGCTCTCTTTCGCTCTCGCGCTCTCTTTCGCTCTCGCGCTCTTTCTTGCTCTTTTTCTCTCTCTCTATCTCTCATTATCGCGCTCCCATTCTCTTTCTCACTCTCTCATTCTTTCTCACTCGCTCTAATTCTCTCATTCATTCTAGCTCTCTCTTTCTCACGCTCTCTCTTTCTCACTCTCTCTCTTTCTCGCTCTCATTCTCGCTCTCTCTCTTTCTCGCTCTCATTCTCGCTCTCTCTCATTCTCGCTCTCTCTTTCTCGCTCTCTCTCATTCTCGCTCTCTCTCATTCTCGCTCTCTCTCATTCTCGCTCTCTCTCTTTCTCGCGCTCTCTCTTTCTCGCGCTCTCTCTTTCTCGCGCTCTCTCTTTCTCGCGCTCTCTCTTTCTCGCGCTCTCTCTTTCTCGCGCTCTCTTTCTCGCGCTCTCTTTCTCGCGCTCTCTTTCTCGCGCTCTCTCTTTCTCGCGCTCTCTCTTTCTCGCGCTCTCTCTTTCTCGCTCTCTCACTCTTTCTCGCTCTCTCTCACTCTCTTTCTCGCTTTCTTTTTCTCTCTTTCTCTCTCATTCTCTCTTTCTCTCTCTCTCTCTTTCTCTCTCTCTCTCTTTCTCTCGCGCTCTCTTGCTCTTTCTCTCTCTCTATCTCTCATTATCGCGCTCTCATTCTCATTCTCGCGCTCTCATTCTCATTCTCGCTCTCTCGTTCTTTCTCACTCGCTCTCGCTCTAATTTTCTCTCTCATTCTCGCGCTCTCTCATTCTCGCGCTCTCTCATTCTCGCGCTCTCTCATTCTCGCACTCTCTCATTCTCGCGCTCTCTCATTCTCACGCTCTCTTTCTTTCTCGCTTTCTCTTTCTCTCGCGTTCTCTAGCCCTCGGGCTCTCTTTCTCTCTCGCCCTCTCTTTCTCTCTCGCCCTCTCTTTCTCTCTCGCCCTCTCTTTCTCTCTCGCCCTCTCTTTCTCTCTCGCCCTCTCTTTCTCTCTCGCCCTCTCTTTCTCTCTCGCACTCTCTTGCTCTCTTTCGCTCTCTCTCACTCATACTCATTCTCTCTCTTTCTCGCCCTCTCTTTCTCCCTCTCTCTCTCTATATCTGTCTCAAATTTCTGTTAGTTTCCAAGTCACTGCCATAAGGACACACATTAAATCATATTACTAATTTTGTTCTCTAATTTTATAGGAGGCATCTTCTATAGCATGGCTTTACACGACATCGATATTGTCAACTGGCTGCTTGGCGTGAGTGTTCCAGATACCGTGTTCTCACTGGGACATGCCTTCTGTTCTGGTATGAGGCTGATCATCATAGAGTACTCAGAACTGAACCCGGGGACCCATAACAATGCGGTTTAGGAGCTTGACCCCCCGCCCCCCCAATCCACTTTACTGTGATTTCCATCATATTTACCTTTCAATATTGTGTTTATATATCCTACTTGCATGTGCTGTTCTTCTACCCAAAGTTTTAATGTTATGTGTACAAGCTGGTCAGGCATCCTGTTATACAAAGATTCATATCTGCTCTACAGCACTCTTACTATCAAGCAGGCTTTCCTGTCACACAGCCTGAATATTGCCTCTTGCGCCATACTTTGCCATCTGATAGATCTGCTGCACCATTAGGGCACTTTCACAGTGAGGCAGTTTTAGCACTAGAAAAAGCGCCTGAAAACTGCCTCCCCAGTGTAAAGGCCCGAGCTCATCACACTGGGGCGGTGCGCTTGCGGGACTGGAAAAAAAGTCCTGCAAGCAGCATCTTTGGGGCAGTTTAGGAGCAGTGTGTACAGCGCTCGCAAACCGCCCCTGCCCATTGGAATTCATGGGCAGCGCTTCCGAAGCTCCTGAAAAGCACTTCCGAAGCACCGCAGCACGGGTGCTTTTAACCCCTTCTTACCGCCAACAGATCCGCCGCCCCAGTGGGAAAGTACCCTTAATGTTATTGGCCAGCAGCCTATTTGTAGTGTCCCCAACTATGGGACATGCATCACCAAATGTATATGTTCTACCTTTACAAAAACTGTCTGTATTAAGTAGCCATGTCCTCCTAGTTAATTTAACCACTTCAGCTCCGGAAAGTTTACCCCCCCCCCCCCATGACCACGCCATTTTTTGCGATACATCACTGCGTTACTTTAACTGACAATTGCGCTGTCATGCAGCGTGTAACCAAATAACATTTTTGTCCTTTTTTTCCCACAAGTAGAGCTTTCTTTTGGTGGTATTTGATCACCTCTGCGTTCTGTATTGTTTGTGCTCTAAACAAAGACCGGCAATTTTAAAAATAAAAAAAAAACAATATTTTTTACTTTCTGCTATAAAACATCCAATAAAAAATGTAAAAAATCTAATTTCATCAATTTAGGCCAATATGTATTCTGCATATTTTTGGTACATTTGGAGATGTACGTCCCATAGTCAGGGACACTTTGGACAACGCATAGGCTGCTAGCCAATAAATCCCAATAAGTGTATATTGATTAGCTTGCGCAAAAGTTATAGCGTCTACAAACTATGGGATATTTTTATTTTATCTTTTACTAGTAATGCCAGTGATCAGCAACTTATAGGGGGACTGTGATATTGCGGCGGACAAATCGGACACTTTTGACACTTTTCGGGGACCAGGGACACTAATACAGTGATCAGTGCTAAAAAAATATACACTGTCACTGTACTAATGACACTGGCTGGAAAGGGGTTAACATCAGAGGGTGATTATCAACTCATGACAACCACTTTTAACCTACAGGTAAGCCTATAATGAGGCTTACCTGTAGGTTCCCTGCATATCTCCCAAACCTGCACAGTTTAGGAGATATACAGAGTTCTGTGATGTGCCCACGTCATCGGGAACATGCGCATTAAAGAAACGGCCTCCGTGCCGTTCCTTCACTGTGATCGTGCTGTGACTGGCGTTCCCAGAAGGAAGAGGGGTAGGAGATGGATGCGGCCTGGAGCGGGGACATCACTGGCTTCCAATGCAGTTAAGTGGCACATAATGGGCTAATATGCGATGCATACTAGCCCATTATGCTTTTACATTCCAGGGTAACATAGAGGAAGTAAACCCCATCAGGTTTTACTTCCTCTTTAAAGGGTTAAATGTGTTTACTAACTGCAGGGGAGGTGCTTTGACTAGGGGAAGGCAGAGATCCGTGTTCCTGCTTAGCAGAAACAGAGGATCAGTACCCTCCTCTCTGACAGAACAGCGATCTGCCTTGTTTACATAGGTAGACCGCCGCTCTGCTTCTTTCCACCGAAACCGCTGATTGGCTCCCGCTGTGTCCAATGACAGGGGGAGCGGGTCGCCAGCGGCGCGCCTACGCACGCCAGACCCGAAAGTGCAGGATCACGAACCGGTACGTGTTCCTGCGCAGGAGAGCCACCTCACTGCCGTATATATGTATATATAGTATACGGTCGGCAAGCAGTTAAAGTGATTATAACTGCAATTTTTATTTTTTATTTATTTATTTATTTTTTTAGTAATAAACATACTTGCCTTAGGAGAGTGAAGTTCTGCTTTAATAGCTCCATTCCTTTTGTTTTTTTTTTTTTCATACCTGCCTGGAGTTGATCCTTTATGTATTGTGTATTACCGCAACCATTTGATTCATACTTCTTTTCCTCGCCTAGATCTGGGCACAATGAAGGATGCAGATACTGTGAACATCAGCATGAAGTTTTCTAGCGGAGCCATAGTGAATTTGGACATCAGTCAACACTGCACAAAGACATGCGACCAAAGGCTAGAGGTAAGGCTGGGCTTCATGAGAAAGAGAAAACTAAAATGTGCACATAAAGCATAATTCACTCAGAACACCCCTGGCTTCCTTATACAGTGCATCCTTGTAGTGGTGTCATCCTCTGCAAATGGCTGGCTTATGTCACTGCTCTCCTTAGGTTATTTCACCTATTAGGGCTGATGGTCTTTAAGGAATTTTGGAGCTGAACCTTTAGAGCCCCTGATTGTTAATACACCTTATGAGTCCAACATTTTTTTTTTTTTAGTCCGGGTTCAGACTAATGCGATTCTCAGAGATCACATGCGTTCTATGAGCAGTGCGAGTTCAGCCATACACTTGTATGGCTGAACTCGCATTAGATTCGCAAAAAAAAAAGGTACATGTACTTTTTTTTTTTTTCCCCGCACTAGAATCGCATTGCATGGGTGTTCTCATCCATGTGATGCAATTCATGTGCAAGTGCACAGTTTGAACTGCGATCTGCGAAGAAAACGGGGGGTGTCATTAACTTTGTAATGACACCCGCCAGCGGTTCGCAGAAGGCAGTGTGAACGGACTGCGAGAGAGGAGCGATGCGGGAACCGGCTCTATAATCGCGCTGGTTCCCGCATCGCTCCTATGTGAACCAGGGCTTAGTGTGAAAAAAAATATTTATTGCCTTTGGTGTTCGGTTGCAAAGTGTCTCGCCACAGCCAGCAGTTAAAGTGATTGTAAAGGCTCTTATTTTTTTTTTAAATAACAAACATGTCATACTCACCTCCACTGTGCAGCGGTTTTGCACAGAGTGGCCCCTAACCCCGACTTCTGGGCTCCTCCTTTTCTCGAGTGACCACCACGCTTCCCTGGGGTCACCCGTGCAGGCGCGCTCCCGAGTCCTGTGTATTCACACAAACAGCGGGACTTAGCCCCGCCCCCCGTCTCCCGAGTCACTGGACTTGATTGATAGCAGCGGGAGCCAATTGCTCCCCAGCTATCAATCCAGCCATTGAGAACCGGAGCAGCTCGGGTGAGCTCCAAGGCTCGTCCCCGGGATCCGTGGGATAGTTTTGGGCTCAGGTAAGTAAAGGGGGGCTTGAGGGGGCTGCTGCAGGTGAAAATGTTTACCCCTTTAATTCCAGAGGTAGATTTTCTGGTACAGTCCCAAAATTAACCTTTTTAGTTTGGAGGTGCTGATTCTGGAAAGAGGAAAAGTAAAATACATTAATACGAGACCTGGAGCAAGTTATGAAGAAAAAAAAGCTAATTTAAGCTGGACGTATTCACATTTTTTTTTTTTAAAGTTGAGTTTATTAATTTTCCATAGTTACATAACAAAGGGGGATAATGATACATAGTTATATCTGACATCCACTCTATATTCAATAGTTCCATGACAATCAATATTTAGTAATATCAGAATTACAAGAAAAAAGAGATTTCCCTCCATCCGACCTCCCTCCCCCTTAGTAACCTTTCAAACTCACAGAGTTAAAACCAACTACTGAACAAGTGAACAACCCTCCATGGTGACTTCGACATTGGCATACATCAAACATCAATTATCTAATACGTCTGGTGGGGAGCTTTCTCCCAGAAAAGAAAGCATGTAAGCAATGAGGTAACTGGAATGTAAACAGAGTCCTGCCTGTTATATATCTCCACACACTTCAAAGACATTTATCAAGTATATGATTTATATCCCAATATCCCCAGACACCACCCTTATCCATCCTGCCCATAGTTTATCAAATTTTTTAGGACAACCCCTAGCAAGGTACGTTAGTTTATACATTGGAAGAGCATTATTGATTAGATCAATCCAAGTCCCCATCCCAGGAGAGTCTGGACTTTTCCACCTAAGTACTATTGCTTTTTTGGCATAGAAAAACAAAATTCTGAGAAGTGACTTTTGTGACGGCCTGAGATCCTCGTCCTCCAATACACCCAGTAGACATCTAGAGGGATTGCGAATGTTGGGGAGAGCCAGCTTCTCCTCAATAAATGTGCACACTTCACCCCAAAAATTTTGTATCTTCGGACAGTCCCATACCATATGGAAAAAGTCTCCTGAGGCCCCCCCACACCTCTGGCACTCTGGCGAGTGAAGTTTCCCCATCTTAAATAATCTAGTGGGTGTATAATATATTGTGAGGAGCAGAATTAAAATGGAGTCAGATTGATGTTTCTACAGCAAAGATTATCAAAGAAGAGTTCCCCCCAGAACTGTTTCTGCATAAAATGAACTTTATTCTTAGTTAAAATGTTCTGAGTCCATTATCCATTAAATCAGCAGATTCAACTTGTATCCTGTATAAATGTCACAGTAACCTCTAGTTAGGGCCAATATGGAGTTGGGGGAACATCTCTGTTTATTGAGATCATTTCTCAGAAACAGATATTATTATGTCCAAAATCCCCCTAACCACATGTTTTATTAATTACTATAGTTTGACACATTATGATGTATTATGGTCAAGTTGACAAGTAATGGTTATACGCCCTATAGTTATGGCCAAACTGTCACGTAGGTTATTTTCCGTCCATTATTCTTCAAATATTTCTCAATATCTTGTTTTTCTTTCCTTTGGGCTTGTGCCATGTATTAACTTGTATTGTGACATTTTAGCATAAAAGCTGTGTGATTTTTGTAATGATCATCACATACCTTACGATGTGATCCTGTGTGCACAGAATTGATATCTCAGTAAACCTTATCAGAACGAATGCAAAGATCTGGACCTTCGTTTATTTCATATCTGATCGTATCAATATCCTATGTAGATATTTTAGCTGAATCAGTTTATCACCTGCCGCAATCACACCCTGTAGTTGTGCTCCCACCACCTCTTCCCAGACCTCATCTTCTATCTCCAGACCATCACATCTCCATTGAGATTTAAGTTTT
>BLSH010376579.1:172047-184481 GCA_018402905.1 Glandirana rugosa
TACATTCCCCTGGGGACCACACTACCCCTAGGATACTACATTCCCCCCCCCCCTGAGACTACACTCCCCCCGAGACTACATTCCTTCTCCCCTGGGACTACATTCGCCCCCCCTTACATCATAGGATCCCCATCACACCAGGGGTCCCCTTACATTTAGGATCCCCATCAGAGTACCCCCCCCTTACATCAGAGTCCCCTCTCACTTACATCAGGGTCCTAATCAGAGTCCCCCCTTCAGCGTCCCCATCAGACTCGCCCCCCCCCCCCCCAACTTCAGGGTCCCCATCAGAATCCCCCCTAACATCAGGGTCCACAACAGGATCCCCCTTTACATCAAATTCCCTATTCAAGCCCCCCTTATCTCAGTCTCCCCTTACATCAGGGTCTCCATCAGAGTCCCTCTTACGTCATGGTCCCCATTAGAATCCCCTCTTACATAACATCCGGGTCCTCTGAAGGGGGCGGAGCTCAGTGGCAGGAGTAGGTGCTTGGAGCTTGCCCAGCCATAGCTGGCAGGCTGTATGGACAGGCAGCCATATATAAGTGTGCCCCAGTCTTGCTACCAGTGCATTTTGATACTTCTAAATCTAGTAGAGGAGGAGGTGGCTTCTTGATCAACTGATTACTGTGATTGGTTTCCACAGCAGTCACATGATCGGGAGCTGATGCCACTGGCTCCCAATCGCAGACAGTTTACAGAAAGCTGCCACTCTTTTTGGCCATAAAATGTATTTCAAAAGGCAATAAACATGACTGGACACAACGCATACTAAATAATTTATACTACCGATTTCAGCGCGCTGTCTTATATCTTCATAAAGGGGCTCTCCAACCTCAGGTAACTCGGTCTGACCAACTTGTGCGGGTTCTTTATAGATTACACCAAATACTTTGCAGTAGTTCTGCATATTTATGTCCTATATCACATTTTGTATTGGAATACAACACAGGGCTGCTCTCCGGATATTACAGAAGAAAATCCGGGCTGTGTCCTATCTCCGGTCAGTGAGTATAAACTGCAAAAAAATATCCATTTATATAGTAAAAGTACCGGGATTGCATAAGGCAGCTGCTAAAATTCACCCTAAAAAGTTTCATAAAACTGGCACTGAGGACCCAACCCTGCCAGCTGAGATCAGTGTGAAGTGCCTTATTATTGGGTGATTAACCCTCATGCGCGCTTGTGAATGGGGCCGTGTGCGATCAATGGGAGGCTGGCCGCTGCTGCAGCTGATGGCGTTGGCCCTCATGGAGCGATTACCTGCAAGTGATTGGCTAAGGACACTGACTGCCTGCATCCGAGGCCAATCAGGCCTCGCAGGTAATCGCTGGGGTTCCTGCATATGATTATATATATCCACTTTAAGGCCGGGCCTTTTATGGCACTTTTTGTTTTCAAGTTTAAATCATTATTTTTTGCTAGAAAATGACTTAGAACCCCCAAACATGATAGGCTAAGACTCTAGGGAATAAAATGGCGATCGTTGCAATTTTTTATGTCACATGGTATTTGCACAGCAGTTTTTCAAGTGCAATTAAAAAAAAAAATACTTTAACCAATTCCCGAACGCGTAGCAACTATAAGCGGCGAGAGTGTGGCTCTGTCCTGTAAATCGCCACTTATAGTCGTCACTCGCAAGTGCACGGTCGCCTGTGACAGAGCCGGAACGGGGAACCGCCAATGTAAACACGGCGGTTCCACGTTCTGAAAGGCGGCATGTCAGAGATCTGCTGGATCTCTGGTGCCTCTGCAGCCCAGCCCCCTCACAGTTAGAACACGCCTAGGGAACACAGCTAACCCCTTCACTGCCCCCTGCAGGTTAACCCCTTCCCTGCCAATGACATTTATACAGTAATCAGTGGATATTTAAAGCGGTTGTCTACCCGTAAAAAAAAAAAAAACCTGTAAGGGAAAGGCATAATGAGCTAGTATGCACCGCATGCTAGCTCATTATGAAAAGCTTACCTCAGAATGAAGCTCCGACAGGTCTGCTCAGTCCCCGCAGAGGGAGCCGACATGCTCCCTCGGGGATCCTTCCGGGTACGCGGCTCCAGCCACTCACAGCGCTGCACGCTGGAGCCCGTCTTTCCGGCAAGGTCTGGCGCTGTTCGCTGGGACCTCACAGCGCATGTGCCGTACGACAGCAGCTGCATTTAGGGTGAATATCTCCTAAACCATGAAGGTTTAGGAGATATTCATTTTACCTACAGGTAAGTCTTATTATAGGCCTTATTATAGGCTTACCTGTAGGTAAAAGTAAAAAAATGGGCATACAACCGCTTTAAATTTCTGATCGCTGTATAAATGTCATTGGTCCCAAAAAAGTGTCAAAAATGTCCGACATGTCCGCCGCAATATCACAGTCCCGATAAAAAAAATTGCAGATTGCCGCCATTACTAGTAAAAAAAAAAAAAAAATTGTAAAGACGCCAGAAATGAATTCTCATAGTATAAGGAATAAGGATGACAGATCCTGTTTTTGGAGAGATCTGGGGTCTTTAAGACGCCAAATCTCTTCTCTACCTTTAAAGTGGGAGTAAAGTCCCATGTATGATGTTAACCTATAGGTAAGCCTATAATGAGGCCTACCTATTGGTACAGTAAATATCTCCTAAACCTGCACTGTCGTTTCTGGCGTTTTTTTACAGGTTTTTTTTTTAACTAGTAATGGCGGCAATCTGCAATTTTTATCGGGACTGTGATATTGGGGCGGACATGTCAGACATTTTTGACACTTTTTTGGGACCATTGACATTTATACAGCGATCAGAAATGTAAATGTCCACTGATTACTGTATAAATGTCATTGGCAGTGAATGGGGTTAACCTGCAGGGGGAGTTCTAGGGGGTAACTGTGTTCCCTAGGCGTGTTCTAACTGTGAGGGGGCTGGGCTGTCAGGGGCACCAGAGATCTAACTGATCCTAGTGACAGGGATCAGTAGATCTCTTACATGCTGCCTGCCAGCGCGGGGAACCACCGTGTTTACATCAGCGGTTCCCCGTGTTTCTCCTCTCCTAAGCAATCGCCGCTCACCGGCGGACGTCGGGTCCGCCCGAGCTGCGGGCACCCTCCTGCAGTGTGCAGCGGGCACGAGAGCCCACGTTAGCCGCGCATGCGCGAGCCACCGTTTATAGACGGCGATTCGCGCCACTCTACAGCAGTAAATGTATGCGAGACGGTCGGAAACCGGTTAAAGAAAGATCAAGAAAAATGTTTTGCTTTAAAAAAAAAAAATAAATAATTGTTTACTTCCGCTCTAGACCAGAAGTGACATGACGTTGTGCTGGTCCTCCATGGCCATAGGAGCAATGAGCGACAATCTAGTCATTGCCTCTGTGACCAGCTGGTGTTCTGTCAAAATAGACAATTCATCGAGATCTCCAATTATGTCAATTCCTGTTACTGTAAACCATCCATAATTGGAGATTTCGATGACTTTCTGTTTTGACACAACACCGGAAAAAACGTATACACTCTGGTACACAATACTATGAGCGGACGTTGTTAGTCCACTCCGATACTAACCAACAAAATGGCAGAAACAACTTTTTCCTTTGCGTCAAAACAGCTAGTCGTCGAAATCTCCAATTGCTGATGGTTTACAGTAACAGGAATTGACGTAATTGGAGATCTCAATGAATTGGCTATTTTGACAGAGCACTGTCCGCACCATCCGATTGTTTCTTGGGCACGCTGGTGAAAACGATAAGCCTGAGAAACACTGGCAATTTTGGGGGGGGGGGGGGATCCCCTCCCGCCACCTTGGAAATCGATTCAGTGGCTAATGGGCTGCTTGGACCACTTTCATGAGAAAAAAAAAATGCTGGGGTTATGGCTGACCGGCCATAGCCCCGGTAAACCTCTTGCAAAATGCAACGTACAGTGGGGCAAAAAAGTATTTAGTCAGCCACCAATTGTGCGAGTTCTCCCACTTAAAAAGATGAGAGAGGCCTGTAATTTTCATCATAGGGACACTTCAACTATGAGAGACAGAATGAGAAAAAAAAATCCAGAAAATCACATTGTCTGATTGTTAAAGAATGTATGTGCAAATTATGGTGGAAAATAAGTATTTGGTCACCTCTACAAAAAAAAGCAAGATTTTTGGCTCTCACAGACCTGTAACTTCTTTAAGAGGCTCCTCTGCCCTCCACTCGTATTAATGGCAGCTGTATGAACTCGTTATCAGTATAAAAGACACAACCTGTCCACAACCTCAAACAGTCAGACTCCAAACTCCACTATGGCCAAGACCAAAGAGCTGTCAAAGGACACCAGAAACAAAATTGTAGACCTGCACCAGGCTGGGAAGACTGAATCTGCAATAGGTAAGCAGCTTGGTGTGAAGAAATCAACTTTGGGAGCAATGATTAGAAAATGGAAGACATACAAGACCACTGATAATCTCCCACGATCTGGGGCTCCACGCAAGATCTCACCCAGTGGAGTCAAAATAATCACAAGAAGGGTGAACAAAAATCCCAGAACCACGCGGGGGGGGGGACCTAGTGAATGACCTGCAGAGAGCTGGGACCAAAGGCTACCATCAGTAGCATACTACGCCGCCAGCGACTCAAATCCTGCAGTGCCAGATGTGTCCCTCTGCTTAAGCCAGTACATGTCCGGGCCTGTCTAAAGTTTGCTAGAGAGCATTTGGATGATCCAGAAGAGGATTGGGAGAATGTCATATGGTCAGATTAAACCAAAATAGAACATTTTGGTAAAAACTCAACTTGTCGTGTTTGGAGGAGAAAGAATGCTGAGTTGCATCCAAAGAATACCATACCTACTGTGAAGCATGGGGGTGGAAACATCATGCATTGGGGCTGTTTTTCTGCAAAGGGACCTGGACGACTGATCCATGTAAAGGAAAGAATGAATGGGGCCAATGTATCGTGAGATTTTGAGTAAAAACCTCCTTCCATCAGCAAGGGCATTGAAGATGAAATGTGGCTGGGTCCTTCAGCATGACAATGATCCCAAACACACCGCCCGAGCAATGAAGGAGTGACTTTGTAAGAAGCATTTCAAGGTGCTGGAGTGGCCTAGCCCCAGTCTCCAGATCTCAACCCCATAGAAAATCTTTGGAGGGAGTTGAAAATCCATGTTGCCCAGCGACAGCCCCAAAACATCACTGCTCTAGAGGAGATCTGCATGGAGGAATGGGCCAAACTACCAGCAACAGTGTGTAAAACCTTGCGGAGACTTACAGAAAACGTTTGACCTCTGTCATTGCCAACAAAGGGTATATAACAAAGTATTGAGATGAACTTTTGTTATTGACCAAATACTTATTTCCCACCATAATTTGCAAATAAATTCTTTAAATATCAGACAATGTGATTTTCTGGATTCTTTTTCTCATAGTTGAAGTGTCCCTATGATGGAAATTACAGGCCTCTCCCATCTTTTGAAGTGGGAGAACTTGCACAATTGGTGGCTGACTAAATACTTTTTTGCCCCACTGTATATATATATAGGTATTGCGGTTGGCAAGTGGCTATACATAAGATCAGACTCCTGCAGCTAACGGCGCCTGCTCTCTCGGAGCGATTACCTGCGAGTGATCGGCCCTGGAAATAGACTGCCTGCATCCAGGGCCAATCACTGGCAGGTAATCGCTGGGGTTCCTGCATATGATCCCTACACAGGCCCCATTCGAAAGGGTTAATGGGCCCTAAACATCAAACGATTGTGCCTTTTATTCCTCATATTGTGCTTCTGTTTTAATGAGATGCGTCATGACACGCATGTCTATGAATCACACATTACATATTTTCCACTATTATTAGCCCCAGGAAAACTTTATGTACAGATGTTTTATTTTCCTAGAAATCAGAAGCTAGAGGTTACCTAGCCTGGACCCTGCCGGGCCTGTATTTAAAGGGAGCCTGCCTTTTCTGGAACAGCCGCCCATCTCCGTAGGCTGCCATGGCACGGTTGCCAGAGGAGATGCAGGTTACAGGGCAGAGCACAATGCATGCCGGTTCTGGAACTGTATGTTAATTGAGCATGGAACCTCCCCATGTTAAACGGTGTCTGTATATAGGACAGCTCCTGGTTATTTCCCATGTCATTTGACATCACGGTCCTGTATAGTTGTAGGTGGTCTGTATATAGAACTCTTCGTGTCTACCATAAAACAACTTCTCAGTGTAAATTGTTGAATCTGTACCTAATAATAACTGCTTAGCATGAGATTTCACCTCCGCTTTGGTGGTAAATAAATGCATTCGGATGTTTGTAGGCCGTAGCACAGTACCCATAGGTCTTCCTTCACAAGTACTGCCGGGATTTTCAGCTTTATGTGTAGTGTTACCTTTACTTTTAAAGAGGTTCTCCAGTAAAAGGAAACCGCTTCTACGTACAGAGGACAGTCCTCCGTTCATTATACAATGGGATCTATGACGGCACTTTCCTTAAAGCGGTTGTCTACCCAAAAAAGGGTTTTATACCTACAGGTAAGCCTATAATAAGGCCTATAATAAGGCTTTACCTGTAGGTAAAATGAATATCTCCTAAACGATATTCCACTTGCAATGCAGCCGCTGATGTCACGGCGCATGCGCAGTAATGGCTCGGCGCATAGCGCCGGACCCTGCCGGAAAGTCCACCGGAAAGACATGCTTCAGCGCCACTCACAGCGCCGGAGCCGCGAACCCGGAAGAAGCCACACTGCGAAGATGTCCGCTCCCTCTGCAGGGACGGACCCTGCCGGAAAGACAGGCTTCAGCGCCACTCACAGCGCCGGAGCCGCGAACCCGGAAGAAGCCACACTGCGCAGATGTCCGCTCCCTCTGCAGGGACCGGGCAACCCTGCGGGAGCTTCGTTCTAAGGTGAGTATTTCATAATACTATGATTATGAGCTAGTATGCGGTGCATACTAGCTCATTATGCCTTTGCCTTGCAGGTTATTTTTTTTTTTTTTTCCCTTGGGTAGACACCCACTTTAACAGCCATTCATCTCATAGTGACTGCTTCCATGTAAGGGCTCAGACCACACACAGCCCTCTACTCCTCTATGGAAGTAAGAAGCATGGCAGGCCAGCAGTCTGAAGGATAAGAGCTGGAATCTGGTCAGTATGGATTCCTTTATAAGACTTTTCATTCGTGAGGCAAAGAATCTGAAATGTATTGTCTTGTCTACATGTTAATGGTTGGTAATCTGTTGTCACTTCTTATTTTCTTGTATGCATCTGACCTTCACTCTGTATGTAGAAAACCAAAGGCAGCTCCTAATAAAGAGAATTATTTATCTTTTCAGAAGTGGTTGATGTTTGGTTATTGGAGTCTTTTCTTATGAAAATTCAGATTCTTCAGTAACATTTTTGGGCTCGTAAATAGATCAATTCTAAATGGGTTGTGTAACATCCTGGGGCTCATTTTGATTGGTTGGTTGAGCGCTTTCACTGCCAAAGCCACTTTTGCTCCTGTTTAAAAAAATCATATATATATTTTCTGAAAGAAGACACCCTAGAGCAGTGGCAAAAGAGGGATTTTGTTGAGGAGGCTGAGATGGACTTTAATGGTACCGTATGAATTGGAGATGCAAAATTTCTCATAAAAATATAACACTTTATTACAAATAGCAGTTTAAAAATAGACACACAGCACGTCATGGCTCTGAGTGTTCTTGGTCATTGGGACACTAGGATACTTTCTGTAAACATGTATTCAAGAAGGGAGACCGCACTCCAAAGTCCCAGGAAAAGATTTAATGTGAATCATCCAAAATGAATGGTAATACAGGCAGAGGTGACAACACAGCTCAAAGGGTTAACGCGTTTCACGGATCTGTAGTCCGCTTAGTCATAAGCGGACTACAGATAAGTTATGACTAAGCGGACTACAGATCCGTGAAACGCGTTAACCCTTTGAGCTGTGTTGTCACCTCTGCCTGTATTACCATTCATTTTGGATGATTCACATTAAATCTTTTCCTGGGACTTTGGAGTGCGGTCTCCCTTCTTGAATACATGATTACCTAGACTGGCGGTTGTTTGGACCTGCACCTGGTCTCCTGGATCCATTCATTATTCCGCACCTGGAGCGGGCTTTCCACTTTTCCTGTTCATACTTTCTGTAAACTCTACATGTTTCGCGGGAGGACATCACTTCTTCAGGAGTTTTTTTTTTTTTTATATACAGAGATCTGTATAAAAACAGAACCACATGCCTGTGTCATACCATGATGTAGCCAAGGAGCAAGGTGTAGGTCAGTCCCAGCGGGTGTGGAAGCACATAGCGTGCAAATCAAGTCCAAGTAGAGCAAACCCAAAAAATATGTGTGGTCAGGATGTAGAGAGCCTCTAAGGTAGAGTTTGTCTTGAAAAAAGAAGTAAATTATGTCCGCTGCACTGTTCAGAGAGATGGGCCACAAGCCAAGATAGTTCCACCAATGGTGTTGTTTTAGTCTCTCGAAGAAGCAGCATGTTAGCGGAGATCACCAAATTGGAATTTGTGATTTGCACGCATTGTCATGGTATGACACAGGCATTTGGTTGTGTTTTTAGACAGATCTCTGTATATAAAAAAAAGACTCCTGAAGAAGCTATATCCTCCCGCGAAACATGTAAAGTTTACAGAAAGTATAAGTAACCTAGTGTCCCCATGACCAAGAACACTCAGAGCCATGACATGTACTGTGTGTCTATTTTTAACCTGTATGTTTTAAACAAATGATATTTGTAATAAAGTGTTATATCTTTATATGAAATTTTGTATCACCAATTCATACGGTACCATTAAAGTCCATCTCAGCCTCCCCAACAAAATCCCTCTTTCGTCATGTCTTGGGACGAAGGTACCCTATCTTTATAAAGATAGTAACTTTGGGCACTTTTCACTAAACACCCTAGAGCAGTGGTCTCCAAACTGCAGCCCAGGGGCCAGATGTGGCCCTTTGCCTGCTTTTATCCGGCCTCAATATTTCATCCACTGATCTCAACAATGGGGCACAGTGCTGCCTTCGAATGGCACCAACGATGGGGCACAATTTCTCCCAATGACACCAAGGATGGGGCATGATTTCTCCCACTGACAACCATTGGGCACTATTCCTCCAACTGACACCAACAATGGGGCACTATTCCTCCCACTGACACCAATGATGGGGCACTATTCCTCCCACTGACACCAACAATGGGGCACTATTCCTCCCACTGACACCAACAATGGGGCATATCTTCTCCCAATGACACCAATGATGGGACACAAACATGCTTGGGATAAATATAAATCTATAGTCAGACAACAAGGTTAATGTAAAAAATAAATAAATAAATAAAAAGGGGCAGACTCGATGGACTACTCAGTCTTTTTCTGCCGTCACTTTTCTATGTTTCTACTATTCCTCCTAATTGACACCAACGGTGGGGCACTATTCCTCCCACTGACACCAACAATGGGGCACTATTCCTTCCACTGACACCAATGATGGGGCACTATTCCTCCTACTGACACCAATGATGGGGCACTATGCCTCCCACTGACACCAATGATGGGACATTATTCCTCCCACTGACACCAATGATGGGACACTATTCCTCCCACTGATACCAATGATGGGACACTATTCCTCCCACTGACACCAACAATGGGGCGCTATTCCTCCCACTGACACCAACAATGGGGCATATCTTCTCCCAATGATGGGGACTATTCCTCCTACTGACACCATAATGGTGCTCAGTTACTCCCACTGAAACAAACAATGGGACATTATTTTTTTCCCACTGACATTGGAACATTTTCTACACCCACTAGCCACACTCCGGTCCCCCTAAAGTGTGAAGGAAAGTAAACTGGCCCTTTTGTTTAGAAAGTTTGGAGACCCCTGCCCTAGAGAATAAAATAGTGGTAGATCCAATTTTTTTATGTCACACAATATTACCTTAAAGGTCTAGGAATTGCATAATGTCAGTAAGATAAAAAAATCTTCTGTGTGCAGCAGCCCCCCTAACACTTACCTGAGGTCCCTCTCTGTCCAGCGATGTCTACGAGTGTCTTAGCCTTCTGAGATTCTCCTTCCTGATTTGGCTGAGACACAACAGTGGCGCTATTGGCCCCTGTTGTTGTCAATCAAAGTCAGCTAGCCAATCGGGGAGAGAGGGGCCGGGTCGGGGCTCCATGTCTAAATGGATACAGGGAGCTGCTTGCTGTGGGGGCACTGAACAGGAGGGAGGGGCCAGAATCACAGAAGAGGGACCAGAGAAGAGGAGGATCCGGGCTGCTCTGTGCAAATCCACTGCAACAGAGCAGGTAAGGATAACATGTTTATTAATTTTATAGGAAAAAAATGAGACTTTACAATCACTTTAAACAATAAAAGAGATTTATACAAAAAAAAAATTCTTGGTGGGAGCCGGGTACCTGTTTTTGATAGGTACCCGCTCCCGCTTTTAATTCTGATCTGTATGTTGCTCTCCCTGTCCGATAGAAGTCGATCTGTAGATTGACTTCTGTCAAACAGGGCTGCTGCTGCAGCGCTGTTAAGTGTATTCTGACAGCAGAGTCCTGCTGTCGGAATACAATCGCACAGCAGTGGGGATTCCTCCATCCATGTCGCTTGTGTGGATGGGGAAATCTATTCGTTTTTTTTGAAAGTTAATCATTTAGCCCACCGGCTGAACAAAAAAGAAGAAAAGAAAAAGACACGTTTACCCAGTTATAGTGTTATTTTACCAATTGTGACAGCAGATGCTCAGCACATGTATGGATTTGTAAGCATTCCTTCTAGGTGTGTCCACAAAGTCACACGAATGGTCAAGTGGATATCATAGGGCGCCATGTTATATGCTGATTGCCTTCTGCACCACAGCTGTATCCAGAGACAGTGGGAGACTCGGTAAGTAGCTGTTTTTATACAGAATTTCATGTTTTGCCTATTCCTTCCTATTAACTTTGTGTATATCTTTTTACTGTATAAACCAGTGGTTATCAACTTACGAGCTAAAGGGGGGCCTCTGATATTATCAAAGGGCCGCACATACAGTGCCTTGAAAAAGTATTCATACCCCTTGTAGTTTTCCACATTGTGTCATGTTACAACCAAAAACGTAAATGTATTTTATTGGGATTTTATGTGATAGACTGCCACAAAGTGGCTCATAATTGTGAAGTGGAAGGAAAATGATAAATGTTTTTTTAATTTTTTTACAAATATGTGAAAAGTGTGGGGGGGCATTTATATTCAGCCCCCTTTACTCCGATACCCCTAACTAAAATCTAGAGGAACCAATTGCCTTCAGAAGTCATCTAATTAGTAAATAGAGTCCACCTGTGTGTAATTTTTTCTCAGTATAAATACAGCTGTTCTGTGAAGCCCTCAGAGGTTTGTTGGAGAACCTTAGTGAACAAACAGCATCATGAAGGACAAGGAACACCGCAGACAGGTCAGGGATAAAGTTGTGGAGAAGTATAAAGCAGGGTTAGGTTATAAAGAAATATCCCAAGCTTTGAACATCTCACAGAGCGCCGTTCAATCCATCATAGGAAAATGGAAAGAGTTTGGCACGATTGAAAACCTACCAAGACATGGCCGTCCACCTAAATTGACCGGCCGGGCAAGGAGAGCATTCATCAGAGAAGCAGCGAAGAGGCCCATGGTAACTCTGGAGGAGCTGCAGAGATCCTTTAGATTGTAAGCTCTACGAGCAGGGCCCTCCTATTCCTTCTGTATTGAACTGTATTGTAATTGTACTGTGTCCCTTCTTTATTGTAAAGCGCTGCGCAAACTGTTGGCGCTATATAAATCGTGTATAATAATAATAATAATAATAATCCACAGCTCAGGTGGGAGAATCTGTCCACAGGACAACTATTAGTCGTGCTCTCCACAAATCTGCCCTTTATGGAAGGGTGGCAAGAAGAAAGCCATTGGTGAAAGAAAGACATAAGAAGTCCCGTTTGCAGTTTGCGAGAAGCCACGTGGGGGACACAGCAAACATGTGGAAGAAGGTTCTCTGGTCAATTGAAATTTTTTGGCCTAAAAGTAAAACGCTATGTGTGGCGGAAAACTAACACTGCACATCACCCTGAACACACCATCCCCACCGTGAAACATGGTGGTGGCAGCATCATGTTGTGGGGATGCTTTTCTTCTGCAGGGACAGGGAAGCTGGTCAGAGTTGATGGGAAGATGGATGGAGCCAAATTCAGGGAAGTCTTAGAAGAAAACCTGTTGTCTGCAAAAGACTTGAGACCGGGGCGGAGGTTCCCCTTCCAGCAGGACAACGACCCTAAATATCCAGCCAGAGCTACAATGGAATGGTTTAGCTCAAAGCATATTCATTAGACATGTGCATGACGAAAAAATATTTCATTTTGATTTGTTAATCTAGTTATTTAGTTTAGTTAAATTCGGTTGATTCATTCAATTCGTATTCAGAATTTTTCGAATTTTCCACGAATTTACAGTTTTTCTCTATT
>BLSH010376579.1:193205-234684 GCA_018402905.1 Glandirana rugosa
TCGTCCCTGGGGGTCGGGAGATCGGCCGGTCGTCCCTGGGGGACGGGGTCCCTGCTGGCCGGCTAGAGGGCAGGGGGTCCCTGCTGGCCGGCTAGAGGGCTGGGGGTCCCTGCTGGCCGGCTAGAGGGCTGGGGGTCCCTGCTGGCCGGCTAGAGGGCAGGGGGTCCCTGCTGGCCGGCTAGAGGGCTGGGGGTCCCTGCTGGCCGGCTAGAGGGCTGGGGGTCCCTGCTGGCCGGCTAGAGGGCTGGGGGTCCCTGCTGGCCGGCTAGAGGGTTGGGGGTCCCTGCTGGCCGGGCAGAGGGCTGGCAGGACACTCAGCATAGCTCCCATCCCTACACTGTACATTCACAGCCTGAGCACAGGCAGCGAGATCTCTTTCAGTTCTGTGTTGTGTGGGGAAGAGCCTAGTAAGAGATCTTGCTGCCTGTGCTCAGGCTGTGAATGTACAGTGCAGGGATGGCAGACGGCCAGGCACGGCGACCAGTGTGGAGGGGGGTTGTGAGTGGGAAGCTCATCCCAGCACCCCTGTAGATCCAGCCATGGGCTACATTGGTCCAAAGTGGGCCAAACTAACTATGCAAACATAACCATACCCGGAATTCAGCTTTAAGAAAATTAAACTGTGTTCGTGTATGGCCACCATTACAGTTGAAGAGCCGTCATTCTGCCTCCCCGAACCCCAACTCTTGATAAAGAATGAACAAATCCCATTACACACAGGAAACAATCTTATTTCTTTATTACATGACATAGAAAAAAAACAAATCACAACAAAAAATACATTTTGTTCTCCCATCAATATTACATCTTACAAAGAATGTATGTACAATCAAGTATGGACTACAGAGTACTAATACTGCCCGTTCCAAGCATCAGATTACCTGCACAACCTGAACAAAGAAATGTATCTTAAAGCAATTAAAGTGCTTTAAAATGCCACTGCATCGAACGCTCGTCCGTGAGTAAACACTGGGGTGGCCGCGGCCCACCAGGACAGGTGGGTGAGTTATATAGAATGGTGGAGGGGGTTACTCATTCATGTCCCGGCCCACCAGGGGGGTAAGTTAATTAGAATGTTGGAAGGGGTAACTCCTTCTGTATTAAATTGTTAAATATAATATCACTTTAACCTTTTCTTTAGACTTTATTGAAACATGAATGTGGCACACTTAGAATTTGGTGTTGGGGGGCAGCTCGATGGGGTGAGTAAAATTTTCAAGTTTTAATGCATATTGACTAGGAATCTATATGTTAAGCTTAACGTATTCCTGTCCCTATACTTCTGTTATCCAGGAAAGGAACAAAAATACCTCTCTTGCCACCTGCATTGCCAAACTCCTTTCATGTGAAACCAACAAAGGGAATGGCAATATCCCGAATTGTTCCTCCTGATCCCCTGCAGCCCTTGATGGTTCCTCCTGATCCCCTGCAGCTCCCAATGGTTCCTCCTGATCCCTTGCAGCTCTCAATGGTTCCTCCTGATCCCCTGCAGCTCTCAATGGTTCCTCCTCACTCCCCTGCAGCTCTCAATGGTTCCTTCTGATCCCCTGCAGCTCTCAATGGTTCCTCCTGATCCCCTGCATCTCCCAATGGTTCCTCCTGATCCCCTGCAGCTCCCAATGGTTCCTCCTGATCCCCTACAGCTCTTAATGGTTCCTCCTGATCCCCTGCAGCTCTCAATGTTTCCTCCTGATCCCCTGCAGCTCCCAGTGGTTCCTCCTGATCCCCTACAGCTCTTAATGGTTCCTCCTGATCCCCTGCAGCTCCCAATGGTTCCTCCTGATCCCCTGCAGCTCCCAATGGTTCCTCCTGATCCCCTGCAGCTCCCAATGGTTCCTCCTGATCCCCTGCAGCTCCCAATGGTTCCTCCTGATCCCCTGCAGCTCTTAATGGTTCCTCCTGATCCTCTGCAGCTCTCAATGGTTCCTCCTGATCCCCTGCAGCTCTCAATGGTTCCTCCTGATCCCCTGCAGCTCTTAATGGTTCCTCCTGATCCTCTGCAGCTCTCAATGTTTCCCCCTGATCCCCTGCAGCTCCCAGTGGTTCCGCCTGATCCCCTGTAGCTCTCAATGGTTCCTCCTGATCCCCTGCAGCTTCCAGTGGTTCCGCCTGATCCCCTGTAGCACTCAATGGTTCCTCCTCACTCCCCTGCAGCTCTCAATGGTTTCTCCTAATCCTCAGCAGCTCTCAGTGGTTCCTCCTGACACCCACATCATTGTATTCTGTAATACGTGGAGGTCAGAAGGAGGAACCAGCGAAGGCCGCAGGGGACCCAGGAGATTAACACTCTCAGAAATGTTGCTTACTCTTTTAGAATTCTGTATGAGATTTCTCAGAAACCAAGTTCGGCGACACGGGCAGCAGGAAAGGTATTTACAGACTTATGTTACAGGTATGGCTTATTTTAAGATGTTTGCTAATGTGACTGGCTTGGTAGCTCCACTTTTGCTGAGAAAAAAAACCCCTCCCCTCTGGGTGATCTATGTTAATTGCAGGGATTTTACCAAAGGTTGTTGCAGATTCCTACCTTTTGTTCTGAAGAAATAGCTGTTTGTTGTCTGTGTCCATGTGCAAAGTGAATGGGAATAGGGGTGACTTTAGAATTATCAATCAGCTGCTGCACCTGCAGGGCTCTAACGAGGAAAGTGTCAGAGTCTGCATCCCTTTAAACGTGATTTTTTTTTTTTTCCCTTTGGAGTATCTCAGCAAAAATAAAATTTGTGTTGCAGCAGATGCCTAAAATCTGACTTGTATGTTAGTGCAGAAAATCAGTGAGCCAATCACACAAGCAGGAAATAATGTTTCTGGTTAACTCCTCAGACTGCTGCACGGGCACTGACCGCTCATCGCCCACGGAGCGATACAGCGGGGATCGGGAGGTTGTAGAGTCGTACACCTTTTCAAAATAGGTGAACTTTCACTTTAAGTGGGATCAGTACAGGTAACCAGGACCTCAAACCCCCTTTACCACAACATCCCTTTAATGGAGTCTGTTGCAAGCGGCCTTTTGTTTTTGCCACCGAATATGAATACGTTGCATGGATAATGAAATGTAGTCCTTGTTTACATTGATTTGGACAGGAAATGGTGTATACATCAATTTAAACATGTAAAGCAAATCCTTGCCCTGCAAGGTGAACTGAGCAAAATATACATCTAATAAACGGGAACGCATGAGCAGAAAATCCTATGGGCTACTGACAGCTGGGATATATATGGCAGAGAGTACATATAGGGTAACTGTTGCACTTGAATTCATTTTGTTGGCCCAGCCTGATATTCTTTCCATTCGGGTATGTGGTACCAAACTATACATTTTGTTCTCACCTTTTGCAAAAATTGCCTCTGAGGGTAAGGGGGGTGCCTGTAGATAAAAAAAAAAAAAAAAAACTGTGCAGCTTGGACCAAAGTTGAAGAATGCCCCTTGCTGTAGGTCATTTAGGTACCTCCTAAAGCCTGGCTGAAATACTCCCAGAGATGGCATTCCTCTCTCCATTCTGTCTTGTTGCTAAAACACTCCCAGCCCATTCAAACCCCCTCGCATGCGCGCTCCTACCCCTGCCGCGGCAGCTCTGAGCACCAGAAGAGATGGGGAGCAGCACATTTGTAGGAGTTTCAGAGCTTGATCCTGTGATAGTGGGAGGTGAGTAGTAATGGCTTGGAGTGTCTAAGCACCAGCCGATGCCATCTCTGGCAGGTTTTTTGGCTGGGCTTTGGGAGGTATGTAAAATGGCCTACACCTATAGCAAAGGGCATTATCAAAGTTTGGTCAAAGCGCCATAGTTTGTTTCTATCTATATGAGTTCCATACCTGCATAGGCAGTTTTTGGTTATGGTGACGTAACCCATTAAAGTATAAAATAAAAATAATAAAAAACGCCCCGGTCTTCCTCCCCCTGGCACTCCTGATCAATACTGTCTCCGATGTGGATGGACCGACACTATATTGTCAAAAGTATTGGGACACCTGCCATTACAGGCACATGAACTTTAATGGCATCCCAGTCTTAAGCCGTAGGGTTTAATATTCAGTTGGCCCACCCTTTGCAGCTATAACAGCTTCAACTCTTCTGGGAAGGCTGTCTACAAGGTTTAGGAGTGTCTATGGGAATGTTTGACCATTCTTCCAGAAGCGCATTTGTGAGGTCAGGCACTGATGTTGGAAGAGAAGGCCTGGCTCACAGTCTCCGCTCTAATTCATCCCAAAGGTGTGCGATCAGGTTGAGGTCAGGACACTGTGCAGGCCAGTCAAGTTCCTCCACCCCAAACTCGCTCATCCATGTCTTTATGGACCTTGCTTTGTGCACTGTGTGCAGTCATGTTTGAACAGGAAGAGGCCATCCCCAAACTCTTCCCACAATGTTTGGAGCATGAAATTGTCCAAAATGTCTTGGTATGCTGACGCCTTAAGTGTTCCCTTCACTGGAACTAAGGGGCCAAACCCAATCCCTGAAAAACGACCCCACACCATAACCCCCCCTCCACCAAATGGTTTGGACCAGTGCACAAAGCAAGGTCCATAAAGACATGGATGAGTGAATTTGGGGTGGAGGAACTTGACTGGCCTGCACAGAGTCCTGACTTCAACCCAATAAAACAATGGTTCTCAACTTCAGTCCTCAAATAGCCCCAACGGGCCATGTTTTCAGGTTTTCCTTTACTTTGCATAGCTGTTTTAAATGAATATCAATGACGTGGTATTGATTAGAGCTATTTTATCTAAGGGAAGTTCCCAAAACAGGGCCCATTGGGGGTACTTGAGGACTGAGATTAAGAACCACTAGTGAAGTTCCCAAAACATGGCCCGTTGGTTGTTCTTGAGGACTGAGATTAAGAACCACTGTGATAGAACACCTTTGGGATAGATTAAAGCGGAGACTGCGAGCCAGGCCTTATCATCCAACATCAGTGCCTGACCTCACAAATGAGTTTCTGGAAGAATGGTCAAACATTCCCATAGACACTCCTAAACCTTGTGGACAGCCTTTCCAGAAGAGGTGAAGCTGTTATAGCTGCAAAGGGTGGGCCAACTCAATATTGAACCCTACAGACTAAGACTGGGATGCCATTAAAGTTCATGTGCCTGTAATGGCAGGCGTCACAATACTTTTGACAATATAATGTAGCTTTTCATGGCTCAGGTACTGTACACCTCCTGCTGCAGCCCATCTCCTGAATCCTTGCATGTGCACCGGCTGAGCCATACAGAATAGTGACCATTCACGGAACATTATTCCTCATGACCAGGCCCTGTGGCCGGGTAGCTGATGGTATATCCATGCTGACATGGCCACAGAGACGTAACTAGAACCTTCAGGGCCCCGGTGCAAGAAATCATGAAGGGCCCAGGGAAGCAAACCGGGACCCTGGGAACAGCAGAAGACACGTAAACTGGATAGAAGGGGTGGCGGGGGCAGCATATAGAGGAACCAATCTCCTGCATTAGGAGGAAAATGGGGGAGATTGGTTCCTCTAAATGCCGCCCCCGTCATCCCCCCTATCCAAGTGTACAAGGGAGGCACACGGGCCCCCTAGAGCACGGGGCCCGGTTGCAATTGCAACCCCTGTAGTTACGCCCGCCCCTACATGGCCATGAGAAGAAATCGCACAAGTGGGAATGTGCTCTTACAGTTTCGATCAGGAGATGAGGATCTACAGTTTTTATTTTGACTTCAGCGCTGCATGGGTTTGCCAGTGCTTTATAAAGGATGCTGACCATTTTGTGGTGGAGTTTGGCCTCCAAACCAACAAAATTGTAGCCCCCCCACTGCACTCCGGCAATAGCGCCAGCAAACGTCCCTGAACCACAAGATGTAACAAATCGCCCCGGGTCTGATGCATCTGAATGAGGAACTGTTGCCACCGCCCTTCCATTTCTTGTTTTCTATGTGTATGAAATGGAGAAGCTCATTGGGTGTTATGGGCAACACATACAGTCCTCCTTTCAGGCAGGAGGCCCTTGTGAAATGAAATATGCAGACCGTTACAATAGTACATGGTGAGCTTCAGCTGTTTGCAGGCTTATATTATTTTACTATCACTTGCTAAGGATCTGATTATTTTCATGGAAAGCTGTGTGGCCAGAGCCAGGATTTCTTATAGGTGTGTTGGCTTAAAGTATAACTGCAGGCAAAACGTTTTCTTTAGTTTTGGATAGAGTGGAGATGGGTTAGACCCCTTATAAGTTTATTGCTGTCTGTGCCCCCCGTTAAGGAGACTCACCCTCTCTATCTGTCCTGTTTACCATTATCATCTAAATTGAAAGAAAATCCCAAATTTTGGGTTGTCCCCAGAAAAGTGATAGAGGGGAAATCTTCCAATGGGGACACTAGTTCTGGTGACCTGGGGGTCCCTAAGGAATTCCCCTAATTTGCAGGGGTTTCTTCTACCTACTTGTGCCCATCATATGAGCAATATAAATGAGGGGGAGGGCTAGTGGCACAACTTTTCTCAGTAGCAGCAACTGCTATCACCTGTCAGTCAGTGTGCCAGAAGACAGCCTCTACAGTAGGGGGCATTGCAGGGAAAAGATTCACTACTAGTCTGCCCTCTCTCCGAGTCCTATGAGCATTTTAAATGGCAGAGAGGGCAGGCTAGTGGCACAACTTTTCTCAGTAGCAGCAACTGTGCTACCTTCACAGTACCAGAAGACAGCCACTACAGAAGGGGGCATTGCAGGGAAGACTTTCCAGAAGCAACAGCCTATAAGAGAAAAGTTGTACTCCCAGTCCTATGAGCACTGTAAATTGTAGGGAGGAAGGCTAGTGCCAAAACTTTTCCCAGTAGCAGCAACTGACGTTACCTTCACAGTGCCAGAAGACAGCTACTACAGCAGGGGGCACTGCAGGGAAGATTTTCCAGAAGCAGCAGCCTACAAGTGAAAACTTGCACTACTAGTCTGCCCCCCTCTTCCAGTCATATGAACAATAGAAATGTCAGAGTGGGCAGGCTAGTGGTACAACTTTTCTCAGTAGCAGCAACTGCTGTTACCTTCACAGTGCCAGAAGGCAGCTGCTACAAAAGGGGGCACTGTGGGAAAGATTTTCCAGAAGCAGCAGCCTACAAAAGAAAGGTTGCACTACTAGTCTTCCCTCTCTCCTATGAGCAATTTAAATGGTAGAGAGGGCAGGCTAGTGGCACAACTTTCCTCAGTAGCAGTGACTGCTGTTACCTTCACAGTGCCAACCGCTACAGAAGGGGGCACTGCAGGGAAGAATTTTTAGAAGCAGCAGCCTACAATAGAAAAGTTGCACTACTAGTCTGCCCCTCTCACAGTCCTATGCACAATTTAAATGGCAGAGAGCATGGGCTAGTGGTACAACTTTTCTCAGTAGCAGTGACTGCGGTTACCTTCACAGTGCCAACCGCTACAGAAGGGGGCACTGCAGGGAAGAATTTTTAGAAGCAGCAGCCTACAAGAGAAAAGTTGCACTCCCAGTCCTATGAGCACTTTAAATTGTAGGGAGGGAAGGCTAGTGGTACAACTTTTTTCTCAGTAGCAGCAACTGACATTACCTTTACAGTGCCAGAAGACAGCCGCTACAGAAAGGAGCACTGCAGGGAAGATTTTCCAGAAGCAGCAGCCTACAAGAGAAAAGTTGCACTACTAGTCTGCCCCCTCTCCTATGAGCAATTTAAATGGTAGAGAGGGCAGGCTAGTGGCACAACTTTTCTCAGTAGCAGCAGCCGCTGTTACCTTCACAGTGCCAGCCGCTACAGAAGGGGGCACTGCAGGGAAGATTTTTTTTTCACTGAAGCAGCAGCCTGCAGGGAGATATTCCAGGGAGATATTCCACAGCATTACACAAAACGATTGTGTTTGGCGCTATATCCCCCAAAAAAGAAAAACTTTAGCTTTAACCCTTCCTTACTCTATCCAAAACGTAAAAAAAAAGTTTTTCTTCTCCCCTGAGATACACTTTATATCCAATCTAATGCCTGCTGTATAAGTTTTATGTTAGCACAGTTTATCTGACAAAACCGTTCTTTGTATCCCGCTAGAATAATGACGCTACATTGGACTCCCCTGTTGTACGTCGTGTACAGAGTCCTTATAAAGGGATTTAAATCAAGTTATCTGCTGTAGTATTAGCCAGAGTTCACTTGTTCCTTTTGAATTCGGGATCGATTTAAAAATATGACAGTAACCAAACCAATTTTTTTTTTTTTTAAAACCTATTTACAACTACACAAATACGAGACAACAATTGTACTTCTCTCCCAATTCATAAAAAAAAGCTTTAAATATGAACACACTGAAGGACCATTTGCTTAAGTACAAGGAAAGGGGAAAAAAAAATTAAATACATCCACATGTAAAATAGACAACGTGACCGATGACTAATCCAGTCCCCGATGTTTTTACGCCCGATCAGCCGGACTCAGCGGGCCAAATACGGGACCTCTAATCGCATCCGACGAGAGATCAAGAATATTTTATATTACAGATAAATAAAAACAAAAATTAATATTATACCACTTAGGATTCAAGAACTATATATAGGAGAGGGCTCAGTCAACGATGAATGGTGTGCCCCTAAAACGCAGCTGAGATGACTGAGGTTTTTCTTTTCTTTTTTCCTTTTTTTTTGTTAATACACCGTTTTTGGTGCAATTCTGTAGCTCCAAATCATGTTTTACTTGAAACATGTTTTGTTTTAAAACTCATTAACGTCACAAGCACAACTAAAAAGGAAATGGATAAAGGAGAAAATACTTTTTTGGCAGTTCAGCACACTTCTTAGAACCGTTTTCGGGTTCTCAAGTTTTTGTCCCGTCAAAGTGTTTTCTGTACCAGCCAATGGCTGACCTAGGCTTAGATGCACCTAAGCGTCAGCCCGGCTGATCTCCCAACCCACTCAAGGGGTGTTAACTGTAGTTTAAATAAAACAAGTGTGTTTTGTGTTATGGGGTACCAACCGCATCGCACCTCCGCTTCGACTAGCTCCACGAAATTGGTTTGCAAAAATTTTTTTTTTAGCAACACCTGACTTGATGTTCAGATGCTCCTTGCAAACTGGCCCTTGGTGAAAACCACCTAGCTGTGTGCAAACACCCGCCGCTACTACCAGACAGATAGTTTTGGCTTCTTGTTTAAAACATGGCTGCCTGCAGTTCTGCCATTTTTGTTTTGGGTTCACTGAGAAGGGCAATCACTTTTTTTTTTTTTTTTTGGTTGGCTTGGTTTTTTTAAACAAGCAGAGTGTTTAGTTGATATCAGATTCGGCAAACTCTTCTTTGATGGAGTGTTTGCGTGCCTTGCAGTCGGGTAAATCGAAACCAAAGTCTGCCCATTCATCAGCACCGCTCCGGTTGGGAATGGTGATGGTGTGACGCACGCGGAAATGTACGGCCTCCATGACGCGCTGGCGCTGAAGCTCTCCGGAGCTGCCGATGGAAATGGTGGAGGCGTTACTGCTCGAGCGAATTAGCTGTTGCCCGCCATAGTCGTGGCCTTTGTTCAACTCTTGGATTCCACGCCAGATAATGGCTTTGTAGTGTTCTGGAATCTTCAGTGCTCCTAGATCCTGGCATAAAGAGGGAAAAAGACCGGTCATCAACTGCAATATTATTTGAACACTATACAGTAATTTAGTTAGCAGGAACCACTTCCTAACACTTTGTAGCTCATTTTTAAAACTCTGTTATTACTCATAATGCCCAATCATCTTTTAGCCTTCCTGACACCCCCCCCCCCACCACCCACAGCAGCTTTTTATACATGAGACCCTTCATCTAATGTTTCTGCTGTGTCATTGTGTGTTTTATTGCACATTACTGCAATTGTTAATGAGTGAACCACAGTGGCATTCATGCTGAATGGTACCATGGTTTAATCAAAGTAGCGGGCAGCACAACACATATGCCATGATCTGGGTTTAAAAAAAGTCAGATTTTTCCTGTGTTAAGGTTTGCTGCCCTTAATACACAATGATGTGTTGCATGCACATATACTATATTGTCAAAAATATTGTGACACCTGCCTTAACACGCCCATGAACATTAATAGTTACATAGTTAGTCAGGTTGAAAAAAGACACAAGTCCATCCAGTTCAACCAAAAAAAAAAAAAAACATTTTTATATATATATATATATATATATATATATATATACACACACACACACACACACACACACACACACACACACACACACACACACACACACACACATACACAACCAAATAATCCCATATACAATCCTTCACCCACAGTTGATCCAGAGGAAGGCAAAAACTACAGCAAAGCATGGATCCAATTTGCTATAACGGGGGAAAAAATTCCTTCCTGATTCCCCGAGAGGCAATCGGATTAACCCTGGATCAACTTTACCTAAAAATGTTAGTACCCAGTTATATTATATTAATGGCATCCCAGTCTTAGTCGGTAGGGTTCAATATTGAGTTGACCCACCCTTTGCAGCTATAACAGCTTCACCTCTTCTGGGAAGGCTGTCCACAAGGTTTAGGAGTGTCTATGGGAATGTTTGACCATTCTTTCAGCAGCGCATTTGTAAGGTCAGGCACTGAGGTTGGACGGGAAGGCCTGGCTCACAGTCTCCGCTCTAATTCATCCCAAAGGTGTTCTACCGGGTTGAGTTCAGGACTCTGTGCAGGCCAGTCAAGTTCCTCCACCCCAAACTCGCTCATCCATGTTTTTATTGCTTTGTGCACTGGTCCAAATCATTTGGTGGAGGGGGGATTATAGTGTGGGGTTGTTTTTCAGGGGTTATGCTTGGCCCCTTAGTTCCACTGAAGGGAACTGTTAAGGCGTCAGCATACCAAGACATTTTGGACAATTTTTTGGACCTTGCTTTGTGCAGTGGTGCGCAGTCAAGTTGGAACAGGAAGGAGCCATCTCCAACCTGTTCCCACAAAGTTGGAAGCATAAAATTGTCCAAAATGTCTTGGTATGCTGACGCCCTAAGGGTTCCCTTCACTGGAACTAAGAGGCTAAGCCCAACCCCTGAAAAACAACCCCCCCACCATAATTCCCCCTCCACCAAATTATTTGGACCAGTGCACAAAGCACGGTCCATAAAGACACAGATGAACGAGTTTGGGTTGGAGGAACTTGACTGACCTGCACAGAGTCCTGACCTCAACCTGATAGAATGCCTTTGGGATGAATAAGAGCGGAGACTGCGAGCCAGGCCTTCTTGTCCAACATCAGTCCCTGACCTCACAAATGGGCTTCTGGAAGAATGGTCAAACATTCCCATAGACACTCCTAAACCTTGTGGACAGCCTTCCCAGAAGAGTTGAAGCTGTTATAGCTGCAAAGGGTTATTTCAGCTCAATATTGAACCCTACGGACTAAGACTGGGATGCCATTAACGTTCATGTGTGTGTAAAGGCAGGTGTCCCAATACTTTTGACAATATAGTGTATATCAGGTCCTAGGTCTCTTTTATTCTCTACATATTTTCATAGTTTCTCTATCCATGCAATCTCTTGCTCATGCACAACAAAACACTAGCAGAGGGTACAAGCATGCATGGACTAGATGTCATGACATGTTAGCTCATGAAGATACGTGACCTTAATTATCAGGACAGAAATGTGTTTTAAGTTTACCGATTATGATTATTCATTTTCGCTCAAGTATTTAATAAAACAATGAAAAGGTGATAACATGACGCTGCTATACTATAAACCTGAAAATGTTCCTATAGCAGCCCTCTGTGTGTGTCTAATTTTTAAGGCTCATTTGCCAAGGCCTATAACAATCCACAGCAACCAATCAAATTTCAGCACTCCTGTTTCTAAAATTTAGTTATGGGAAATCTCTTCACACTGGAGTAAAACTGGTTTTATTATCAGTAAGGCCCCTTTCACACTTGTGCGACACGACTTTGGATCAGTGCAACTTTGACACAATGAAAACATATTAAAGTCGTACAAAAATAGTACAGAAATCGCATCTATATTATTGAGGTGCGATTTACATGCAACTTTGAGGGTTTAACATTGAAGTCTATGGACCTCAAGTTGCATCAAAGTTGGGCCAAAGTAATGCAAGGACTACTCTGAAGTCGGCACGACTTCAAAGTCATACAGATATGAACGGTATTCATTGGTGATAATGGGGAACGACTTGTTATGCGAATTAGCAGTCCCAAATCGCAGGACAACTTGCACAAGTGTGAAAGGGGTCTAAGTCTTACTACATCAACATCTCCATGTTGTATCACATGTGACAGAAGATTTGTCTCTCATATCCTTAGAAAACCCAATGAACTCCTGGGAATGTGTCCATGTTTGTTTTATAGGCTATGAATATGGAAGTCCAATGAGATTGGGAGGAGGAGGTATAAGACCAGAGAATTCTGGATCATGGGCTTCTAAACCGACATCTCTAATGCTGCTTCATCATGCAAGTTGTACATTTTTAGCCTTGGCCCTTTTCAGTATTGGCAACCCTCCAAGGGCATTCTGTGGAACGAAACGCGTCAGTGGGGCCTAGCAGTGACCTCACCACACGGGCTCGGTTGAGCGCCGTTTGTTGTGTTCTTCTGTCTCCGTTTTTATGAGTATAGAACTAGCTTTTTAAAGCGGAGTTCCACTCTTTCCTTAGGTTTATTAAAAGTCAGCAGCTACAAAAAGTGTAGCTGCTGACTTTTAATAAACCGACACTTACCTGTCTCCCGGTCCAGCGATGGAGCCGCACGGAGCCTCGCTCCTCTCCCCCTCCCCTCCGCGGCGCCGGCATTGCTACTGTGGGCACCCGGCCGCGGCTTCACGGCCGGGTGTACACTGCGCATGCGCGAGCGGCGCTGCGCCTAGAAGACTTCGGGAGGGAGGGGGAAGGAGTCCTTCCACTTCCGATCGCCTAAGGCGACCGGGGCGGAAGTACCCCTAAAAATAGGGTATCCCCACCCCCCCTCCTCCCCAACAGCTCCGTTTCAGCATCTGGAGCTGGGGAGGAGGACTTAAAGCGGAAGTTCCACTTTTGGGTGGAACTCCGCTTTAATAAAGTGGTTTAACAATTGCCTATACTTTGTGGTCCCCTCCTCTCCTTTTTATGTTTGAGATGGATCTCTCCATATTATCTGATGCTTTGCTATGGGTCCATCCTGCTGCGAGAGACTTTGTGGTCTGATATCAGATTGAAAGCACTGCTTGACCTCTTCTTAAGCCTCGTACACACGAGCTGATGGTTGGTCAACCGAACGTCCAACTTTTGTCCAAATTGGGCGACGGCGGGTTGGTCTAGCATACTAATGTGAATCAAGTAATCGGCCAACAAAGCCGAACGTAGTGACGTGTTCCAAGCGTATACAAGGAGGAAGTTTAGGGGAATGTGATTTGTGAATTAGGAACACAGGTTACACCACCGAACACTTCCTGGATTCCGAGCATGCGTGTTTGCACTTCCAACTTTTGGTTGCTCAACTTCTGTACACACGAGCCAACAATTGGTCAACTCCTTGTTGGCCAACAGAAGTTTTCTAGTCTTGTCGTCCAACTTCTGTTGGACAACGATTGGAAATCGGCTGTAGATTTGTGCGTACACACGATCGGTTTATCAGCCAACAGGCTGTTGGACGACTGTTGTTGACCAACCATCGGACTGTGTGTACGGGTCTTAATGTGGGGTCTTAGGCTCTGGTAAACCTGTTGATATGATGGTGGGGACACTGTGGTCGGTGAAGGAGTGAATGCGTTCATATAAATCATTGCGGGACCTATTTTTCACATATATGTTTCTTGGTATATATTGGCCTGATATCAAGGAACAGGACTTAACTGGCAGCATGCTTGTTCAGGATCAGCGTCTCACTAGGTAGTAATACCGTGCCTGATTGGCAGCACCTTAGCATTTGCACATTGTCAGCAATGAATATTCATGCTGCTCTCATTTAGAAAATGATAGTTTCCTGGCTGTTATGCTCACTTACAGGAAAATGAGAGGGGATTCAGAAGTCCTTGTTCTGACTTGTATGGCAGCCAGGCAGTTAGTATTTCCATAAGGAGGAGCCAGCAATGGCCCCTGCCATGTTTTTATTTTGCCTATACAACCCTTGGCATGATGCTGCTGCACAGAGATGGCAAAACTGTACTATCAAAATGTTTCCTGTATGTGGTACAGAAATGAAGATGGGAAACAATGAGGATGAAGTGCCAGGAATGTCTTATGGAGTGTTGTCAGATTTGATGCAGGGGGTCCCATGGGATGCCGTCTGTCTTGGGGCGGGGGGGTGCCTTTGGTCAGGGGGTCCCACTGGGTGCCGTCGGTTTTGGGCCAGGGGAGTCCCACAAGGTGCTGTCAGTTTTGGGGCAGGGGATCCCACAAGGTGCTGTTAGTTTTCGGGCAGGGGGTGCCGTCGGTTTTGGGGCAGGGGATCCCACTGGGTGATTTTGGGGCAGCGGATCCCATGGAGTGCCGTCGGTTTTGGGGCAGGGATTCCACAGGGTGCTGTCAGTTTTGGGGCAGGGGGAGTCCCACGGGGTGCCGTTTGTTTTGGGGCAGGGGGAGTCCCACGGGGTGCCGTTTGTTTTGGGGCAGGGGATCCCACGGGGTGCCATTGGTTTTGGGGGCAGGTGATCCCAAAGGGTGCTGTTAGTTTTGGGGCAGGGGATGCCACGGGGTGCCGTCGGTTTTGGGGCGGGGGATCCCACAAGGTGCTGTTAGTTTTCAGGCAGGCGATCCGATGGGGTGCCGTCGGGGTTGGGGCAGGGGAATCTCATGGGGTGCCATCAGCTTTGGGGCAGGGGAGTACCACATGGTGCATGCTTGTTCCGGATAAGTGTCTCTCTAGGTAGTAATACCTGAGCAGGTTGGCAGCCCCGTAGCATTTACAGCAATGTATATTCATGCTGATCTCCTTTAGAAAATTATAGTTTCCTGGCTGTCATGCTGACCTATGTTACTATCCATAGGCGATAACTTAAAAGCCTTTACAGGTTACCACTTTAGGTTTACAGAGGAGGTCTGGTGCTGGAATTACTGCCCATGATCTGACGTTGGTGGTGATACCCCACATGTGTGAGACGATCGCTGTTTGTGTGCATGCAGGACCGACTAGCGTTTTCACCTCTGGGTGGGAGGATGGGGGCACTTTAATTTTTTTCTTAATTATTATTTTTTTTCATTTTTACACTGCTGCTTTTTCTTTTAACCACATGCTTACTGGGCACTTAAACCCCCCTCCTGCCCACACCAATTTTAGGCTTTCAGCGCTGTTGCATTTTGAATGACAATTGCGCGGTCGTGCGACGTTGTACCCAAACAAAATCTTTATCATTTTTTTCCCACAAATAGAGCTTTCTTTTGGTGGTATTTGATCACCTCTGCGGTTTTTATTTTTTGCGCTATAAACAAACAAAGAGCGACGATTTTGAAAAAAGAACAATATTTTTTACTTTTTGCTATAATAAATATCCGAAAAAAATATATAAAAAAGAAAATTATTCATCAGTTTTGGGCGATATATATTCTTATACATATTTTTGGTAAAAAAAAAATCGCAATCAGCGTATATTGGTTGGTTTGCGCAAAAGTTATCGCATCTATAAACTATGGGAATTGATTAATGGCGTTTTTACTATTTTTTTTTACTAGTAATGACGGCGATCTGCAATTTTTTATCGGGGCTGCGATATTGCAGCGGACATGTCGGACCATTTTTGACACTTTTTTTTTGGGACCAATGACATTTATACAGCGATCAGAAATGTAAATGTCCACTGATTACTGTATAAATGTCATTGGCAGTGAAGGGGTTAACTGTGTTCCCTGTATGTGATCTAACTGTGGGGGGGCAGGGCTGGTCGGGACATAACAGATCTAACTGATCCCAGTGACAGGGATCAGTAGATCTGTTATGTTCCCCTTCACAGAACAGAGAACCGCGTGTTTACATTGGCGGTTCCCCGTTCTGCAGCTGTTACAGGGGACCGGCGGGTGCCCACGCAGCGTGCAGTGGCCGCGAGAGTGCACAAAGGGGCGATCCCGGCTTTACTTGGCTGTCCAGCCAGCTAGTCACTTGGGTATTTCGGTGGGACAGGAGAGGGGGGCGTCGGACGTTCCGTCCCCTTGTAATAGTAATCAAGCGGGCAGTTAGGCTCTAGGATTGATATTACAAGAGAGCCAATTGCCGGCTCTAAAAATAAACTATATCGGGATGATGCCTGCAGCTGTATATCATCCCGGTACAGGCGCCGCCCCCTGAAAAATGCCGCCCAAGGCAAATGCCTTGTTTGCCTAGCAGTAGATGCGCCCCTGATTAGAACACCTGTCAAGTTTTTTATTGCCCTCTGTGCTGGAGATTCACCCTCTCTATTTGTCCTGTTTATCATCATCATCATCATCGAAAGTCAAAGTGGAAGTGAATCCCAACTTTTTGGTTGTTACCAGAACAGGGATTTTTTTTTAAATAACATGAACTATGGTATCCACTTCCCTCCATGCTGCAGGATTTATGTTATGTAGAAAGAAGCCGGCAACTCGGTGCTCCTCTTATTAATCATAGCATTGCTATGAGGAAGGCCACAGTGGATGAAAAGCGTTAGTTTTGTACTTTATCCATGCAGCTAATAGAGATGGGCTTGGGCATGTTCGGGATCCTAGTCCCAACCTACCTGTCCGATCCCAAGAAGAAAGGGGGTAGCCCCTAGAAGTTGTACATCCATGATGTCCTAGAGAGGTGAATGGAGTGGCAACCTCAGCCTGGAGTCCAACCAGGCCATGCCCCCAACATGATTAACTCCACCCCCTGAGCCGTGTCATGGGGAGCCAATCACAGGCAGTGAGACATTTCCCGGTCCGCAGCTGCACATACCGGGGAATGTCTCACTGCCTGTGATTGGCGGCGTGCAGTGTCGGCTTCCTGGCGGAATCGGGCATGTAGGTTGGGACTAGGATCTCAAACACGCCGAGCACAACTCTAGCAGCTAATAAATTAATTAGAGGAGCACTGAGTTTCTGGCTTCTTTCTACAGTGGACTTTATTGCATGGGGACTCCCCAGCCTGTGCACCGGTCCTCAGCATTTTCACTTCAGACACAAGCGGTTGAGCTGGGGTATGTTTTTTTGCTTACAGGACTTGTTCCCATGTCGGCTCAAAGACTAAGAATTGAGTGATCACATGACTGCTGAATGTTCAGTTCTTGGTCTGCTGCAAGCAGAGAGCAGTGACTTTCAGTCACCGCTCTCCGCTCTGCAATTCCAGCGTTCACTTGAGAGCCAGGCTAAGGGATCACAGCCAGCTCCGCATGTTTGCGTTTATTAGTGTCAATAGAGCTGTGCCAAGAACGCGACCCTGCGAGCTACCGGTGGCTAACAGAAAGATTGCGATTGGGAGCTTTACAATCGTGTGACGGCCAACGATGGCGGTGACATGACCATAAACCCCTTAAAGGCCCGGGAGGCTTCTGCTCATAGGGGTTAAGGAGAGGAAAAAAACACTTTTACAGCACCCACAATCTAAACTGAAAGCAGAGTTCCACCCAAAAGTGAAACTTCCGCTCATCTGATTCCCCCCTCCCTTCGGTGCCACATTTGGCACCTTTCGGGGAGAGCGGATACCTGTCTTTAACAGGTATCCTGTCCCCACTTCCACGAGACCGGGCTGCGGTGAATTACGCCAGTAGCTCGTTCTCCGCCCTCCTCCTTCTGCTGGCCAGTGAAAGAGCGCAGTGCGCTATGCCCAGGTGGGGGCCCGACCCTGAAGCCGAAAGACTAAACTGCCAGGTTCCCTTAGTAGCAATGGCCACAGCAGCACCCGATCCAAAGATCGGCTGAGGTGCCAACGTCGCTGGACTCCAGGACAAGGTAAGTGTTCTAATGTTAAAAGTCAGCAGCTACACTATGTGTAATTAATTTTAAAAGGGGCGGGCGGGCGCTTTAAGAAAATGTAATCTATTACAGTTTATCAGTCCTTGGAAGTGGTGGCTACATTTTTTTTTTTTCAGGCTTTTTTTTTTTTTTTTTTTTTTCTTTATTTCCACCTGGACATCTTACAAATGGCACACTTCCTGTCCCTGGGGGGCTACACTCACTCTACTGTATCTATGGAAGGAGCCATGGTTGTTGCCTAGCCTGAACTTCATACATATGTCTGTTTTTATTCATCTCTATTACTACAGGTGACAGGATTAGTAGTTTAACCAGTTCTGGACCGCCCTATTGCAGATTACAGGTTGGCCCTCCTGTGCAGTATCCCATACATATACACACACGCTATTCTGCACATCCGCCTGCAGGGGTTGTGCCACTTCTGCTGCGATTAATCACAGCAGAAGCCAATCTGCAGAGGGCGGGCACTGGCTGCCCACCGATCGTCCATAAAACACGCAGAACGAAGGTCTGTCCAAGGCAGATCTCTGTTCTGACGGGAGGGAAGTGATTGATTTTGTGTCCCTGCAAAGCAGTAAATAAAATCCATTTCTTCCCTTAGTAAACGCACCTCACACGTGTCACAAAAACACAGGCTAGGCACACAGTCAACTGTTTGATCGCCCCTGATGTTTAACTGCTTCCCAGCCAGTGTCATTAGTACAGTGACAGTGCATATTTTTTAGCACTGATCGCTGTATTAGGCTTTATACACACAGGCGTTTTTTGCAGCTCTCCATGTTATTTAATGGCCCCCTAAAAATGCAGACGTTTTTGAGCAGTAGAGGGCATCGGCGTTAGTGAGCTGTAACTAGAACGTGGGACCAGCGCGTTCCAAGGCTGTAGAGTTTTGACGTTTTTGACACTGAACCGGCGTTTTTAGGTTAAAAAATGGCCATTGACGCCGACGCTCACTAACGCCGATGCAAAAAGGCAGATTTTTCCCTGACACCGGGCCTGACGTTTTGCTAAAAAAAATTTTCATACGCCCGTGTGTATGAGTGTCACTGGTTCCCACAAAGTGTCAGTTAAGGTGTTCGACTGTCTGCCACAATATCGCAGTCCCGCTAGAAGTTGCTGATTGCTGCTATTACTAAAAAAAATTTCCATAAATATATACCACAGTTTGTAGACGTTATAACATTTGCGTAAACCAATCAATATACACTTAATGGGATTTTTTTTTTTTACCAGAATACATATTGGCCTAAATTTATGAAGAAATATGATTTTTAATTTTTTTTTAATTGGAAGTTTTATAGCAAAAAGTAAAACATAGTTTTTGGGGTTTTTTTTTTAATTGCCGGTCTTTTCTTGGGTATAGCATAAATAATAATAAAAAAACGCAGAGGTGATCAAATACCACCAAAAGAAAGTTCTAGTTGTGGGGAAAAAATGTACAACGTTGCACAACCGCGCAATTGTCCATTAAAGTAACGCAGTGCCGAATCGCAAAAAATGACCTGGTCGTGAAGGGGAGGGGGGGGGGGGTAAACCTTCTGGAGGTCCAGAGGTTAAACAAAAAATATTGTATGATGGATGTGGGATATGTTTTTTTTTGTGTTCTGTTGTACAATAAAGAAAAATAATCGTTAATAAAGATAAAATTATTTAAAAAAAAAAAATATTAAGGTCCGGTCGGCTTTCTTTTCAACACAAGGGCGCTGCATTTCTGGCAAGAACAACAGATACAGGCGCATCCCATAAAATTAGAATATCAGCAAAAAGTTAATTTATTTCAGTAATTCAATTAAAAAAGTTAAACTCTCATATTTTATATAGATGCGTTCTAGATTTTAAGCATTTCTTCCTTTTAATTCTGAGGATTATGGCTTACAGCGAGTGACACCCCAAAATTCAGTCTCTCAGAAAATTTGATTATTACAGAAGATCAATAAAAAAAGGATATTTAATACAGAAATGTTGGCTTAGTGAGAAGTCTGTCCATGTACAGTATAGGATGCGCTCAGTACTTGGTCGGGGCACCTTTGCATGAATTAGGGCATCAATGCGGCGTGGCATGGAGGGGATCACCCTGTGGCACTGCTGAGGGGTTATGGAAGCCCAGGTTGCTTTGTTAGCGGCCTTCAGCTCATCTGCATTGTTGGGTTTGGTGCCTCTCATCTTCCTCTTGACAACACCCCACAGATTCTCTATGGGGTTTAGGTCAGGTGAGTTTGCTGCCCAAGCACTGGGATACCATGATCATGTGACCAGATATTGGCAGTTCTGGCAGTGCCAAGTCCTGCTGGAAAATGAAATCAGCATCTCCATAAAGCTGGTCAGCAGAGGGAAGCATGAAGAGCTCTAGAATTCCCTGCTAGAGGGCTGCACTGACTTTGGACTTGATGGACCAACACCAGCAGAGGACACGGCTCCCCAAATCATCGCTGACTGTGGAAACTTCACACTGGACCTCATGCAACTTGGATTCTGTGCCTCTCCATCAGTGTTGCCAACCGCCAGTAAATTTACTGACAGTTCGTAAAAATCTGTGATTTTTACAACTGTCTCTAAATATCAGGGTCTGATAATTTGTCGTGCTTTGCTGACTTTTTAAGTGTAAACCGGGCAAACTACTTGATATGGGTATTGTCAGTGTTTCCATGTTGTGTTTAAATATCAATTGTCTTAGTTTTTACTAGGAGTTCAGTTATTTTTCAGGTTGCCAGTAAAAAAAAATGTGCTCCGCCAGTAAATTTTCCATGTTTTGCCAGTAAAAAACGCTGGGGGAGGTTGGCAACACTGCTCTCCATTCTTCCTCCAGACCTTGATTTCCAAGTGAAATTCAAAATTTCCCACAGTCACTGATGATTTGGAGAGCCGTGTTCTCTGCTGGTGTTGGTCCATCAAGTCCAAAGTCAGCGCAGCCCTCTAGCAGAGCTCTTCATGCTTCCCTCTGCTGACCAGCTTTATGGAGATGGTGATTTCGTTTTTCAAGCAGGATTTGGCACTGCCCACACTGCCAATACCTGGTTTAACCTCCTCCTATCCGCGCTATAGCCGAATGACGGCTACAGCGCGGCTCTAAAATGCCGGGAGGACGTCTATTGACGTCCTCCCATTCGGTTTGTGCTGGGCGCGCTCCCGTGGGCGCGAGCGGCGCGTGCATGTGCCGCCACACACTGCGGGAGCGTGCCCGCGGGTCGGGCGGACCCGATGTCCCCCGGAGACCCGCAATCTCCTTACAGAGAGGAGGAACGGGGAACCGCCGAAGTAAACATGGCGGTTCTGCATTCTGTGAGGGGGGGCATGACAGATCTACTGATCCCTGTCACTGGGATCAGTTAGATCTGTCATGCCCCTGCCAACCCCGCCCCCCCCCCCCCACAGTTAGAACACACCCAGGGAACATAGTTAACCCCTTCACTGCCCCCTGCAGGTTAACCCCTTCGCTGCCAATGACATTTATACAGTAATCAGTGGACATTTAAATTTATGATCGCTGGATAAATGTCATTGGTCCCAAAAAAGTGTCAAAAACGTCTGACATGTCCGCCCCGATATCGCAGTACCGATAAAAATCGCAGATCGCCGCCATTACCAGTAAAAAAATAAATAAATAAATAAAAACGCCATAAATCAATGTCCATAGTTTGTAGGCGCTATAACTTTTGCGCAACCCAATCAATAAACGCCGATTGCGATTTTTTTTAACCAAAAATATGTAGAAGAATATATATCGGCCAAAACTGATGAATAAATTTGTTTTTTATTTTTGGATATTTATTATAGCAAAAAGTAAAAAATATTGTTTTTTTTTTTCAAAATTGTTGCTCTTTTTTTGTTTATAGCGGCGATCAGAAATGACGCAGAGGTGATCAAATACCACCAAAATAAAGCTCTATTTGTGGGAAAAAAAGGACGCCAATTTTGTTTGGGTACGACGCCGCACGACCGCGCAATTGTCATTCAAAGAGCGACAGCGCTGAAAACTGAAAATTGATCCGGGCAGGAGGGCGGTTTAAGTGCCCAGTAAGGAAGTGGTTAATGATCATGGTATCCCTGCGCTTGATTGGCCAGCAAACTCGCCTGACCTAAACCCCATAGAGAAGCTGTAGGGCAGTGGTTCTCAACTCCGGTCCTCGGGACCCCCCAACAGGCCAGGTTTTCAGGATAACTGAAATACATCCCAGGTGATATCATTTGCTGCTCAGTGATTGCAGTATTCTAGTCTGCATCTCCCCAAGGTAATACTTAAAATCTGGCCTGTTGGGGGGTCCCGAGGACCGGAGTTGAGAACCACTGCTGTAGGGTGTTGTCAAGAGGAAGATGAGAGACACCAAACCCAACAATGCAGAGGAGCTGAAGGCCGCTATCAAAGCAACCTGGGCTTCCATAACCCCTCAGCAGTGCCACAGGGTGATCCCCCTCCATGCCACGCCGCATTGATGCCGTAATTCATGAAAAAGGAGCCCTGGCCAAGTACTGAGTGCATCCTATACTGTACATGGACAGACTTTTCAGTATAGTGTGTACTCCTTTTATTTTTATCGGTCTTCTGTAATATTCTAATTTTCTGAGAGAATTTTGGGTTGTCGCTCGCTGTAAGCCAAAATCCTCAGAATTAAAAGAAAGAAGTGCTTGGAATATATCACTCTGTGAGAATTCCACCTATAGAAAATATGAGGTTTACTTTTTTAATAGAATTACTGAAATAAATTAACTTTTTGATGATATTCTCATCTTATGAGATGCACCTGTATATTCTGTACTTGCTGAAAATAAAAACCTGATGTAGCCACATCTAAGGGCTGCTAAGCTGCAATATATTACATTTTTGTTTTTATACATAAATATATATATTTTTTTATTTATATAATAATAATAAAACGCTTAGGAAACTATAGCTGGGCTTTAAACTGACGTTGTAATGGGTTATTTCACTTTTCATATACCGGTATGTTCTCTTTGCTTTACTGAAAAACAGGGAGTAATTAGACTTCTAAATGTGCTTTCTGATTGGTTGCTGTGGGGTACAGAGCGCCCACCTCTGCATGTTGCCCTACAAATGGTCTGCAGCCTTATCGTTCAGTGGTCTCCGAGCATTTACCTCCATAGTTAGGTTCTGCAGGTGGTAAATATTCTGTAACCCTTGTGATGTGAAATATTCGATGCAGTTTGGACACCCCAGTCCTGTCAAAAAACTGCAGAAACAAAAAGCGTGGAAAACAAAGCAGAATTAACGCAAACACACCACATGCTCTCAGTTATCGTCGACTTAACAACAGGACATGAAGTGGATCGGGGTGATGTCACCCGAGAGCTTTTACAGGCAAAGTCACTCTTTAGCAGAGAATTGTCTTTCAATCTGCTCGCTGATCGGACAAATTCTGCATCATCCCAGTGTGGAAGTCAATGGGAAGGGCTGTGACCCTCCTCGGGGGGACAGTAGCTGAAACTGATGACCAGAATAGCTCTCGTGTCATACCGCCCTCAGACTGTAACTATGCATAAGATTTATACACGATATTGTCAAAAGTATTGGGACACCTGCCTTTGCACGCACATGAACGTTAATGGCATCCCAGTCTTAGCCCGTAAGGTTCAATATGGAGTTGGCGGCTATAACAGCTTCAACTCTTCTGGGAAGGCTGTTCACAAGGTTTAGGAGTGTCTATGGGAATGTTTGACCATTCTTCCAGAAGCGCATTTGTGAGGTCAGGCGCTTGGTCGAGAAGGCCTGGCTCACAGTCTCCGCTCTAATTCATCCCAAAGGTGTTCTATTGGGTGGAGGTCAGGACTCTGTGCAGGCCAGTCAAGTTCTTCCACCCCAAACTCGCTCATCCATGTCTTTATGGACCTTGCTTTGTGCACTGGTCCAAATCATTTGGTGGAGGGGAGATTATGGTGTGGGGTTGTTATTCAGGGCTTGGCCCCTTAGTTCCAGTGAAGGGAACTCTTACGGTGTCAGCATACCAAGACATTTTGGACAATTTCATGCTCCCAACGTTGTGGGACGAGTTTGGGGATGGCCCCTTCCTGTTACAACATGACTGTGCACCACTGCACAAAGCAAGGTCCATAAATTGTCCAAAATATCTTGGTATGCTGACGCCTTAACAGTTCCCTTCAGTGGAACTGAAGGGCCAAGCCTCACCCCTGAAAAACAACCCCACACCGTAATCCCCCCTCCACCAAATGATTTGGACCAGTGCACAAAGCAAGATCCATAAAGACATGGATGAGTGAGTTTGGGGTGAAGGAACTTGAGTGGCCTACACAGAGTCCTGACCTCAACCTGATATAACACCTTTGGGATGAATTAGAGCGGAGACTGCAAGTCAGGCCTTCTCACCCAACATCAGTGCCTGACCTCACAAATGCACTTCTGGAAGAATGGTCAAGCATTCCCATAGACACTCCTAAACCTTGTGGACAGCCTTCCCAGAAGAGGTGAAGCTGTTATAGCTGCCAAAGGTGGGCCAACTCAATATTGAACCCTACAGACTAAGACTGGGATGCCATTAAAGTTCATGTGCGTGTAAAGGCAGCCGTCCCAATACTTTTGGTAATATAGTATAATCACTTAACAGCATGAGAATAATCCCTTTCCATAATACCCTTGCAAATCACTGCATTTTAAAGGAGGAAAGGCTACAGCAATGAGACTGGTCTCAGGCTAGTAAGTGATGGGGCAGTTGAGCCCTGGAGACTCCAACTTGACAAGTAAAAAGTTGTTACCCGCTAGCTAAGACTGCAACTCTATCAGTGTTCTGGTACAGAAATGGTTCCCTCCCTTCTAGTCATCTGAGCAACATTGCATTGGGCTGCCCCGGGCATGGATCTTTGGTCATTGGAGGAGATGTGTTGAATAGTCCTCCTGTATCTCAGGGACTCCAGCAGTAAGATTGCCACACCTGAATTTGGCATTTCTAATCTCGGCAACTTCTTGGATATCACGAAGTAGCGATCAATGGTGGAAATGACACAACCAGGATATGGCATACAGATCTCACTGCTGCAATTCCCGAGATACGCGTCAGACCCCTTCATTCAGTGTGTATGTATTCTTTTTAAAGGGTAGCCCAGAATACTGTATACAGTTGTGCTCATAAGTTTACATATCCTGGCAGAATTTATGATTTTTTTTGGCCATTTTCCAGGTCCTTTTTATAAGTGGCATCCATTCATCCCATCTGTTCAATGTGACAAATTTCAGACTGTGTGTGACAACATTCCCTGACCACCTCTGTTGGCATTAGGGTTGCCACATCATCCCTTTAATCCAGGACAGATATGAATTACACAGGTTCTGTGGCTGGTTAAGGTGGTAATTAACCACTTCAGCCCCGGAAGGATTTCCCCCTTTAGGACCAGAGCCCTTTTTGCGATTCGGCACTGCGTCGCTTTAACTGAAAATTGCGCGGTCGTGCGACTTTGTACCCAAACAAAATTTGCGTCCTTTTTTCCCCACAAATAGAGCTTTCTTTTGGTGGTATTTGATCACCTCTGCGTCATTTCTGATCGCCGCTATAAACAAAAGAAGAGCGACAATTTTGCAAAAAAACCCAAATTTCTTACTTTTTACTAAAATACAAATCCAAAAAAAAAAATATAAAAAAAACATTTTTTTTCACCGGTTTTGGCCGATTTATATTCTTCCTCATATCTGTGATAAAAAAAAATTGCAATCGGCGTTTATTGATTGGTTTGCGCAAAAGTGGTCGCGTTTACGGATGATGAGAATTAATTTCTGGGGTTTTTATTTTTTTTTTATTTAATGGCGGTGATCTGCGATTTTTAGCGGCACTGCGATATTGCGGCAGACATGTCGGAACATTTTGACACTTTTTTGGGACCATTGGCATTTATACAGCAATCAGTGCTATAAAAATGCACTGATTACTGTGTAAATGCCATTGGCAGTGAAGGGGTTAACCTGCAGGGGGTGCTCTAAGGGTTAACAGTGTTCCCTGGGCGTGTTCTAACTGTGTGTGGGCTGCCCTAGCAGGGGAAGGGAAGTAGTCACAGCTTCCATGTAGAGGAAGGCGGTGATCACAGCCCTTCCCCCCCCTCACAGAACGGAGGTCCTTGTTTACTTACACGGACCTCCGTTCTTTCACTCCGGGGGGGCATCGCGGGTGGCCGGCGGAGATCGAATCTGCCGCACCCGCTCCCTGGCCCTTCCTGGACACATTGAGCGCGCGGGCGCGCCTGCTCACTGGGTTCGATCTCGCAGCCGCCGTCATATGACGGTGATCCGCGCAATAGAGCCACCTTGTCGCCGTCAAATGCCGATCAGCGGTCGGCAAGCGGTTAAACTCACTTGATGCCTTATCTGCATTTAATTAGCCTCAGAACCTGTGCAATTCATATGTGTCCTGGATTAAAAGGATGATGTGGCAACCCTAGTTGGCATGCACACATAATGATTGTTTGGCAGGATAATGGGATCCGTAGTGTAAAGCAAATGGCAACACCAACTGTATGGCAATATCAGACCCACCAACACTGCTTCCTAACCCAATAAGGTCGGTGCATCCCAGGATGACGAAAGTATGGGCGTGACCAAACATGTATTTCCTAACTGGGTAGAGACTGGAAATCACTAAGATTTGCCTGCCTATGAATGTCCAGGTAATGGTATCCATTGATTCAACCATGCAATGAACATGTACAGTGTGACTGGCTTAGCATACAGTGGGGAAAATAATTATTTGATCCCCTGCAGATTGTATAAGTTTGCCCACTTGCAAAGAAATAAAGGGTCTATAATTTTATCATAGGTGTATTTTATATGATAGACACAGAATATCAACCAATAATCCAGAAATAACACTTTACACAAATGTTATAGAGTTGCAGTTCAGTGAGTAAAATAAGTATTTGATCCCCTACAACCAACAAGAATTCCGGCTCTCACAGACTGGCTACAGTAGGTGCTCATGTGGTACACAGATTAGTCCTGTCACTGTAAGAAGGTCCTCCTAACGACACCTCGTTATGTGTATAAAAGACTCCTCCTGTCCACAGAATCTCTTTCTTCCATTCAAACCTCCCCATCATGGGCAACACCAAAGAGCTGTCAGAGGACGTCAGGGAGAAGATTGTAGACCTGCACAAGGCTGGAATGGGCTGCAAGACCATCAGCAAGAAGCTTGGTGAAGAGACAACTGTTGAAGCGAATATTCTAAATACAAAATAACCTTCAATCGCCCTCAGTCTGGAGCTCCATGCAAGGTTTTGCCTCATGGGGTGAGGATGATCATGAGAAAAGTGAGGGATCAGCCCAGAACTACACAGGAGGAGCTTGTGAAGGATCTCAAGGCAGTTGGGACCACAGTCACCAAACAAACCATTGGTAACACAATACACCGCCATGGTATGAAATCCTGCAACGCCCGCAAGGTCCCTCCTCAGGAAGACACATGGTACAGCCCGTCTGAAGTTTGCCAATGCACATCTAAATGATTGAGAGAAGGATTGGGAGAAAGTGCTGTGGTCAGATGAGACCAAAATTGAGCCCTTTGGCATCAACTCCACTCGCCGTGTTTGGAGGAAGAAAAATGCTGACTATGACCCTAAGAACTCCATCCCTACAGCCAAGCACGGAGGTGGAAACATGAGGCCTTGGTGCCGTTTCCCTGCTAAAGGTACAGCCGACTTTGCCACTTTGAGGGGCCAATGGACGGGGCCATGTATTGTAAAATCTTGGATGACTTTCTTCCCTCATCCAGAACACTGAAGATGGGTCTTGCAGCATGACAATGACCCAAAACATACTACCAAGGCAACAAAGGAGTGGCTCAAGAAGAAGCACATTAAGGTCGTGGAGTGGCCTAGCCAGAAAATTTATGGAGGGAGCTGAAACTTCGAGTTGCCAAGCGGCAGCCAAAAAAACTTAAAGATTTAGAGAAGATCTGTAAAGAAGAGAGGACCAAAATCCCTCCTGAGATGTGCAAACCTGGTCACCAACTACAAGAAACGTCTGACCTCTGTGCTGCCAGCAAGGGTTTCCCCACCAACTACTAAGTCATGTTTTGCTTGGGGATCAAATACTTATTTTACTCACTGAATTGCAACTTAATTTATAACATTTGTATTGTGTTTTTTCTGGATTTTTGGTTGATAGTCTGTCTCTATCATTTATAATACACCCATGATAAAAATTATAGACCCTTCATTCCTTTGTAAATGGGCAAACTTACACAATCCGCAGGAGATCAAATAATTATTTTCCCTGCTGTATATCCCTGAGCCAGCCTTCCCCTGGGGTAACTGTAGTGATTGGCTGGGACTATCCGTTCCCTTTGATTGGCCCAGGTGGTCTCCACACATATTGTGGGTGGCTCTTTGCTCCCCGTTTTATTAATAAACAAATGAGGTGTTGTTAATCTCTGGGTACCACAAGGCCACTTGTAGGATTTTATTTTTAATACTTTCTTGGTCGGCAAATTGTCAACCAGTCTCGCCACAGAACGAGAAAAAGTATCCTATAGAACAGTGGTTCTCAACTCCTGTCCTCGGGACCCACTAACAGGCCAGGTTTGCAGGATAACTCAAATACATCACAAGTGATATCATTTGCTGCTCAGTGATTGCAGTATTCTAGTCTGCATCTCCCCAAGGTAATACTTAAAATCTGGCCTGTTGATGGGTACCGAGGACTGGAGTTGAGAACCACTGCTATAGAAGGAAACTGAACTAGTCGCTGATGGTACCAAACTGTCCCTTGTCCCCATGTTAGCACTGATCTTGGTTGTGTAATTCTCCCCACCCTTTGAGTAACAACTTCCCATCTCAGTAGAATTTTATATACAGGGACTCTTAGCTGCAAAGAACCACCTAATACAGTCCTTGAGGGCAATAGCTCCTAGCCTACAACTTAACATAGTTATCGTGTATAGTCCTGAATGAATTCCCGTATTGAGCTTCAAGATGGTCTGATTGTAGGACAAGTAGGGCTGGTTTAATCATACAGAAGTAGAGCTGCTGCCCATAGCAACCAACAGTCTTATCTGAAATGTGAAATCTAGTTGGTTCCAGGAACACTGGGAACACTATCTGAATGTAATCTGGCCACGGTGGTCTGGATTAGTTCCCAGAACTTACTGGTAGGTTAATTAGCAGTCACAAGTATCCACATTTCTAATGGAAAGATTTGTACTTTCCCCGGGACGTGGAATAATTGAAATGGCAGCAGGCAGGATGCCACTGAAGACCCCCTTTGCTTTATGCTTGCAGCCTATACTGTGCATTATTGGCCCTCGGGTATAAAAAGTCTATGACAACCAGACACATAGGGGATGATTTACTGAAGATGGAGAGTGCAAAAAAAACCGGAGCAGCTGTGCATTCTAGCCAATCAGCTTCTAACCTCAGCTTGTTCAATCATGCTTTGACTATAAGTGCCCATTCACGCAGGGGCGACTTGAGTTGCCTCAAGTCGCTTGACATAAGAAATCCCATTGAAATGAATGGGAGCCGTCTCAATATCAGGGGAGGGCTGGGCTGGGGGGCAGGGTGGGAATTGCCCCCCAGGCCACCCTAACTTACATTCAAAATGGCCGACGGCCACTCACACTTTTTTCTTCTTGTGGAGGAAGGAAGTAGGGGACGGGCGCAGCCACCAACTAACTGCAGGCAAAAGGGAGGCATTGGTGAGGCTGCATTGATGCATTATTTTTGTTAAAGCTCCTTTGTTGCTATTAACATTAAATTATGTTACCACATTGTATCATATTTGTCTTGCTTCATAATATCAATATCCGTTCTAAAATCAGGTGATTCGGTGGTTCAATGGGCCACTTGACTGGACTTGCCCCCCAGGCCTAAGGCTGCCAGCCCTCCCCTGCTCAATATACACTACTGAAGTCGCTCTGACTTCAAGGCGACTTCAGAAAAGTTTCCTGTACTACTTGGAGGCGACTTCTATCCGACTTGTGCCCATAGGATTCAATAGAAGTCGCCTCCAAGTCGGATCCCCATCTACATGGAAGCGACTTTACAGTATAAGGAATAGAATTTATTTTTAGGCAGCCCCCTCCCTTCCTTCTCTGATTGGTCAAGGCAAAGTCGCCTTGCAAAAGTCGTGTTGTAAATTTGCCTCAAGTCCCTGAAGTTGCGCTGATATTGCCTAGCAAAGTCACGCCGAAGTCGGGTCGCCCGAGTGTGAATGCAGCCTAAAACCTTGAAGCTGATTGGTTTCTGTGTGGAGCTGCACCAAATTTTGCACTTTCAAGCTTTAGTAAATCAACCCCATGTTGTCTGCTATTTTTAAAGGCCACCTTTTGCAAAAAAAAAAAAAATAAATAATAATAATTATATATATATATAAAAATGCACCCATATTAATTTAAAAAAAAATCAGTATTTATTATTTTATCCATAGGAGCATGGAAAGCAGTGATTCGGCTCCACGGTAATCAGCAATGCCCTGGCCCTTGTAGACACTTTTTGCAGCCGCTAGTAGGGACCTTCGGTTTCAGGGCCAGAGGAAATATCAATGAACTACAAGTGCCGCGACATAACCACACTTGTGCTTCATTGGGAACTCTGAGTCCCTCTGCCAAGGTGATAGGCGGGACTCGTCGTTTTTCCATTCGCAGATTCCTGCGAAGAAACTCAAAACTGTGCTGATTTGAAAATTGAGAAGAGCCAATGGGGAGAAGCACCTCCTGGCTCCTATAAGAGGACGTGGCAGATTGAAGGGGGGGAACTGCAGACTCTTACCATGCATCATATTGCACCCTAAAGCTGACCTTTAAAAGAGTCTGGTTGCTACAGATAACCCAAATTCCCTGACACCTTCATAGCGGACTGTGGCATTGCCCTAGTTATTAAAGTTCCCTTCATATTGTGATGTCAGTAATGACTGTGAAGTTAGCGAGCTTGTTACTCTAGTTAGAACACACATTAACAAACAATGCATCTGAATAGGGTGTCATGCAGGGTCATAGGCCTTACAGAACAGCGATCAGGGTCCAGTAGACATACCTGACTAAGCTGGGGTCTGCGTTGTAAGGAGGTGGAGGAGTACAATGTGATCCTGACACCATGGACTGTGATGAATGAGCTCCATTCATTTCTCCGTTCGATTGCATGGAGTGGTTGTTCACCATCCCGGAACCTGCAGATGATGGAGAAACAGGATATATTGCTTATATAGTAGAGGCTTCAAGCTTATTTGGAAAGTACATTAGCTCATGTCAACCAGCCAGCCATGGTCTTTCCTGGGTGACCCCCCCCTAAAGTGAAATCTATTGGGTTTCTGGGGGGGTATTTCACTTTAACGAATCACAGCACTAGCTAAAAAGGGCTCTAAGGGTGGAAACTAATGGTTGTTAAAACGCGTAGGTGTGAATAGACCCAACTAGACTTCAAAACTCTCCCCCCCCCCCCCCGTTATGGAGAGTAGACAGCAGTATTAAGTAGTTCTAACCGTGATAACACCGTCCTAACACACTCTCTGTCCTAGGGTGACCACACTTCTCAATATGGTTGTCACGCTAGGAAGGAAGTGAAGTCCTGGCAGGATGACCAGGTTAAAATAAAAGAAAACGAATGCAGCCACCACATGTAATGACCATTAAGCTGCAGTACTATCAGTTTGTGTTCTTGAGCTTAGATAAACTTTAGGGATGACAAAACAAATGCACTCTAATAAAGGAAAGGGGGTAGAATAGAGTTATGTGGTGCATGATAGTGCAGAGAGTGGTGAAGGCTGCAGGGTCATAGGGGGCATAAAAACGTAATGGATTGTAATTATGGTCTATAAAGATTAAAGACACAGCTACCCTACTATGTTGTTGGGTTCACAAAGCCTACGGATGCTTGGGTACGTGTAAGGGTACAAAGGCCACGAGCGAGTATGATAGGTAGACCATAGAGAGTGAAGGATGAAATGGTTGGCTAGTCCTTTCCACTGTCAGAAAAACAGGTAAGGAAACCAGGAAAGGGAAGGGTGGGGGGATTGAGAAGAAGGAAAGGGGCGGCGGGGGGGCCTGGAAAGAGGCAGAGGGAATGCATCTAACGATATGGAGGGGTAGAAGAGAACAATGGTAGAGCAAGTGTTGTCAATATAGTGTGGAGCTAAACTGGGTCCAGAGTTCTCAAGTCTTGCTTTGTTTCTCAAAGGTGTTATGAAATCCCCCCCCACAAGTCCTATACTCGTCTGTCCCTGGTCCAGGTAGATATCACCTCTGAGCAGCTTGGGCCAGGCCCGCATACACACAGTAACTCTTTATTCCATACTATAGAAAGCTTGTGCATCTGTGACCATTAATACAGAAAGTGATAGGAAATCCAAAACTTGTAGTTTGTCGACAGGAAAGGATTGAGGTTCAATCTTCAAATAAGGAAAGACCTGTCCAAGAGGGATTTCCCTTCACTTTGGAGAGATCTCTTCCCACGTCCTGCTATGTCTCTAGGACAGGAAGTCAATGAAAACGCAGCAACATAGAAAAGTGACGGCAGAAAAAAGACTGAGTAGTCCATCGAGTCTGCCCTTTTTTTTGTCCTATTAACCTCGTTGTCTGACTATAGATTTATGTTTATCCCAAGCATGTTTGAAACCATTTACTGCTGACTCTTTCACAACCTCTGTTGGTAGTTTATTCCAATCATCAACCATCCTTTCAGTAAAATACTTTCTAAGATTAGTTTTGAACTTCCTTCCCCCTGTTCTTGATTTTGGTTTCAAATTGAAAAGACTGCCCTCCTGAACCTTATTCACCCCCATGATGAATTTAAAGGTTTCAATCGATGTCTCCCCTCTCCCTTCCACCAGACTGTACATATTAATTCCTGAAGTCTCTCTTGATATGTTTTATCCCCCAGACCTTTCACCATTTTTGTCACCCGTCTCTGAACTCGTTCTATCTTATCAATATCTTTTTGTAAGTGAGGTCTCCAGAACTGGACTCAGTATTCTTAGTGAGGTCTCACTAAAGATCTATGTAGAGGAATCAGGACCCCCTTCCTCCTGCTGGTGACCCCTCTAGTGATATAACGATCTATATAGAGGAATCGGGACCCCCTTCCTCCTGCTGGTGACCCCTCTAGTGATATAACGATCTATATAGAGGAATCAGGACCTCCATCCTCCTGCTGGTGACCCCTCTAGTGATATAAAGATCTATATAGAGGAATCAGGACCCCCTCCCTCCTGCTGGTGACCCCTCTAGTGATATAAAGATCTATATAGAGGAATCAGAGCCTCCTTCCTCCTGCTGGTGACCCCTCTAGTGATATAAAGATCTATATAGAGGAATCAGGACCCCCTTCCTCCTGCTGGTGACCCCTCTAGTGATATAAAGATCTATATAGAGGAATCAGGACCTCCTTCCCATGCTGGTGACCCCTCTAGTGATATAAAGATCTATATAGAGCAATCAGGACCCCCTTCCTCCTGCTGGTGATCCCTCTAGTGATATAAAGATCTATATAGAGGAATCAGGACCCCCGTCCTCCTGCTGGTGACCCCTCTAGTGATATAAAGATCTATATAGAGGAATCAGGACCTCCTTCCCATGCTGGTGACCCCTCTAGTGATATAAAGATCTATATAGAGCAATCAGGACCTCCTTCCTCCTGCTGGTGATCCCTCTACTGATACATCCCAGAATTCTATTTGCTTTTCCAACTGCCTAGTCACACTGTTTGCTCATTTTGCAATCATCTGAAATAAGCACCCCCAAATCTTTTTCTTCTGTAGTGCTGGCTAACACTGTACCCCCAATGCTGTACTCTCTAAGGGGATTCTTATTCCCTAGATCCATTATTTTACATTTAGAAATATTGAACTGCTTTGACCAATCTTTCAGCAATGCCAAACCATGTTCCATGTTACAGACACCTCCAGGGATATCAACCCTATTACACACCTTTGTATCATCAGCAAATAGACATACATTGCCCAACAAACCTTTAGTTCTATCACTTACATAAAGGTTACATAGAACAGGACCCAGTACAGAGCCTTGTGGTACCCCACTAGTGACTGCTCTCTGTTCTGAGTGAACCCCATTTACAACCACACTCTGAGATCTATCCTTTAGCCAACTGCATATCCACTGAACCACCCAAGGGTTAAGTCCCAGCTTGTACAACTTTTGTATTAGGTCATTATGTGGAACTGTGTCACATACTACGTATGCCAACCAAAGTGACATTCCTGGAGTTCAAAATGGTGCTTTATTGATGCCGCAAATGACAACAGGAAAGCAAGGAAAGGCACCCAACACATTTCGGGGGCTTTGGCCGCCTTGCCTTGTTTTTCTGTTGCCATATACGGAGTCAATAATTCACCAGTTTGAACTCTAAGAACTTGTCTGACTCCAGCCCTTTTGGTTGACTAACATATTAACTTCTCAATTCAGGTGACATCTGTTTGTTGACAAAGATTTTCTTTTGTGTCAAACAAGCCATTTTTGTTAGGGGATCCAAGTCCTCCAATGTCTCATCTCCACCACCCTTTAGGACAGAGAAAAATAATTCCTTCCATCCAAAACTAAACAAAATGGCTTAAGGAATACTTTACCTCCCAACAACAGTTCTCCTATTATATTGGAAATTTTGGGTAGTGAAGAAAAGTTAGATTCCTACTCAGATTCTTGTTATATGTGGTGGTGTCTCTGGGAGAAGAGGTCATGGGAAATCTCCCCAGTTGGGAAAACTGGTAGCAATAAGAACCTGACACAAAATGTAATCCTTCCTTTTGGGTAGGGATGGGCTTTAAGATATTTGAATTAGACCTGATTTGTAACACAGGCTGTCCTTCATGCTTACCCATCGGGATCATACCGGGAGCGTTGTTTGAGTTGTGCTGATTGGGATGTCCCACCAACTGGTTGACTGATGGCAATTTGTTAATTCCACCATGGACTTTATTCATCGGTGAAAGAACCGGACCGTACGATGACTGAGACTGGATGTGTGCGCTGCAAAAAAAATAATGAAGATCTCATTCAACTCTACAGAAAAATTACTGACATCCCAGAAAGTGCAGTGATAAAACCAGTTGGGACAATAAATAACGCCCTCTAGGGGATGAGGTTATTACAACATGATCCCTAGGTTCACTAAGCAGCTGGGCAGATCCCAGTAAGGCAAAGCAAAAGCATTGTATGTAGTAACCCATAACTTTAAGTTTGCTGTAGAACATACATAAATGCCTAATGCAATTCATATAACTGTACTGGATAAGGCCCAGGCATAATCCTGTATCAGGTTAGAAGTAAAATGCATGCACTAAATGTAGTTTTTTATAGCGGTGTTCATTTGTAAAGTGATGAATCCAAATGAATACCCCTTGTTATACTTCACAGTGCCTGAGCTACAAATGGATTTGTGATTTTGAACTGTCCGTGGATATTTGCACCAATTCTATAACTGCAGCATTTTTCAATTCTAATGGATCTGCTTAGGCCCCTTGCACACAGGGCCGTACAGCTGTAGTGCACCCAGGAGGGAGAGGTGCAGTATTTAGCCCCAATTGTAGGTAATCTGTCAAAGTCTATGGCAGGCTGCAACTATACGGGAGTGAACGCTATACCATATGGTACCGGTGTTTAGGGCCCTGTCCATTCAGGGACAAAGCTCTGGATCGCAGGTCTTCTGTGTTCTGGGCAGTGGCGGCTGGTGAAGTTTTAGGATGGTTTCCAGACCCCGCCCTTCCTTGTTGACCCCTCCCACTTCTCACAAGCCACACCTCTTATAGAATCTACCCACTCCATTCCCTCTATTCCACCCATAGTGTCAGGAGAATACAGCCCAACATCACAGATCCGGTATACAGCCCAGCATCACAGATAGGGTATACAGCCCAGCAGCACAGAGAGGGTATACAGCCCAGCACTCTCTCAGAACCTACCAATCTGGCAGAGAGATGAAAGAAAGTGCCGCTCGGGCCGTGCAGTCCATCCACGGAGCCGACGCGTCACTTCCGGTTTCCCACTGGCACAGAGAATCCGGAAGCGACGCTGTGGCTCCGAGGGAAAGCACCGCCCATGTCCTACGGCAGTGCCAATCAAAACCAAGACATCAACAAGAATGACCCTATTGGGAAAGTTGCGGTGCACTGCTTTGCGCCACAATGCAGGACAAAACCAGGCCAATGAAGCGTCTCGCCTGGAATCACATGATTGCATAGACGTCACGCTTCCCATAGTGCACTGTGTCTGGCTCTAACACAGTGCACTTAAAGGGCCTTTTTTTTCTGACTAGCTTTAGGGGGGGTGGCGCCCATGCACCACCTATGGACAGGCCGCCACTGGTTCTGGGGACCTCGTCTGTGAAAGCACAGGGCCTTAAACGCTGGTACCACTCTGTATAGCCACAGCCTGCCATAGACATTTCAGTGTGGCTGGATGCTGCACCTGTCCCTCCTAGGCACACCACAGCTGAACAGCCCCGTGCATGAGGGGCCTTAGCGGCAAGGTTTAAAAAAAAAAAATGGAATAATGCACCGTAGGGGAAAGTCATTCCCCCACCCCACCACCTCCCAAGAAAAAGAGATAACCCCACACACACACACACACTTATCTGTGTAATTTCACAGGCACACAAAGCTTACTGTCGCTGCAGAAGTTGCTGCTGTTGCTGCCTATACGAGTCCACCAGCTGCTGCGGCACCAGCTCCACCAGTTCCAGGCTCTCCTTAATTTTCATCAGGATTTCAAAGTTCTCACGACCACGGACCTGAGGAAAAGACATTCCATTATGTGTTTGAATATGAGGCTGGGCTGTGACTGACAAGACATTTTCTCTTTGGTGTAATTCTCCACCTCTACCGGACCCTCCTGTAGAGGGGTGACTTTGTTTTAATTCATGCTGTGTTTCTGTTATTAAGATCCAGGAGCGATCAACTCTCGGGCTGCACTTTTTCTAGACATCCGGACACCCTAACCTGCAGAGGCACAAAATTGGGCCTCACTAAAGCCAGTCATAGATGGTTTGAATCTCAGCCAGTTCAGCAGGAACCGGCTGAGATTTAAACCGTCTATGGGCAGGCTGATTGTACCCAAGTTGGCCCACTGATCGACTTGGGTACAACCTGCATGTCGGATTTTTGGCATACGATTATTGCTAGCAGCTAATAACTCTGTGAGAGGGATTCCTCCCATCAACAATGACTTTGTTGATGGGAAAATCTAGAGATCTTCTTTCCTGCAACCAGAAAATTGCATCATCTACCTTGCCTGCCTTAAGCTTATGGGTCATTATCCTGATGCAACCCTGCGTCCAGTGTCAAATCTGTCTCCTATTTTATTTCCATTAGGCCAGTGCAGCCATTCTGAACCAGGGTTCCTTGAGCTGTTGCTTAATCTCCCATTTGATGGAGCCTGCAAAGTTTCAGGACCGACATCACTTAGCAAAACTAGCAGCAGGACACCAATAATCAGTTTCATCTGTCTGTAAGGGTGGCATTCTTCCCACTGACCAGCTATGTAAAGGGCATTTTTGTCTGTGACCACCAGTGAACTGGTTTTAGTAAGGTTACCCCAGACCTGAAATTTATTTGGAGGGTTCCTCTGGGGAAAGAAGGTTGAGAAGGGCTGGGCTAGAGCTAATAGTTGGGTTGGGTTTTTTAATAGGGTTGGGCCGATAGTAAGCATTTGCATGAGTATCGGTACGTGTGCAAATGCTTTCATACCCGAAACTGATTCCAGAAGTGACGCCAGCTTGGGAGTGGAATGCCTCCTCCTCTCCGGTCTTTTTCTCTGGCGGGTGCCATCCCCACTGCCTCCTCCCCGGCTGTTATCTCTGGCAGGTGCCCCATCCCTGCCTTCTCCTCCCTTCTCGCTGACTGCCAGCCCTGACTATTACTACCCCCCAGCCAGCTGTCATCTCTGGTGGGTGCCATCCCTGCCTTCTCCTCTCCTCTGGCCAGCTGTCATCTCTGGCAGGTGCCATCCCCACCGTCTCCTCCCCAGCTGTTATCTCTGGCAGGTGCCCCATCCCTGCCTTCTCCTCCTTTCTCGCTGACTGCCATCCCTGCCTCCTCCTCCCCTCCGGCCAGCTGTCATCTCTGGCGGGTGCCATCCCACCGCCTCCTCTCTGGCTGTTCTCTCTGGCAGGTACCATAATTGCCTTCTCCTCCCTTCTGGCTGACTGCCATCCCTGCCTCTTCCTCCCCTCCGGGTCAGCTGTCATCTTTGGTGGGTGCCATCCCTGCCTCCTCCTCCCCTCCGGCCAGCTGTAACTTCTGCTTGTTGCCTCCTCCTTCCCTCCACCAGCTGTCATTTCTGCCCCCATGTCTGCCAGTAACCCTCCCATCCCCATCCTTTTCCCCCCCAGCGATCACAGCCTTTTCCATCCCAACTCTCCCACCCCACAATCCCTATTCCACCCCACCCTCAACTACCCTGCCCTCACTTACCCCTCTACTCCCCTCCCCAAACCACCCCTCTAGCTACTCTTCCTAGGCAATAGGTATCAGTAATTGGTATCAGTGAGTACTTAAAACAAGAATCGGTACTTATACTCGTCGCTAAAAAAAGTGGTATTGAGCATCCTTCATTTTTAGTGCAGCTGCAGCACTATTTTGACAGCCGAAAAACAGGAAGTTAGGAGCAAACTGGATTTCTGGCAATTTTTTTTTCTGTACTTGCAATGTTTTTAATAGCATAAAACATGGAGAAATGTACAGATTTTTTTTATTTTTGCCCTGGCGTACATTTTAATTAAATGCTCTTAATGGTGTCATATATTTATCTGGTCTTTCCCTCTAACCCTCTTCCACACCAACTCACATTCTTCCCTCTCCATCATCTGATTTAGACGTTATGCTACCTAAATACCCAAATGACCCACTGAAACACAGACTTACAGGCACATAGTAGATTTCCTCCTCCCCATGCCGTCTTTTCTTCATATTTGCCCCTAGTGATGTTACTCCTGGAGGACTCTGCTTGCAAGCTGCTAACAAATAAAAAACAACAAAAAAACATAATAGTCATAGCGAAATGTTTCTCAAGTCTTCAAAGTAAAAGAAACTGAGAAGTAAAGAGATTAATAAAGAAAATAATAATCATACTTATCGTACACTCACTGCGCTTGTTGCCGTTTCCATTTTTTGATGCAGTCTCGTTTAATGCTGCCTGTTCCCGAAAGTGGTCTTCATCGGCCTTCCTGTCTCGGCCAGGGCATGCACAGATCCGACCTTCAAAGGACCTCCGGCCTAATACTTGTCCACTACAAAGAAAAAAAAAAAGAACCCAAAAAATTATAATAAGTGTTGTTATGAAGAGTACTGTTTCCACTAGCACTGGTAACCTTGCAGCTGACATTGGACCTTCTCTAGGAAGCTCATGAGGCCTCCAAGCATGGTCAGACACGAGACATGATCTAAGGGGACCTGAGATTACGCTGAGTAAAATTAGCTGCCAAGGAACACTGTGCATTATAACTCTTATTTACTAAAATTGGAGAGTGCAAAATTTGGTGCAACTCTGCATAGAAACCAGCTTCCAGTTTTTATTGTCAAAGCTTAAAGTGGTTGTCAACCTGTGACAACCACTTTAACCTGCAGGTAAGCCTATAATAAGACTTACCTGTAGGAGCCCTGCCTATCTCCCAAACCTGTACGGTTCAGGAGATATACAGTGTTGAAGCTGTGCCGACGTCATGTCGGCACATGCGCAGTGAAGGAACGGCCTCCATGCCGTTTCTTCACTGAGATTGTGGCGTGACTGGCGGCTCCCGCGCGGGAGTGACGTCACGCGACTCCGGCCAGTCACAGAGCCGGAGTCGCAGCCCTGGATGGAAGAGGGGCAGAAGATGGACACTGCCAGCACAGGGGACATCGCATGCTTCTTTTGCAGGTGACACATAATGGGCTACTATGCGATGCATAGTAGCCCATTATGCTTCTATTTTGCAGGGGAATATAGAGGAAGTACACCCCATCAGGGTTTACTTCCTGTTTAAAGTGATGGTATATGATCACCTTGTAAAACAACCCATTCATTTTAAAACTGAAATTAAAGGTAAAACATTTGACATATTGGTTGAATAAATGGCATAATGGTGTATGGGAAGAGAGGGGGGATACTGTTGAGGTGATAGAGACGATTGTTAGTTAGATACAAGTATGGTTGTTTAGACCCTGCGAGGTCAATGTGCGCCAAATTGTTGGCACCTAATTATTACAGAAACAATAAAAAGAAATTTATATATAAAAAAAAAAAGGTAAAACATTTGTGTATAGATATATATAAAAAGAAATGTATAAATATCTTTTTTCCCCCTTTTTTCATAAGTGATCACATTCCCTCAGCTCCATAAGAGCTGGGGAAGGAGAAGCAACAGTACACCAAGCTTCCCAGTGAGAGGCTGGGCAGAGAGCATCAGTCAATATTCCCGCTGACGATGTCATTTGTGACGAAACGTACGTCCGGGAGGACACGCTGACGTCACCACTGTTTTTGTTTCTGATCCCGCGAGCGGGAGCCGGCCGGCACATATGCGATATTTGCTTTTTAAAGTTACTTCACTATGAGTCCTCCTTTCTCCCATATGATGCACTCTATATATATGTGAACGGGGAGCGTGTCCGATCGTGACAAGAATTCCCAGCCCCTGGAGATTCAAACATTGAAAGGTGCACTATAAGGATAAGGATACTCTTTTGAGGTGGAGATACAAGTGGCTTTACATCCCAGGTCGGGGATTTGTATGCAACTGAACACTCAGTGTTCTGGTAAGCCCCCCTGCAGTTATTGGTGGTGGACCTTTCTTTACTTCACCGTTTTCTTGTGGTGACACTACAATCAGTTCGTTAAACTCAGACTTTTAGTGGTGCAAGGGATACCACACTATTGGGACTTTACACCAAGAAAATATTTGCCCAGGGTACAATCAATATTAGAGATAGCCGTGCTTGGATTGTTTGAGCATTCCTGTTTGGGGTGTGCAGAAGGAAGGTCGGTTCACTAGATGCCTGTAAACTGCAAGATATTTCGAACTGTGCCAATGCTAATGCACCCTAATGGTTAAAACTAATCTCCAGCCTGGGCAGTAGCATTTCTTTGGGAGAAGTCATCTCTGGTAGCCTCCATACTCCCTCAGTATAGGTGGACCCAGCAGCATCAATGAAGATTACTTACTCTCTAGTCTCCAGGGTGATGATGATGAGGATCGGTCTTCTGTTCATCCCTCCAACACAGCTGCTGTTACACATGAAGTTGTACAGAATGGTAGTATACTCTGTTCCCACCTGGCAAAGTAAAGAAATAAATCTATATATCTTCCTTCAGCATTTTACAATGAAACTATACAGAAATGTGTATTTATATAAAATATATGCATGTACATATAAAATACATAGCACACTACACTGCACACATATACATATACTCAGTTACACAGATTCACATACTCGGCAGCCAGAGCATAGAAGTTGGGAGTGGGGAAACAAGTGGGAAATAAAGGGTTGGAGAGGAAATAAGGAGGAAGACAAAAGTGGGGTAGCCACCCAGAAGCAAGAACAGAGAGGAACACAGGATTGAGGGAGGAGCACAGGACAAAGACTAAAGCAGGGGAGGAACACAGGATTGAGGGAGGAGCACAGGACAAAGACTAAAGCAGGGGAGGAACACAGGATTGAGGGAGGAGCACAGGACAAAGACTAAAGCAGGGGAGGAACACAGGATTGAGGGGGGGGGGGGCACAGGAGTGAGGCCAGATGGAGGAAGC
>BLSH010376579.1:234694-247974 GCA_018402905.1 Glandirana rugosa
CCCCCCCCCCCCCCCCCCCCCCCCCCCCCCCCCCCCCCCCCCCCCCCCCCCCCCCCCCCCCCCCCCCCCCCCACAGGAGTGAGGCCAGATGGAAGGAGGAGCACAGGAGAAAGACCAAAGCAGGGGGCGGACACAGGAGTGAGGCCAGATAGAGAGGAGCACAGGAGAAAGACCAAAGCAGGGGAGGAGCACAGGATTGATGTCAGATGAAAGGAGGAGCAGAGGAGAAAGACCAAAGCAGGGGAGGAACACAGGATTGATGTCAGATGGAAGGAGGAGCACAGGAGAAAGACCAAAGCAGGGGAGGAACACAGGATTGATATCAGATGGAAGGAGGAGCACAGGGGAAAGACCAAAGCAGGGGAGGAACACAGGATTGATGTCAGATGGAAGGAGAAGCACAGGAGAAAGACCAAAGCAGGGGAGGAACACAGGATTAATATCAGATGGAAGGAGGAGCACAGGGAAAAGACCAAAGCAGGGGAGGAACACAAGAGTGAGGCCAGATTGAGGGAGGAGCACAGGAGAAAGACCAAAATGGGAGAAACACAGGATTGATATCAGATGGAAGGAGGAGCACGGGGGAAAGACCAAAGCAGGGGAGGAACACAGGATTGATGTCAGATGGAAGGAGAAGCACAGGAGAAAGACCAAAGCAGGGGAGGAACACATGATTAATATCAGATGGAAGGAGGAGCACAGGGGAAAGACCAAAGCAAGGGAGAAACACAAGATTGATGTCAGATGGAGGGAGGAGCACATGAGAAAGACCAAAGCAGGGGAGGAACAGAGGATTGATATCAGATGGAAGGAGGAGCACAGGGAAAAGACCAAAGCAGGGAAGGAACACAAGAGTGAGGCCAGATTGAGGGAGGAGCACAGGAGAAAGACCAAAATGGGAGAAACACAGGATTGATGTCAGGTGGAAGGAGCACAGGAGAAAGACCAAAATGGGGGGAACACAGGATTGAGGCCAGATGGAAGAAGAAGCACAGGAGAAAGACCAAAGTTAGGGAGGAACACAGAATTAAGGCCAGATCAAGGGAATAGCACAGGAGCAAGTCCTAAATGAGGGAGGAAAAAGAGTAAGTCCAAAGTGGGGGAGGAATACAGGAGTAAGACCAAATTAAGGAGCATACAGAAGTAAGGCAGGAGTGGAGGAACAAAAATATAAAGTAAAATGGGGGACATCTGAGAGGTATGCAAGTCTAGGGAGTAAGGGGCAAGGGAAAGAGGCTCAAAGGTGCCTACAAACAGGAAACAGCTGACTCCGACCTGTTTTTAGGTCCCTCTATGATCCTGGTCGATGCTCCACAGACATGTTTCCTTACGGGAAAGTGGATTGGATAGGATGGATTTTTCTGACCAATTTCCCTGACAGGCACAGACCTGCAAGTTCACCAGATATGAACTTGCACATTCATTAAACATAATATTTAATACAAAGATTGTTTTGAGGAGGGGGTTAGGCTGTGCATGCATGACCAGCTGCCATCCGGTATTTGCAGGCAGCTCTAGGCTGGGTGAAAAGCCCAGACAATGTAAATTCAGGTTTGTCAGTAGGGTAAAGGCAGGGCTGGCCCAGGAAAGGACAAGGCAATGTGTTTTACAAACATATTTTTTACTTTTGATACTTTGATGAATGAGATGTAATCCAATTTTATCAGCTGGTGTGTTACCTGTGGAGGCTCATAAGGGACCATGACACTTTGTCTGCCGGTTACGGGGTCATCTACATATTGGGATAGGTTACTGCCCTCCACGCGAATCAGGTGACTTGCAGGTGCCGACTGACCTTAAAAAACAAAAATTATTTAAAAAAATTACTAAACATCGAAAAAGTAGAAAGGCACATCATCATTAGAGACCTCTGGAATAATACATCTCCATGAACATTTTCAGAAGCACACTGGATTACCCACGTTCCCGTCTTCTTAGATATCCATCTGTGTCCCCTCTGCATCAGGACGCATTCATTTTTTTTTTAAATTGCTTTTTACAAATTTTCATTGCGGTTTTCTTCTTTTTTTTGAGGTTATTCCAAAAATGACCCCTTCATGTTTGTACATACATATATACATTCCTAGCCATCAATATTTAAAATGGAGCATTTGGTAAGCTCTAGTTAGCTCTAAAATTGCTCAGATGTTACCATGGCCATGAAAACAGCAGAGGTTTTCGCCCCCCTTTTGAGTGGTTTTTGGAGGCTTCAACCGGTAGGTGGATCAGAGGACGGGATTAGGAACCAGGGTCCTCTTTTGCAACACTGGAGTGGGATGGGAGGGATGTTTAGGGGCTGGGGTTCCCCCTCCATGGGCTAGCTGAATGACTTGGTCAATGGGTCTGTGCTGTTTTTTGTACTTTTGATGTCCAATAAATTGTGTTTTATGCCACAATAGTAGCCTTCGAGGTGCTTTATCCTGGTGCTGTATTTTTTATATGCATGGCTGTTTGGATGCACTTCCCCTAAAGGGGGGTGTGGCACTAAGCAGGTATTTCCACTCCTAGGACTTTTTTGCATGTACAGAACAAAAATCTGCAGTGCATTTCCAGTGACTTTTATTTGTAAAGTTTACTGAAAAGTAAATAGAGCTTCCTGCTGTTCCATATTTTCATTGTGCTCTTTTATACACAAAGCTATAGATTCTATCTGTATACCATTCAGTGTAGCCAACACAGCTTTAGACCTGCCCCCCCCCCCCCGTCTGGCCACCAACATTCCCCAGGGCCCGCCCACTGGCCATCCCACCACATCGGCCCACTGGCCAGGGGTGCACACATGTTGCAGCCGCAGTAGGAATTATCCACCCTGTCACACTTACCAGGTGTAGCCTGCCAAGCATGACCCATTCAAATGAAGTGAAGTGTGCAATGCATGCTAGTGTGGGATCCAAGGGGTTAAAAAGAAAAGTGCACAGCCTCACCCGATGCTTGCAATAAGACCGCACGCCGAACCATAGGTGCTGGACATCCCAAACATGGACCAGTTGTTGCCCAAGGGGCCCTCTCTATGTGTCCCAAGTTTGGTATTTTTATCTGCTATGGTTCAGGAGAATGGCATCTCCAAACCAGGTGTCCCCCTCCCATAGACTCCAATGTTAAGTCCGAAATTCACTTGATAATTGCCGGTCAATGACTGGTCACTTTGTGGACCTGGTATGGCGAACCATAAGTGCTGGAGGTCCCAAACATGGACCTGTTGTTGCCCAAGGGGCCCTCTCTATGTGTCCCAAGTTTGGTATTTTATCTGCTATGGTTCGGGAGAACGGTATCCCCAAACTGGGTGTCCCCTTCCCATAGACTCCAATGTTAAGTCCGAAATTCACCCGACAATAGCCGTTCAATGACTGGTCATTTTGTGGACCTGGTACGGCTGAACCATAGGTCCTGGAGGTCCCAAACATGGACCAGTTGTTGTCCAGGGGGGCCCTCTCCATGTGACTCAAGTTTGATATTATCGCCTATGGTTCGGGAGAACGGTGTCCTCAAACCAGGTGCCCCCCTCCCATAGACTCCAATGTTAAATCCGAAATTCACCCGACAATTGACGGTCAATGACTGGTCATTTTGAGGGCCAGGTATGGCTGAACCATAGGTGCTGGAGGTCCCACACCTGCATCAGTTGTTGTCCAGGGGGCCCTCTCTATGTGACTTTGTTATTTTTATTGGCTATGGTTCAGGAGAACGGTGTCCCCAAACTGGGTGTCCCCGCCCCCCCCATAGACTGCAATGTTAAAGACTGCTAAAGTCTTTGTTGTAAGGGCCCCTTGAGACACTGGGGCCCCTTACAACAGTACTGCCTGTACCCCCCTGATGGCGGCCCTGAGTGCTTGATGGCTTCCCTGCTCAATAGTGCTAAGATTACAGACAATCCCAGCCTTTCATTCATAAGGCTATATTCTAATGCATTGATTCGAATTGTTAGACAGATGATTTTAAATAAGTATATCTACGAAATGGACTCCCAGCAACCAACAGTAGACATACATGTATGGGAATGGTTTTGTCAGCCAGTTGATTTGTAGTTTTGTACAGCTGCATCTTGGACCTCCAATGCAGCAGCATAGCTTGTTCTAGAACACACCCAGCCTGCCTATTAGATAGATCAGGGATAATAAAGCACGCTGATAAAATCTCCCCTCTGTTCAATCTACCATTCGTTTCCACTATAAGCACATATGCACTGCGGCACAGTCTGATTGGTTACTAGTGCTGCTGTGTAGCTTATTAAAGGAAGCCGATACCAAGATAAATGTAGGTACATACATTAAAATGCATTTGTAAGGGACCAATGGTAATTGGCTGCTCAGGCACCCAGTGCTGTCACATTGGGGAGAGGAGAGAGTCCTCATTGCGGTGTAGGTTCCAAGTCATGACCTATATGGGGCTTCATCCCTTTGCCCATCATGGCAAGAAAGAACTACTGGGCAGAAAAAATAAATATGCGTGGCTGGCGGGGTGGGCATTAAAGCAAACTTGATAGTTTTAACTAAGTAGGGAAAATAAGGGCTTGTTCACATTAGCAGTTAGGGGGGGCTGAGCCACATTTGTACCACCACTCAACAGGACCCCTGTAGCTGTCAGGGAGTGTACACATGCCATGGCAAGAATTATACCCCCTGTTGCGTTCAACGGGCACTACCACCTGCCAAACCCAACCTATTCAAGTAAATGGGGCTGTGCTGCAACTGCCCCTGAACCTCTCCCCCTTAGGTTGTCAGAGCAGCGGGTGGGGGTGCACACATGCCGAGGCAAGAAATATACCGCATGTCACATTCAACAGGCACTACCATCTGCCGAACGCGGCCTATTCAAGTGAATGCATGCAGATGTGTGTGGCATTTAAGGGGTTACAGTAGGCAGTGAGAAGGCGATACAATGCCAACCGTGGATCACTCTTCAGACGTTAGTGTAAACTAGCCCTAAACATTCACTTTCAAGCAGGCCGAGATACCAGTAATACAGAAAAGATTATTCTATTTTGTTAAACTATCATACAAGTTGATGATTCAGCATCAAAGACATGACAAGACTCAATCATGGTGGGTGGATCGGTGCGGAGGTTCTCTAAAGCACTGGCTTGGGGCCCCCCCCCAGCGCTTGATTTGATTGACGTTATTTGCAATCAGCCGCAAATTATGAAAGATTACACAATAAATAATAATTAACCTCCCACACAGAGCAATTGACAATCTGTGCTAACATGCAGCAACAATCAGGTGTGCTGGGCCCTTACGTGTTTCACTTACTGTTCCCAACATATAGTAGTTCTGGATACCTCTCTCTATTCCTATCAGGTCTGGTAGTGCAGTGATACAAGGGAACATGGAGTAAGAAGGGGGCACATACAGACAGACTACGCTGTCCAATGCAGAGACGATAGTGATCCAGAGGGCAGCCAATGGTTTATGTAGAGAGGATAGTGATCCAGAAGGCAGCCAATGGTGTATGTAGAGAGGATAGTGATCAAGAGGGCAGCCAATGGTGTATGTAGAGAGGATAGTGATCCAGAGAGGGCAGCCAATGGTGTATGTAGAGAGGATAGTGATCCAGAGAGGGCAGCCAATGGTGTATTTAGAGAGGATAGTGATCCAGAGGGCAGCTAATGGTGTATGTAGAGAGGAAAGTGATCCAGAGGGCAGCCAATGGTGTATGTAGAGAGGATAGTGATCCAGAAGGCAGCCAATGGTGTATGTAGAGAGGATAGTGATCAAGAGGGCAGCCAATGGTGTATGTAGAGAGGATAGTGATCCAGAGAGGGCAGCCAATGGTGTATGTAGAGAGGAAAGTGATCCAGAGGGCAGCCAATGGTGTATGTAGAGAGGAAAGTGATCCAGAGGGCAGCCACTGGTGTATGTAGAGATGATAGTGATCCAGGGGGCAGCCAATGGTGTATGTAGAGAGGATAGTGATCCAGAGGGCAGCCAATGATGTATGTAGAGAGGATAGTGATCCAGAGGGCAGCCAATGGTGTATGTAGAGATGATAGTGATCCAGAGGGCAGCCAATGGTGTATGTAGAGAGGATAGTGATCCAGAAGGCAGCCAATGGTGTATGTAGAGAGGATAGTGATCCAGAGGGGGCAGCCAATGGTGTATGTAGAGAGGAAAGTGATCCAGAGGGCAGCTAATGGTGTATGTAGAGAGGATAGTGATCCAGAGGGCAGCCAATGGTGTATGTAGAGAGGATAGTGATCAAGAGAGCAGCCAATGGTGTATGTAGAGAGGATAGTGATCCAGAAGGCAGCCAATGGTGTATGTAGAGAGGATAATGATCCAGAGGGCAGCCAACGGTGTATGTAGAGAGGATAGTGATCCAGAAGGCAGCCAATGGTGTATGTAGAGAGGATAGTGATCCAGAGGGCAGCCAATGGTGTATGTAGAAAGGATAGTGATTCAGAGGGCAGCCAATGGTGTATGTAGAGAGGATAATGATCCAGAGGGCAGCCAATGGTGTATGTAGAGAGGACAGTGATCCAGAGGGCAGCCAATGGTGTATGTAGAGAGGATAATGATCCAGAGGGCAGCCAACGGTGTATGTAGAGAGGACAGTGATCCAGAGGGCAACCAGTGGTGTATGTAGTAAGGACAGTGATCCAGAGGGCAGCCAATGGTGTATGTAGAGAGGATAATGATCCAGAGGGCAGCCAATGGTGTATGTCGAGAGGACAGTGATCCAGAGGGCAACCAGTGGTGTATGTAGTAAGGACAGTGATCCAGAGGGCAGCCAATGGTGTATGTAGAGAGGATAGTGATCCAGAGGGCAGCTAATGGTGTATGTAGTGAGGAAAGTGATCCAGAGGGCAGCCAATGGTGTATGTAGAGAGGATAGTGATCCAGAGGGTAGCCAATGGTGTATGTAGAGAGGATAGTGATCCAGAGGGCAGCCAATGGTGTATGTAGAGAGGATAGTGATCCAGAGAGGGCAGCCAATGGTGTATGTAGAGAGGAAAGTGATCCAGAGGGCAGCTAATGGTGTATGTAGAGAGGAAAGTGATCCAGAGGGCAGCCAATGGTGTATGTAGAGATGATAGTGATCCAGAGGGCAGCCAATGGTGTATGTAGAGGGGATAGTGATCCAGAGGGCAGCCAATGGTGTATTTAGAGAGGATAGTGATCCAGAGGGCAGCTAATGGTGTATGTAGAGAGGAAAGTGATCCAGAGGGCAGCCAATGGTGTATTTAGAGATGATAGTGATCCAGAGGGCAGCCAATGGTGTATGTGGAGGGGATAGTGATCAAGAGGGCAGCCAATGGTGTATGTAGAGAGGATAGTGATCCAGAGAGGGCAGCCAATGGTGTATGTAGAGAGGAAAGTGATCCAGAGGGCAGCCAATGGTGTATGTAGAGAGGATAGTGATCCAGAGGGCAGCCAATGGTGTATGTAGAGATGATAGTGATCCAGAGGGCAGCCAATGGTGTATGTAGAGAGGATAGTGATCCAGAGGGCAGCCAATGGTGTATGTAGAGAGGATAGTGATCCAGAGAGGGCAGCAAATGGTGTATGTAGAGAGGAAAGTGATCCAGAGGGCAGCTAATGGTGTATGTAGAGAGGAAAGTGATCCAGAGGGCAGCCAATGGTGTATGTAGAGATGATAGTGATCCAGAGGGCAGCCAATGGTGTATGTAGAGGGGATAGTGATCCAGAGGGCAGCCAGTGGTGTATTTAGAGAGGATAGTGATCCAGAGGGCAGCTAATGGTGTATGTAGAGAGGAAAGTGATCCAGAGGACAGCCAATGGTGTATGTAGAGAGGAAAGTGATCCAAAGGGCAGCCAATGGTGTATGTAGAGGGGATAGTGATCAAGAGGGCAGCCAATGGTGTATGTAGAGATGATAGTGATCCAGAGGGCAGCCAATGATGTATGTAGAGGGGATAGTGATCAAGAGGGCAGCCAATGGTGTATGTAGAGAGGATAGTGATCCAGAGGGCAGCCAATGGGGTATGTAGAGAGGATAGTGATCCAGAGGGCAGCCAATGGGGTATGTAAAGAGGATAGTGATCCAGAGTGCAGCCAATCACATCTGAGGAGAGGGAATGTTGCGTTTTTAGCTTCTCTCCTGCCTGACTGGTCTATGTGTATTAAAATGTTTTTGTACTGCAAGAAGGCATAAATCTTCTGAAAATTGTGACGCTGAACCACCCTTTTCTCAGCCAACCCCTTGTTATTCATCATGATGCACAGACGTAAGTGCATTCATGAGCGCATGCAAAGACAATGCACTGCATGGAGTTTGCATGCTCTGCTTGCATGCTTGTTTGGGTTTCCTCCAGGTACTCTGCTTTCAGCCCACACTCTAAAGACCCGCTGGTAGGTTAATTGCATCCTATTTAAATTGGTAGTATGTGTTTTCAGGTTTAAAAATCCCAATGGCAGACCCTGGTAACACTCTGTGGCTAATGCAGCTCTAGAATAAAGCATATACTTCCACCAGACTGTGGATCTTTAAATAGCATCCGATCACATCACAGCAAAGGGTCAGGACGTTTCGGATGCCAAGCAGGACCCCTTCATAAGCCATGTGATACAGGGGGTCTTGCGGGGGCCCCAAAATGTTGCAAATTGATGCGACTGCTTTCAATAAACTTTTTGGATGCTATTCGAAGATGGACGGTGCGCTGACAATATAGGCTTTATTCTCGTGTTAATGCCAGTTCCCAGCTGGCTATTGCTACTTCACCCCGTTTATCATAAGCCATTTCCAGGAACGCGTGCGATGGGAATATTTTACTGGACTTGCTAATGCAGCTCTAGTACACATTTCAGGCACGGAGCTACAGAATAGCGAGGTTCCAAGGTTAAAGTGTTATTAAAGGATAAGTTCACCTTTTGTAACATGTTACGAATGGACCGGCCCCCGCAACTCCCCAATCTGACAACTAGCGGGACTCTTCTTCCCCCCACTAGCTGTCACAATTTTAAACAAATTTGGCTGAGCGGGGCCCCGCCCACGTCACTCATTCACAGTGTCCTGTGAATGGAAAACTACAAGATCCGGCAGCGGCTGTCAGCTTGTAGTTTTCAATCAACTATCACGGTGCCGTGGAGCGCTGTGGTAGTTCATTCTCTCTTCCTGTCAGATTGCATCTGCTTGGCCGTACGGGATATACAGGGAAGGAGATCTGCTGGAGACCGGCTGCATGGCACCAGCGATCTACAGATAAAAAAAAAAATGCATTTTTTTTTTACCTGCAAAAAAAATATGCATTTATTTATTTTTTCTAAAAAGTGAACTTATCCTTTAAACCAAGTAAAATTAGTCTGTATGTGCAGTAAAGCATGCTTGTTATACTCACTGTGGAACCTAAGGCATTAATCCTCTGCATTGTGTAAAAAAGGCTGTCTGATCCTCCCCTTCTTTTACTGTCCCCAATCCATCTGCTGTTAGTACAGAGCCTTGGAGGCAGTCTGCACATGCTCAGTTAGGTGTGTATTGCTAGAGAGATTTTTTTGGGGGAGGTGCATGTGATCAGCACAGGGCCAATCAGCACTGTCCAGAGGGTCAGGGGTCCTGCAACCTCAAAGGAAAGTCAGAGGAGAATGAAAACTCCTCCTACAGGCTTTAACCAGACACTGATAGAAGTGACAAGACTGCTATATACTGCTGATGAGAAAAGTAAAATAATTGCATTTCCATGTTCTGTTGCAGACCAGATATAGTGAATGCAGGGTCCTGGGTTTAGTAACACTTAGTGCACCAAAGATTGTCACTAAGTCATGGTAGTAGCCTAGTAGGGAGGGCATAGACATGAGAAAAAAACATGAAATCCGGATAACTATTATAAAAAAGTACCAAAATCTGTCTTTTTATTAGCTTCCTGTAACTTCATGTGCAATAGCGCTCACACTGGAAGGCAACAAAGGGGAGCACTAAGCCAGTCAAGGTACAACGACCCTACAGTGATGCCAATCCTAAACTGTATGTAAAGCAGTGGCGGCTGGTGGCCATCGCTCGTATGCACTAACCCTGGCACTCGATCGATCAGGAAGGGCCTTACCTTCTGTGGGGAGGAGGTTGCGGAGGGAAGAGCCAGGGCCATTGCTTCTCCTCCCTGCTGAACAGGAAGTGGGTCTTGAGACCTGATTGGCCTGGGAGTCCTAAGACTCCCTGGCCAATGGGGTCTCAGGACCTGCTTCCTGATTGGCTGGGAGGAGAAGCAGGAAGACATTAGGGAATATAAATTTGCTATTCTCACACAAGTGGGAGGGCCTGGGACGCAGTGCTCTGAGCCCCAAGCCCACCCTTTTTTTTAAGCCAATTAGAGCCTAAGGCTTTAATCACGTGCTTCTAAAAAAAGAAAACCCACATTGAAATCCATGTGCCCGGCTCCCTGCATGGAGATAGGGGGGCGGCACCCCTGCGCCCCTAATGAGCGGGCCACCAGTGATGTAAAGGTAGGTAAAAAGGAGCACCCAATATTCAATGAAATGCAATTTAGAAGGGGAATTTGTAGTCATTTTATTAAAAGTAGCAACAAGTGAGGAGAGGGGGATAGGGAAAGGGGTAAGGGCAACGCTGTATCTTGGCCTAGGCCACCAAGGCCCAGGCCTAGGGCGGCACTTTGCAGGGGGGCAGCACAAAAAGAGTCCTCGCCAGCTTGCGCTCTTAGTGTAGAGCCAGTCTTATGGGGCGGACTGGGCCGGGAGGCAAATCGGTCTGGCACCCCCATAAAGCAGCTGGGCAGGGCCGCCATCAGGGGGGACAGCCCATACATATGTAGGGGACCCGGGCGTCCCAAGGGGCCCAGGCGGCGGACCCCAACCAATGAGTTGTTGTGCTACCCCATAGCCAAACAGGAAGTGTGAGGAAATCTCTGCAAATTAAGGGAATCCATTGCGCCCCCCCAAGTCTTAAGAACTAGTGTCCCCACTGAAAATTTTTTAGCTGGGTCCTAAATGGGAAGGGGTGTGGCCTTGACAGGAAGGGGTGGCTCATTTTTAAATTAGGGGGTACACGAGTTTAGTGAGGCCTAGGGCAGCACAAAACCTAAATACACTACTGGGTAAGGGAATGGGGAGGTATAAGGACCTGTGGCTGGGGGATAGGCTACATTGGACCTCTGATCCGTTTCCTTAGGGGGCTTGATCACTTATCGCTACTTTCAATAAAATGACTACAAATTCATCTTCCAACTTTCATTTCTGTGGATATCAGGTGCACCTTTTTACCTACCTGTACAAGTACATGCGGAAACTACCTTGAGGCTGTACCCAGAGGCAGCAGCCCAAGCCCTCAAAAAGGGCTCACCGCCACCTTTCTGTTAAGTTGGGCAATAATCATCAGGAGAGAACTCTTCCAACCCACCCCCACCATTACCTACCCATTACCCTTCTGGTCATTTTTGCACTGATTGTGTCTCTCATCATTTCCCTTACATTGGTAGTCACTTACTATTAGTCTTTCTCACTCTTCACCTCTCCTCACTTATTATTGTTTCCCCTTATCCTATCCTCATCATTATCTAACACGCCAGACAAGAACATCAGATCCTACCTCTTTGTGCATACCTCATGGCATCAAGTGGCGGGTATGTAGATATATGGTCGGAGCCCGTCCCATGGTGCTTGAAGCACTCTGACACCATGCACATCTACACACTGATCATAATCTTCACTCATCGCTATGTTTACAACCATTTATTTATTTATTTTTGCACTTCCCAGATACACACCACCAGGGGTGCGGTGGGTTTTGATCAGTTGGGCTATACAAGGCCCCCCAGATGTACTCCTCCTCCTCCATCCGGGTGGAGCTCCGTAAATTTTGTGGGCGCTCTCCCTCTCCTGGTGAATGGCCCAAAGCTTGCCACGGCATCAACCGTTTTCCATTTATACTGTCCAATTATACTAAGAAGACCATGCCTACTAACAAGTTTTCCAAACGCTTGATAACCACGCTATACCCTATTGTGATAGGTTGTATACACTAATATCTGATCTATTATATATTTGTACTTATTTCTCCTTTTTTTCTGCAACCAATGTATTGCCACTTTTTTTTCCCATGAAGAAGAGGAACAACGCATGACCTCGAAACGCGTTGGGTAGCACTCTGTATATTCCTACATGAGTGTGTTGCAATAAGTGGTCTGGTTCTATTGTGTATTATTGACACTACTATCATTGTATTTTGTACTTCTGGGATTTTCTGTACCTCCCTATTTTAACTTCTCGTAAAATCTAATATGAGATTTGTCTGATTTGCTTTGTGGAATTCATGCCCTAAAAAGTCCCAAACAGAGGGTTTTGCGTGTCAGCATTCCCTACCCATTAATCTACAATTGAGTGAGTCAGTCCAGCGCGATCTCCTAAACTATGAACGTGTACAGGACAGCAGAGGGGTGACTCTACAGTATGTGGTGTATTCACAAGCTGGGCTGGGTCCTGGACCAGACTGATTCTTTAACGCAGTGCTGGCTGTGCTCTTAGAAACGAGTGCCTTAATGTGATTGGATGATGCAGGCTACACCATGGGTGTCCGCAGGTAGGGGCAAGGGGGGGCAATTGCCCCCCCCTGGAATCAGGGATCAGATCAGGGGTTCCCCACTAGGTCCTTATCCTCTTGAGCCATGTATGCAGTTCCTGACAGTCTCTTGGGCCATGTATGCAGTCTCTGACCATAGAAACGAGTGCCTTAATGTGATTGGATGATGCAGGCTACACCATGGGCGTCAGCAGGTAGGGGCAAGGGGGGGCAATTGCCCCCCCCTGGAATCAGGGATCAGATCACGGGTTCCCCACTAGGTCCTTATCCTCTTGAGCCATGTATGCAGTTCCTGACAGTCTCTTGGGCCATGTATGCAGTCTCTGACCATTTCCTGTACCATGTCCACAGTCTCTGACCGTCTCCTGTGCTATGTCTGCAGTCTCTGACTGTCTCCTGTGCTATGTCTGCAGTCTCTGACTGTCTCCTGTTCCATGTCCGCAGTCTCTGACCGTATCCTGTACTATGTCCGCAGTCTCTGACCGTATCCTGTATCATGTCCGCAGTCTCTGACCGTATCCTGTATCATGTCCGCAGTCTCTGACTGTCTCCTGTATCACGTCTGCAGTCTCTGACCATCTCCTGGATCATGTCTGCAGTCTCTGACCATCTCCTGTATCATGTCTGCAGTCTCTGACCATCTCCTGTATCATGTCTGCAGTCTCTGACCATCTCCTGGATCATGTCTGCAGTCTCTGACCATCTCCTGTACTACGTCTGCAGTCTCTGACCGCGATAATGTAATTATGACATTGTCAAAAAGGGGCAGAGCATGGATTACCTTGAAATTATGGGGG